>CM035843.1:396128415-396678415 GCA_020510985.1 Pholidichthys leucotaenia
GTTCAACAATTTCTCAGACTTGGGACCTAAGGCCCATTCCAATGTTAACATTTTTTTCTTATGGCCTAAGTCTCATCCTAATGTTTGTCGTCCTGCAAGGGGGGAAAATTATTGTTTGCATCAATGCTACATGTAAAAGAAAAATATCAAAAGAAAATAAAGGCCAATTTTTCACCAAATGCTACTACTGTGGCTATTATCATTGTGTACTTGAAATGATGCTGAAGACTAAAGGTACTGTGTGGAAGATTTGGAAACTTTGGCTTTTAGTGACATCTTGTTTTTCACTCAGCAGGCTGTAACCCCATTCATTCTACTCATATAGTGCATTCATATAGTGCATATTAAACGACTACAGACCTGTTGCCTTGATCTCTGTGGTCATGAAATCCTTGGAGAGATTGGTGCTGAACCACCTGAAGGTCGTCACAGGCCCCCTGATGGACCCACTGCAGTTTGCCTACCGGTCAAACAGGTCAGTGGATGATGCAGTGAATATGGGACTACACTACATCCTGCAACACCTCGACTCCCCAGGGACGTACGCCAGGATCCTGTTTGTCGACTTCAGCTCAGCGTTCAACACCATCATCCCAGGCATTCTTCATCAGAAACTCCTCCAGCTCAAGGTGCCCCCCTCCACCTGCCAGTGGATCTCCAGCTTTCTGACTGACAGGTGGCAACAGGTGAAGCTAGGGAGAATTACATCCAGCTCCCAAAAAATTAGTACTGGCGCCCCCCAAGGGTGTGTCCTTTCCCCACTGCTCTTCTCCCTCTACTCCAACGACTGCACCTCAGAGGACCCTTTGGTGAAGCTCCTGAAGTTTGCGGATGACACCACAGTCATCGGTTTGATCCGGGATGGTGATGAGTCTGCATACAGGTGGGAGGTGGAGCAGCTGATCCTCTGGTACGGCCAGAACCATCTTGAACTTAACCCAGCCAAAACGGTGGAGATGACTGTGGATTTCAGACGACACCCTCCTTCATTCCCCCCACTCACCATCCTCAACAGCACAGTGTCCACTGTGGACTCCTTCAAGTTTCTGGGTACCACAATCTCCCGGAACCTGAAGTGGTCCTCCCATATAGACACTGTCCGGAAAAAGGCCCAGCAGAGGTTGTTTTTTCTGCGTCAGCTCAAGAAGTTTGATTTGCCTCAGGAGCTGCTGGTTGTCTTCTACACCGCCATCATCCAATCTGTCCTCTGCTTTTCCATCACTGTCTGGTTTGGATCTGCCACTTAACAGGACAAGACCAGACTGCAGCGGATCATTAAGTTTGCGGAGAGGATCATTGGTACCGACCTACCCTCCATTGAGAACTTATATCGGTCCATAACCAGGAAACGGGCGGGAAACATTTGTACTGACCCATCACACCCCGGCCACAAACTGTTTGAACTTCTATCTTCTGGTCGACGTTACAGATCACTGAAGGTCAAAACCACCCGTCACAGGAACAGTTTCTCTCCTCAAGCCATCACTCTGATGAACTCCTAACATTCACCTAGTCCTACCTGTTGCTGTACTCATGACTTTTCATCCATTCTTACATTGCACATAACTCTCACACTGCTTTTTACTTCATTCACATTATATCACTGAATCTGAGTTCACATTGAAATACTGTATGACTGTATATTTTTTCATATATTTCTGCAAAGTGTGGATAGTCTGAGTAAATAACTGCATATATTCCTGTATATATTTGCATCCTTTTATAGAAACATGGACAGACTGTAATTTACTGTACATACTCTGTTGTCATTGAATCCTTATTTAAATCTTATTTAAATCTTACACCTGAACAACGAGAGCAAGTTTTTAGCCAAAGTCAAATTCCTTGTATGTGTTGTGCATACTTGGCCAATAAAGCTGATTCTGATTCTGATTCCTTTTGTTGAGGCAAATCTGATTTAGGACTGTATTTCTAGTACTTCCGACCATGAAGTTGGCATTTTTGGCTCCTGAAGTTGCAAACTTTTTTCTCTGCCAGCAACAAAAATGTCACAAGATTTGCTTTCAAAGACTTCTCGTTCATTCAGAATCTGAGATCAGAACATCAGTGTTTGTTGTAGACAAGTGATTTTATACTTGTTTCTGTGCATAACACCATTTTAGAGACCTCTTTTTTTAAATCACACAAGTACATGTGTGAAGTACATTTACATGTACTTCAACACCGATACAAAGGAGCGACTCTGTCCCCAGTTCGTCTCACTGACCCGGCATCGGGTCAGTGAGATGGCATCGATGACGGCTGAGCCTCCCGCACAGATTCTTAGAATCTTGTGATTGAGGGCTCGGAGGAGGAACTAACCGAGGCCACAGTTGGACAGGAGCCAGATCGGAGCTCAACTACAGTGGCAGTAGGAGGCGGGGCTCAGTGGAGGAGCTACCGAGGCCCCAGCTGGACAGGAGCCAGATCGGAGCTCAATTACAGCGGCAGTAAGCAGCGGAACTAGCAGCGGAGGGGGCTAGCTGAGGCATCAACTGGATTCGAGGTCGGCTGGATCAGATACCAGCGACACCAGCAGAGATTGTCCTACTATCATCAGGTCAGTAAAAAATGCCACCAAAGAAGGAGGAAATGGAATAGATTAAAAAATCTTTGAACTTCATGTCAGAAGAACTAACCAAAGTGGCCAATCAACAGTCTAAACTATTAGGGCTAATGGAGAAAGTCCGAGAATTGAAATTAACAATTAAGGAAAGAGACAAAAAAATTTGCAGACTTGGAGCGACACATTGAGGACTTTGAACAATATTCTCGTATGGATGATTTAATCATTAGTGGACTAGACATTAAATACCAATTATATGCTCATGCTACAGCAGGAATGAGAGGTGAGGAGGCTCCCCCAAGTGAATCAGTCTCCCTGGAAAACCAGGTGCTTCAGTTCCTTGAAAGCACAAACATAAAGGTTGAAGTAAATGCAATTTCAGCCTGTCATACTTTGCCCAGAAAGGATAACAAAACAAAGAAATCAATTGTGATGCGCTTTGTGAACAGAAGGGTAAAGAATGACATACTGAAGCAGGCCAGAAAGCTATGGGGAACAGAAGTTTACCTAAATGAACATTTAACAAAGACTAATACTAAAATAGCATGGCAAGCACAGATGCTGAAAAGACAAAACAAGATACAAGCAACATGGACAAGAAACTGTAGAGTTTGGATCAAACTAAATGGAACACCTAAGGAAGCAAAGGCCATAATAATAAGAGATCTCACTGACTTAAATAAATATAGAAGAACACTGATTAAGAAAATTAAGAGACAACGATAATCCATATCCACACACATGGCAAGAACAGTTCTTTTGTGACATACCATGTCAATGTACTTTAACCTCTTGCACTCCGGGATACCGCGGGCGGTTATGTCTCTGCATCCTAGGGCGCACTGAAAAAAAAAAGCTGCATTTCTGTTCTTCCACTACAGACACAGCCGTGAACAGAAAGCCAAAGGAGTGCTTTGATTGGTTTAGATTTGATTGACCTCTCATTCGACTAATAAGAGCCTTGAATTGGGTTTCTGAAACCTTGAAGAACCAATGACTGAAAACCTAGCAAGAAGGACCCGCCTACCAACGGCTGCGAATACAGCCAGCCAATTGAAGCAGAGAACTTCGACAATTGAAAACGTACGTCCCGTGCATAAAATCTGTTTTGTGTAAGCCGCTGGGTGACACACACGCGTTCGCCAGTCTTTTTTTCTTACTACTGTTCTTATTTGTTTTGAAAAATTGTTCGCCAAAACCGCAATCATGGAAGCGCAAAACCGCAATAATGGAATCATGGTTTGACCGGGTCGCGTGACCAGAACCATGAGTCCGTAACAAGCGGACCAGCGTCATGTTCATCTGACAATGAGGAAGAGAAGTTCGCCAGCGACACTGCTGTTGTGGACAGGTAAGTGTTATAAGCTAAATTATTCTTTATCCCTGAAAATTGTAATCAAAATGACTTTTGACCGACTGGTAAATTACAACTGTGCGTCATCGTCACATGACGGACCGTGGCGACCCGTGCGCCACGTCCGGACCGTGAATGCCCCCCCCCCCCGCTACTCTTCTGTAGCGGATTGTAGATATTATTGCATATATTTTAGTACAACTGTGCGTAGTAGACCGCGGCGCACCGTCACCGCGGTCCGTCATGTAGCGATGGGTGATGTCCGTCCTCTGTAGCGGGGGTGTGGGGGGGTGGGTGGGAGTTGTTATCTTCTACATTACAGATATTTTAGTATAATTTTTAGTGCACTGTAAGTTATTTTTTCTTGTAAAAAAAAGCCACACATTTTTTACGTGGCATGCTTCTTTGTGTGTGGGGGCTTGTTTGTTCATTCATTCATTTATGAATGAATAAACAACCCCCCCCCCCCACACACACACACACAGCCCTTCACCTTTCGGGTTTACTCCGGGATTTCTCCGGTTTCCTCCCACACACCAAAAACATGTAGGTTTAGGGCGCTCGCGCACGCGGCGACCAGCAGCCGGTGGCTTGTCACCAGACTGCAAACCAAGTCTACCTACGGGTACAAATAAGTAACAAAAAAAAAAAATAAAAAAAATTAGAGCCAAGATGAAGCTTCTATATTGAATCATTTAGAAGTTACAGACGTTTTTCCAAACTGTGCCATTTGGCACAATTTGGCACAGTTCAAAAACGCCTGGGAACAACCTGAGAAAAAAAGCTGTGTAATATATTCATTTTTTGTGGTATTGTTACAAAATTTTGACCTCAGCTGGATAACACTTGGTTCTACATTTCTGTTGCATTTTCCAGCCCAGATCTGACAGCTATGTGTTATTTGCAAGCATTTGTATCCAAAAAAACACCCAGGCGAAATTTATTTTCTTCAAGTTCAGTATGTTTAGATGACTGTTACTCAGTGGCAGGAGCACTTAGAGAGATTATGACTGTTTTGCCAAAAAATTCAAAGTGTTTTCTTTTAAATGAGACCAACCCCATGAAGATGCTGCAAAGGATTGAAGAACAGCTTTTGATTTACTTTGGGTACGTTATTTTTTGGCGTTTTTAGGGAAATTGACCAGAGTGCAAGGGGTTAAAAAACAAAACAAAACAAAAAACTTATGACTGACTTTAGTAGACATCAATCATCCCCAGTTGGAAGAAGTCATTTGATACAGAGTGAAAAACTTCAGACTCTGAAAATATGCCATTATGCTGAACATAAACTACAAGAGATGGAGAATGATATTGATCCTGATAACCACTTCTTCAATAACATTCATAATCACTGTGAATATTATACTAAAAAGCAATTCAAAAGTCAAGTGCAATTAGATGGTAAACTATCAATAATACACTTCAACAGCAGAAGTCTTAACAAAAACTTTCCACAGATTCAGGACTATTTAAAACAGCTAGACAGAAAATTTACAGCTATTACAGTCTCTGAAACTTGGCTCAATGAAGAGCTTCTCTAATGGCAATAGAGGGATATCAGATGCTTTATATTAATAGATCTCAAAAAAAAAAAAAGGTGGTGGTGTTGCACTGTATATTGATGACCTGTATAGGTGTAAACTTGTAAATGGAATTGTCCATTTACAAGGCACTACCACGGGTTCTGGAATGTGTTACTGTTGGGATTGACCAAGATAAAACCAAAAATCTAATTATAAGTTGTATATATAGAATGCTGGGAACTTGTGTTGAGACATTCAGAGATAAGTTAGTCGAACTATATTATAACTATTAAGAAAATGGTTGTAATCTGTGGAGACTTCAATATTGATTTACTAAATCCATTTCAACAAAATGTAATTACAGAGTTCATGAATTCTATGTACAGTATGAGTCTATATCCCACAATAACACATCCCAGTAGAATCACAGTTCACACTGCTACAATTATTGATAGCCTGTTTGTTAACCACTTGCGCTCCGTTGTTCCGCGGGCGGGCAAGTCTCTGCGTCCTAAGACGCACGAGGGCGCACTCGTGCGCACTCTGACGCATAGACCAGATTGTGGTGATGTAGGTGATGATGGTGATGTAGTGGCGTCCAAGCGCCACTAAAAAAAAAACTGCAGAGACAGCCGCGAACAGATTAGTTCATCTGATTGACCTCTCATTCGACTAATAAGAGCCTTGAATTGGGTTTCTGAAACCTTGAAGAGCCAATGAATGAAAACCTAGGAAGGAGGACCCGCTTACTGTGAATGCAGGAGCCAATTGAAGCACAGAAATTCAGGCTGGGTGAAGAGAGATTTACTGCTGCAGCAGATGAAAACAAAGGACGCTGGACGAATCTGCTCCAGACCCCGCAGCATGGAGAACACCCACAAGTGGGACCTGCACTCATTCCAGCAGAATAGACGTTTAGGATTCTCTTCCGTCATCATAGACCGACGGAGGCCGACGACAAAGGTCGTAAATCATTCACCAAAACCGCAATAATGGAATTATGTTTTGATCGGGATCCACGAGCTGAGCAGCGTCGCGTTCGTCTTACAATGGGGAAGAGAAGTTCGCCATGACTCTGCTGCTGTGAAGAGGTAAGGTGTTATAAGCTAAATTATTATTTATCCCTGAAAACTGTAATCCAAAAATGACTTTTCACCGATCGGTAAATTACAACTGTACTGCGCACAAAGTACGAAGTGCGTGCGCTGCGATAAACGGTTCATTTGCCGTGTTCGGACCGTGAACGCCCCCCCCCCCCCGCTGCAGAAGAGGAGCGGGGGGGGGGGCGTTCACGGTCCGAACGCCCCCAGTCCGCGGGGGGAAGCATATGAGTCTATTCCTTCATGTGATGGCCGTCTGCAGCGGGGGGGGGGGGACAACCCCCCCCACACACACACAGTAGCGAGGGGGGGGGGCGCTGTGAAAACATGCAAGGAGTGTACTCCATCATGTAGCGAGGGCCGAACTCTGTCTTTTTTAGCAGGGGGGGGACAACCCCCCCCACACACACACACAGACACAGCCCTGAATGTGACCTTTCATTAGAGCCCAAAATGAAGCTTCTACATTGAATTATTCAAAAGTTACAGATGTTTTTCCAAACTGTGCCATTTGGCACAATTTGGCACAGTTCCAAAACGCCTGGGAACAGCCTGAGAACAAAGCTGTGTAAAATATTCATTTTTTGTGGTATTGTTACCAAATTTGGATCTCAGCTTGATAACACTTGGTTCTACATTTCTGTTGCATTTTCCAGCCGGATCGGACAGCTGTGTGTTATTTGCAAGCATTTGTATCCAAAAAAACACTGTGTCCAAATTTATTTTCTTCAAGTTCAGTATGTTTAGATGACTGTAACTCAGTGGCCGGAGCACGTAGAGAGATTATGTTTTTTTTGCCAAAAAATTCAAAGTGTTTTCTTTTAAATGAGACCAACCCCATGAAGATGCTGCAAAGGGTTGAATAACAGCTTTCGATTTACTTTGGGCACGTTATTTTTTGGCATTTTTAGGAAAATTGCCCGGAGTGCAAGGGGTTAATATTATTGATAAGAAAATAGAAAGTGGATTATTGATAAATGACATAAGTGACCATTTGCCAGTCTTTGCACTTATCCGCGGCCACACAGGGGCCAATACAGGAAAAACTTTAAATCTTTCAGATACAAATCACAAAATGCAATCAGTTCAACAAAATGCAATCAGTTCTTTTAAAGAAGACCTGCTGAAGCAAGACTGGACAAAAGTCTATGTATCAGATGTAAATGAAGCCTATGACACATTCATGAACATAATAACCACTCTTTATGAAAAAAATTGTCCATTAATAAAGAAAAAGCTTAAACAGAAATTTGTCGACAAGCCATGGTTAACCAAAGGATTACAAAAAGTGTGTAAAAAGAAAAATTCATTATATAAAGCTTTTCTAAAGAAAAGGACAAAAGAAGCAGACCAGCAGTATAAAACATACAAAAATAAGTTAATATATATAATGAGATGTAGTAAAAGAGACTATTACAGTAAAGAACTGGAGAAAACCAGAGATAAAATTAAAAATACATGGACAATACTTAATATTCTTGGAAATTAAAACAGAAATATAAGCTACCAAACCAATCTTTCAAAAAAAAAAAAAAACGAAAAAGCTCAGAGTGTGAATGCAGTCTCACATGCAGAAGAATTTAATAAATATTTTGTTAACATTGGTCCTAATTTGGCTCGAGAAATACCCATTATGGCATCTACAGGTGATACAATAAGGACTCAGACGAGAGAGAGGTCATTGAAATTGTTAAATCGGTTTAAAAGTTAAACATCTATGGATTGTGATGGTATTGACATGCTTTTAGTCAAAACTATCATTGAATGCTTAGTGAAGCCACTGACGTATATCTGTAACCTGGCTCTCCAAACAGGTATATTTCCCAGTGCAATGAAAATAGCTAAAGTAATTCCAATATACAAGACAGGTGACAGAGGGGAATTTTCAAACTATAAACCTATTTCACTATTGCCGCAATTTTCCAAGATACTTGAAAAAATATTCTGTGAGAGAATTGACAACTTCATAATGAAGAATAATTTATTGTGTGAGCAGCAATATGGGTTCAGACACAAGAGGACAACTTTATAGAAAAACTTTATAGAAAAAATAACTGCTGTTGAAAATAAAGAGTATTCAGTTGAAGTATTCCTGGATCTTAAAAACGCATTTGATACAGTGGATCATAAATTATTGTTAAAGAAACTACAAAATTATGGTATTAGGGAAGTAGCACTGTCCTGGTTATGTAATTACTTAACCCTTTGAGTGTGAGAATTTGTGTGCCCCTAGTGGCAGAGCGCAGCACTGCGCCTGCCTTGTCACTCTGTCAAAAGTAAGTGAGAAATTTCTGTTTTTTTGTTTTCTTGTTCATATACTTTGAAGATAAGATGATGAGGTACCTCTGTGCAAAAATGGTGTCAAAAGACTGAACCATTTTTTGTGTAAATACATCCAAAGTCCAGTTTTGACTGAGTTATGGAATTTAAAGAGGTTCCGTGACATTATGCAAATTAGATGGATAAATTTATTCCTATCTGAAACTTTGGATGATATTTTACATCTTTCTAATTGACAGTAAGCCATTATCTCTTACCACTTTCAAATTATAGCCTTGGAAATCTGAACTATTTTATTGACAAAAAAATATTTACCACTCTTGACCACTAGGGGGTATGTTGCGGTTCTGCAGCATACACATTCAAAGGGTTAAAGAACAGATATTAGTTACTGAAGGTTACTTGCGGAGTCCCACAGGGTTCAGTTTTGGGGCCACTGTTATTCAATATGTATATAAATTATATATGTAAAGTTTCAGAAAAAATGGATTTAATATTGTTTGCAGATAACACTAATTTATTATGCAGTCGAAGCAATTTGGAACAACTTTTGGATACACTAGGAAAGGAATTAGGAAAGCTTAAACTGTGGTTTGATTCAAACAAATTAACACTCAATTTAAGTAAGACAAAATTTATAATTTTTAACAACCATCACAACAACTCAGTATCTAAACTCAGTGTAAATGGTGTAGAGATTGAAAGGGTATCCAAAATTAAATTTCTTGGAGTAATAATTGATAATAAACTGTGTTGGAAGTCACATATTAATTATATTAAAGGTAAAATATCTAAATCAATCGCAATACTACACAGAGTGAAATATTTGCTGAATCAACCCACACTATATACTTTGTATCATTCATTAATACTCCCATACATGACATATTGTACTAAAGTATGGGGAAATACATATAAAACAAACATATATCCAGTCTTTATGCTTCATAAGAGAGCTATTAGAATAAAGCTGCTTACAGGGAACCAACAAACCCACTTTTCCTTAAATTAACCTCTTGCACTCTGGTGTACTGCGGGCGGACACGTCTCTGCATCCTAGAGTGCACGAGGGCGCCCTAGAACGCACACTGTGCGTCCTAGGGCGCACTGAGAACCCCCCCCCCCCCCTGCATTTCCGTTATTCCACTACAGACACAGCCGCGAACAGAAAGCCAAAGGAGTGCTTTGATTGGTTTAGATGTGATTGACCTCTCATTTGACTAATAAGAGCCTTGAATTGGGTTTCTGAAACCTTGAAGAACCAATGACTGAAAACCTAGCAAGAAGGGCCGCCTACCAACGGCTGCGAATACAGCCAGCCAATTGAAGCACAGAAGTTCGAAAGCGTGCCTCCCTTGCCTAAAATCTGTTTTGTGTAAGGCTGGGTGACACACACGCGTTCGCCAGTCTTTTTTTCTTACTACTGTTCTTATTTGTTTTGAAAAATCATTCGCCAAAACCGCAATCATGGAAGTGCAAAACCGAAATAATGGAATTATGGTTTGACCGGGTCGCGTGACCAGAACCACGAGTCCGTAACAAGCGGACCAGCGTCATGTTCATCTGACAATGAGGAAGAGAAGTTCGCCAGCAACACTGCTGTTGTGGACAGGTAAGTGTCATAAGCTAAATTATTCTTTATCCCTGAAAATTGTAATCAAAATGACTTTTGACCGATTGGTAAATTACAACTGTGCGTCATCGTCACATGACGGACCGCGGTGACCCGTGTGCCGCGTCCGGACCGTGAACGCCTCCCCCCCCCGCTACTCTTCTGTAGCGGATTGCAGATATTATTACAGATATTTTAGTACAACTGTGCGTAGTAGAGCGCAGCGCACTGTCCCCGCTTTCCATCATATAGCGATGGGCGATGTCCGTCCTCTGTAGCGGGGGTGTGGGGGGGTGGGTGGGAGTTGTTATCTTCTACATTACAGATATTTTAGTATAATTTTTAGTGCACTGTAGATTATTTTTTCTTGTAAAAAAAAAGCCACACATTTTTTACGTGGCATGCTTCTTTGTGTGTGGGGGCTTGTTTGTTCATTCATTCATTCATTCATGAATGAATAAACAACCCCCCCCCCCCCCACACAGCCCTCAGTGTCACCTTTCATTAGAGCCCAAGATGAAGCTTCTATATTGAATCATTCAAAAGTTACAGACGTTTTTCCAAACTGTGCCATTTGGCACAATTTGGCACAGTTCAAAAATGCCTGGGAACAACCTAAGAAAAAAGCTGTGTAATATATTCATTTTTTGTGGTATTACAAAATTTTGACCTCAGCTGGATAACACTTGGTTCTACATTTCTGTTGCATTTTCCAGCCCGGATCTGACAGCTGTGTGTTATTTGCAAGCATTTGTATCCAAAAAAACACCCAGGCGAAATTTATTTTCTTCAAGTTAGAGAGATTATGACTGTTTTGCCAAAAAATTCAAAGTGTTTTCTTTTAAATGAGACCAACCCCATGAAGATGCTGCAAAGGGTTGAAGAACAGCTTTTGATTTACTTTGGGTACGTTATTTTTTGGCGTTTTTAGGGAAATTGACCAGAGTGCAAGGGGTTAAAAGCTCTCAAGCTGAAAGATCTGGATGACTTTAAAACTGCAATAATAATGTTTAAAATGAAGAATCTATCACTGCCCGCAAATATCCAAAAGTTGTTTCAAATAAGGGAGAAACAATATCATTTCAGAGGAACATGTATATTTCAAAAACCTTCAGTGAGAACTACTACCGAGCAACATTGTGTCTCAGTGCAAGGAGTCAGATTGTGGAATGCTTTTGGACCTGAATTAAAATCGTGTACAATGCTTGGACAATTTAAACAAAAGCTAAAGGAAGAAATACTCCAAACATATATACAAGACGACATTTAAAATCACATAAGAATTATCATATTCAGTCTGTGTTGTGCTGTTGCTTAGTTTTTTTTTTTTTTGTCACGTTTTGTCTTAGCTTTGTTCTGAATTGTAATCACTCTTGTTTTGTTTTTCTTTTGAATTCTTGGGTGGAATATGGGTGGGCAATATAAGCTGCGGCTTCAGCCATCACCCATTTCGGATAACTTATGTTGAATTGTATAATCAGAGGAGTTATTGTTTAATTTGACCTTGTTAGATTTTTTTCCCCTTTGTTAAATTATTCTGTTCCTTTCTTTTAATCTTTACTTTTAATCTATCCAAAATAAAGATTCATTCATTCATTCATTCATTCATGTCTGCCCAGAATCTTACTCGATGACTAACTTTTGATTTAGTTTATTCTTTTTCCACACAACTTTTTTTGTTGTAGTAACACTAAAATATTTCACTGACCCGTTTTTGACTAACAGATTTGTTGTAGACAAGTGATTTTTCTTTTTCTCTCAGTGGACTTGAAGACAAATATTCACAATTCTCGGTTTGGTTTCATAATACATAAAAAATATAAGAAAGGGCATCCGTACGGTAAAACATCATATACGATATTTACCAGCAGGTAAATAATTTTATTCAATTTATTTCAAAAACTTTATCACATACAAGTGTATTTACCGCAGCAAATTCTAATTAAAAAAAATATTATCTTGAAAAAATAAGGCCATGGTTTTTACCTTCTTTTCCGAGTTTCTAAGTCAGACTTTTAAAAAACTTTTAATAAAGCATTCAGCGCATTAGATAGTACCATTTTACCATCTACATTAGAAAAATGCGGTATAACAACCCACCCATCTACTCAACAAACGCGGGGTTGTTCTATCCAATAAACAGAGATGGAGAGTCCTCCCCCTATAACAGTCTACAGGCAGGTCCCTACCGTCGACCAATGAAACTACAAGGGTGGAGCGAGTGAAAATCGTATAAATAAGTACCCCAAAATTGGAAAAAGGAAACAAACTTTGGGAAAAAGACAGGAAAAAATCTCCACCATAAATAAGAGGCCGAGTGATCTTCATCTGATCAGCGAGACACCCGTCTCCACCTTGCTACAGAGCGCTCTGGGATTAACGCCAAAAAAGAGAATGTTGTATCTTTGGTGCATCCAGACCCCCACGACCGGGATTCTTCAGGAGGAATGGCAGTTAGAAGCCGAAGGTGGATGGGGTTACGTGTTCAACTACGCAAGTAGCGAATTGTGTTTTTACCAGTTGGATGAAGGAGAAACTTTTGACCCGGACTCCAGAAAAGCCACACTTTTGGCCGTGGACTGGAGCGTACTGCAAAATGCGATTTACCCCCATTTGAAAATAAGCGCCGTACATCACCAACAGATGGGAGTGGAAGACGAACCTACTACAAAAGACCAACAGACACAGACACCTGTGCGTGTGAAACTAGAGCAACCAGCGGTATTTGTTACCAGAAGAGCATTGGCTAGTAGTGTTTGGGAGACAAAGGCGTCCCTGTCTGGCAGGTGGTACTTCCAAGCCACGCGTCAGGTATCAAAGGGTGACACCCCTTCCGAGGATGAATTCATCTTGCAGTATTTCAATTCTGAATGTGGTGTGTTCCAGACAGCGTTACGCTTACCTACAACGGCTTGGGTCAAAATGGTTGACGAGAAAGGCGAAAAGCTCAAGGCCCTTTTCATTTCCAGCCGTACTGCGAGAGATATAGTCATGGTGAAAAAACCATAGCTTTTCCAGATGACGCCACTCCCGCGACCTCCCGCACCTAACCCCGCCCCTCCTAACGATTTTAAAAGAAGACCGCTGACCACCCATCTAACCCCAAACTCAAAATGGAGGCAAACCCATGTGTGACTCTCTAAGGGTGTTTTGAGCGAAGCCCTTGGGAAGAATTATCATCTCTGAAAATATCGAGTGAGGATGACCACACACCTTCACAAACACGCTCCCCGGATACCGAGGGTCCTCCTCAACCGTCTTCACCCACATTCCCTTCTGCAACGGAGCAGATCCATTCTATGGATGCTGAAGAATATGTCGCTGACCCTTCACACGGTTCTTCCTTTACAGGCCTCAATGTGGTTTTTAAGGAAGGTGACCCAATATACATGGTGGATCATCTACCTCCCATGTTTCTGGATATAGTAAAATTTGGGTTGATAAAATTTCTGGATGTTACCATGGGCAAATACAGAGAAGAAATATGCAGTGCTTGTCAGACCAGCCGCTCAGATCAAATCCGTCACGATTGCCCGGTGGAGTCAGGGTATTTCTTTCTGACCCACTTTGAAGAGCTCACAAAAAGACTGCAGAACAGGCGCTTCATTCCGGCACTCCAGAGACTGACTGAATTAAACTGCATGTATACCTGTATACAGGTGTACATCGGAATTACAGAGGCTCTCGTTCATGAACTTAGACATACACCACGCATCATCCCCAAGATTTCTGAGATTTCAGAAATGCTGTTTGCGGCCGATGAGAAAATGGCTCATCACTTGCAAAGAGCTGAGGGCTATTGGCAGGGTCGTCTGGATGGTGAGAACTTTTGGGAGGAGGATTTTGTGGGCGATTCTGACAACGAGAAGAGTTGTGATATGGACGGTGATGCAGACTCTGATATCGATTCTGATGCAGAGTTGGAAAACACTGATGCTGAAATGTAATAAATGTTTTTTTTAATTAAATTTGCATGCTATCGCAACGTGTATCGCTGTATAATTTGCTTTTAGGTAGTGCTTTTTTTTCACTCAAATGCATGGAGAATGTACTGTAGATGTGTGTAAATAAATGTGTTTTACAATATTGGAGTTTTTTTGTTTTTGTCTAACCTTTTACCGTGATTGTAAGAACAAAATAAATCTGTTCCATTTACTGAAGTGTGGATTAGTTCTTTTTTTGGTCCAAATGATTCAAAAATGAAGAAATAGTTGAGAGTTTAGTCATAGTGAAGCAACGACATAACAAGTAGGAGGGTTGAATAAATGTGTGAAATTTGTAAATTTCAATTTGTGGAAAACAGTTTTTAGAACAGTTCCAGTCAACAGAAAGCATAATGGTGTGTGACACAACACATGCACGGTTATGGTAAATACATCATACTAAATAACTGCTGATAAAATATTGCGCGATCGTTTGCTTTCTAAATGTAACGTGCAAAATTACATTCGGCATTTTACGCTGATTGGTGATAAGCCTTTAACCCCACCCTGCTTTGGTAGAAAACTCGTTATAGCCTGTAGTTTGTGACACAGAGATCCCATCTGGCACCGAGAACATGATGTGCGGCATGTGTCTAGAGGTGGTCCTGCAAAAGAGGACTCTGAACGAACGGCGTTTCGCCCTATTACCCAACTGTAACCACTGTTACTGTCTGGAATGTATTCGCAAATGGAGAAATACCACCCAGTTTGATAAGAAAATCATTGAGTATTTTTTCATGTTGGCTCAATGAAAATGCTTAAAATGATGAAAAATGTACGTTATAAAGACGATGTTTGATTGTACGTTCGATGCAGGAGTTGTCCTGAGTGTCGAGCTAACGCCTATTTTTATATACCGAGTGGACGTTGGGTACAAGACAAGGAGGAGAAACAAGCTCTCATTGAATAATACAAGAGTGGGATGAGGTACGCACGCACGCACGCACGCACGCACGCACACACACACACACCAGTCTCTGATGTTCTCTGATGTTCCGTTCTCTTTTAGGAGAAAACCGTGCCTATACTTTGATGAAGCCAGAGGGAGATGTCGTTATGGCATCAACTGTTTTTATAAACACGCTTTTCCCGGTGGAATGCTGGAACTTCAACAAAGACAAAGCAGTATGAATCAGGTACACCTGCTAACAATACCACTATGAAATGCACGTGGTTCACAGAATTTTTATTAGTAATTTATTTATTTTGAGAACAGATTTTGATGGTCCTTCTTCTTCTCCAGAACTCAACGCAAATATTCCTGAGGCGTGTCTTCTTTTAGGAGAAAACTGTACCGATACTTTGATGAACCCCAAGGGAGATGTCATTATGGCGCCAACTGTTTTTATAAACACGCTTTTCCCAAAGGAATGCTGGACCTTCAACTCAATGCAAATACTCTTGAGGCAAAACTATGATGGGTGGGGGAGTACCAAGTCCTTCGATCCTGGGGAGATACTGCTCACAGTATTAGCTATGGACACGGACGACAAGGTGGCAGATTCGGAGGAAGAAACGGATTTGTTTTCACATTGAAATATATTTTTTTTTCTAGTAAACGTCTTCTAACCCCAACACTGTTTCTATGTTTTTAAGCGAAGCATCTAACAATTTGGGAGACTCAACGTTTATAAAATACCTGATAAAAGTATGTAAGTGGTCAACATTATTGTGTGTTTTGTACAAAGTTACTAAACAGTATTTGAGGTATTTTGTACCATGCTGTTTTTTTGTTGTTGTTATTGTCATGTATGATGTATTTACCATAACCGCGCACGTGTTGTGCCACACACTGTTATGCTTTCTGTTGACTGGAACTGTTTTACAAACTGTTTTCCACAAATTGATATTTACAAATTTAGGGTAGATGATCCGCCGTGTGTATTGGGTCACCTTTCTCAAAAACTATGTCGAGGCCTGTAGAGGAAGAACTGTGTGGAGGGTCAGCGGCGTATTCTTCAGCATCCATAGAACGGATCCGCTCAGTTGCAGAAGGGAGGGTGGGTGAAGATGGTTGAGGAGGACCCTCGGTATCTGGGGAGCGTGTTTGTGAAGGCGTGTAGTCATCCTCGCTCGATATTTTCAAAGACAATAATTCTTCCCAAGGGCTTTGTTCAAAACACCCTTGGAGAGTCACACATGGGTTTGCCTCCATTTTGAGTTTTGGGTTAGATGGGTGGTCGGCGGTCTTCTTTTAAAATTGCTAGGAGGGGCGGGGTTAGGTGCGGGAGGTTCCGGGAGTGGCATCATCTGGAAAAGCGAGGTTTTTTTTCACCATGACCATATCTCTCTTTTGCAGTACGCTCCAGTCCACGGCCGAAAGTGTGGCTTTTCTGGAGAGTGGGTCAAACGTTTCTCCTTCATCCAACTGGTAAAAACGCAGTTCGCTACTTGCGTAGTTGAACATGTAACCCCATCTACCTCCAACTTCTAACTGCCATTCCTCCTGAAGACTCCCGGTCACGGGGGTCTGGATGCGCCAAAGATACAACATTCTCTTTTTCGGCGCTAATCCCGGAGCGCTCTGTAGCAAGGTGGAGACGGGTGTCTCGCTGATCAGATGAAGATTGCTGGGTCTCTTAGTCATGGTGGAGACTTTTTCCCAAAGTTTGTTTCATTTTCCCAATTCGGGCTACTTGTTTATATGATTTTCACTCGCTCCACCCTTGTAGTTTCATTGGTCAACGGTAGGGGCCTGCCTGTAGACCGTTATAAGGGGAGGACTCTCCCTCTCTGTTCATTGGATAGAACGACCCCGCGTTTGTTGAGTAGTTAGGTGGGTTCTTATACCGCATTTTGAAATAAATTGAATAAAATAATTTAGCCATTGGTAAATATTGTGTATGATGTTTTACCGTACGGATGCCCTTTCTTATATTTTTTTATGTATTATGAAACCAAACCGAGAATCGTGAATATTTGTCTGTCAAGTCCACTGAGAGGAAAAGAAAAATCACTTGTCTACAACAAATCTGTTAGTCAAAAACGGGTTAGTGTGTGGAAATGTGAAAGGACGAGACAGAGTTTATCTGCACGGTGGCGCAGTGGTTTAGCACTGTGGCAGCACAGTTTTACCCTCGGCCGGGGGATCGCGGGGATCATGAGATCGTGGGTTCGATCCCAGCCCCCGACCAACGGTGAGCTGTGTGGAGTTTGCATGTTCTCCCCGTGTTGCGCGGGTTTACTCCGGGATTTCTCCGGTTTCCTCCCGCATACCAAAAACATGTAGGTTTAGGGCGCTCGCGCACGCAGCGACCAGCAGCCGGTGGCTTGTCACCAGACTGCAAACCAAGTCTACCTACGGGTACAAATAAGTAACAAAAAAAAAAAATCAAAAAAAAAATCAAAAAAAAAATCTCAGGAGTCAGGTTTATTCACATTCTCCAACATGAGCAATACAGGAAGAGAAAGAAACCCAGACCTTCATCTCCTTTTTATACCCCAGGAGCTTCAAAGCTCCAGTCACAATGCATTTAATCCCAAATAACAATGCATGCCTTTCAGATCTTATCACCCCCACCCAAAATCACTGTCAGCCAGGAAATCCCCCACGGCCATCTCTTTGCATATCAAAGACCACATTTCACATCCTCCTGTTATCTCTGAGGAGGCTCAGTCCTTTGTTCATCTGAGATGTGAAGCATACAGTAAGCATACAGTGATATACACATGAAGCATAAGGTGGTATATATTTGTGCATATGAAACCCACATATGTGTGCCACATGACCCCCCCAAACGTCTAAGATGTAACAACAGAATAACGGTCAGCCTGTCATGATAAAATCATTACACATCAGCCCACGTGTTGCTTGGGCCTCAGTCTCCTCCCGTATCTGCTGTAAGCCGGCTTCAACACTTCCGTGGCCCCATCCTGCTGGGGGGCTGCTGTCTGAGGGTGAGAATTGTTAGTCAATCCCTGTGGGTGTTCTGGGGGATTTTCTCTAGGGGGTCTGCCGCGTCGAGGAGCCTTGGCCAACAGCACGTCGTCGTCCGCCACCACAAAGGCGGGTTTGAGCCTGTTAATGCCAATCTTCTCCTTCCTGCTCCCCAAATCTAGCAAAAAATGCTTATCCCCTGTTTCCAGCACTCTAAATGGCCCATCATAAGGTGGTCGTAACGGCGGGCGATGGGCATCATGTCTGACAAAAACAAACTCAGCGTTTTTTAAAGCCTTAGGTATAAAAACGCACGGAAAACTGTGGTGAACGGGGCCAGGCAGCGCGCCCGATGCCGTGCCACGCTGCAACCACTGAGCCGGGGAACATTCTGGCACAGGATTATCTGGGAGAAACTCCCCGGGCAGCCGAAGTGGCTGCGCAAAAACTAGCTCCGCCGGGGAGGCTTCTAAATCCTCTTTAGGTGCAGAACGCAACCCCAATAAAACCCATGGTAGCCTGTCCACCCAATTTGCATCCGTAAGCGACGCTCTGAGAGCCGCTTTCAATGACCTGTGAAAACGTTCGCATAACCCGTTAGTCTGCGGATTGTACGCGGTTCTGGCGGTGGATCGTTACCTCCAGGCTGCGGGCCATTGCTGACCAAAGTTCTGAAACAAATTGAGGGCCTCTGTCAGACATAACTTCCGACGGGACTCCAAAACGCACTACCCATGCTGTTAAAAATGCGCGCGTCACCTCCTTGGCTGTGGTTGACGCCAGTGGGATCACTTCCGGCCAGCGCGTGGTGCGGTCTACCATTGTCAGAAGGTGTGTGCACCCCATGACGGCGGAAGGGGGCCTACGAGGTCCACGTGAACATGATCGAACCTCTTGGCCGGGATGTGAAACGGCTCCAAGGGAGCTCTCGTGTGTCTGTGTACCTTGGCTCGTTGACAGGCCATGCAGGCTGTTGCCCACTCCCTAACTTGTTTGCGCAAGCTCGGCCATACAAATTTCTCTCCCACCATTTTGACCGACGCGCGCATTCCCGGGTGCGCCAGAGAATGAATCGAGTCAAAAACGCGGCGGTGCCACGTGGCCGGTACCACAGGACGCGGTCGCCCAGTGGAGACATCGCAGATTAGGGGGGGCATACCGTCTTGCAGCACCCTGTTCTCCAGCCTTAACCCTGTTGGTCCAGACTGGAGTGCGCGCACGTCCGTGTCGCTAACCTGATCCGCGGCCATGGCTGCGTAATCTATCCCTACGCGGACTGGGGCCGCGCGCACTTCCGCGTCGCTAACCTGATCCGCGACCATGGCTGCATAATCTACCTCCACGTGGACTGGAGCCGCCACGGCGCGCGAGAGGCAGTCTGCCACTACATTAAGTTTACCCGCCACATGCTGGATATCAGTAGTAAACTCTGAGATCGCGGCCAGGTGTCTCTGCTGCCGGCCTGACCACGGTTCAGAAACCTTGGCCATCGCAAAAGTCAGCGGCTTGTGATCAACGAACGCGGTGAAACGGCGTCCCTCCAGCCAGAACTGGAAGTGGCGAATGGCCAAGTGGAGAGCTAACAACTCCCTGTCGAATGCGCTGTATTTTCGTTCACTATTGCGCAAGGTCCTGCTGAAAAAGGCGAGCGGTTGCCAAGCCACAGCTACATGCTGTTCCACAACCGCCCCTATGGCCACATCTGACGCGTCAGTAGTGAGCGCTATGCGGGCCGTTGGGTCTGGATGTGCTAACAACGCAGCGTTTGCCAGGGCTGTTTTGACTTCCGAGAATGCTCGGAGATTGCTCCGGAGACCATTCGATTTTATTTGTGGGTTTTTGTTTTTTTAGTGCGGCATATAATGGTTGCATGAGTGGGGGAGGAAACAGTTATAAAAATTCACCATTCCCAAAAACTCCTGTAACGCTTTGACCGTTTGTGGCTAGGGAAAATTTGTTACCGCGCGCACTTTGTCAGGCAGAGGAACCGCTCCTTCTGGAGAGACGCGATGCCCCAAAAAATCAATCTGCGTCACCCCGAACTGACACTTCGCTGGGTTGATTATTAACCCGTGCTCTCCCAACCTCCGGAAAACTGCCGTGAGGTGGTTTTCGTGTTCGTCTTCGGACGCGCTGGCTACCAAAATATCGTCCAGGTAGATGAACACGAAAGGGAGATCGCGCAACACTACATCCATCATGCATTGGAACGTCTGCGCCGCGCCTTTAAGCCCAAATGGCATGTGCAAAAACTCGAATAGACCGAACGGAGTTATTACCGCTGTTTTGGGTATGTCCCCAGCACGTACTGGGACCTGGTGGTAACCACGTACTAAGTCTATCTTAGAAAAAATGCGCGCCCCTGCCAAATGAACTGAAAAATCTTGGATGTGCGGGATTGGGTAGTGGTCGTGCGCTGTAGCGTTGTTCAACCTGCGGAAATCTCCGCAAGGACGCCACGAGCCATCAGCTTTCGGGACCATGTGAAGCGGTGAAGCCCATGGGCTTTTCGAACGCCTGATGATGCCCAGCTTTTCCAGGTTGGCGAACTCCTCGCGCGCTATGGTCAGTTTAGCTGAATCCAAGCGCTGGGCTTTTGCAAAAACGGGCGGTCCGGTGGTAGTAATAAAATGTTCCACCCCGTCTTTCGTGGACCACAAACCGTTAACGTTTGCGATGGCCAAGATCTCCAAACCTTGGTCAGCCCAACAGCAAAGACAGTTAGCCGCAATACCGGAGTTCACCACCGATATCCAGCATGTCGCAGGTAAATACAATGTAGTGGCAGACTGTTTCTCACGTGCTGTGGCAACGCCAGGCCACGTGGGGGCAGACTTGGTGGCTCTGGGCCAGGGCAGTGACGCGGGATCGCGCGCAGCCCCGGTCCACGTAGGTTTAGATTATGCAGACATGGCTGCGGAGCAGGTTGGTGACGCGGATGTGCGCGCACTCCAGTCTGGACCAACAGGGTTAAGGCTGGAGCACAGGGTGCAGCAAATAGGTATGCCCCCCTTAATACGCGATGTCTCCACGGGACAGCCTCGCCCCGTGGTTCCAGCTGTGTGGCGCTGCCGCGTTTTTGACTCGGTCCATTCACTGGCGCACCCGGGGGTGCGCGCACCGATCAAGATGGTGGGGGAGAAATTTGTCTGGCCCGGGTTGCACAAACAGGTCAAGGAATGGGCAGCAGCCTGTGTAGCGTGTCAGAGGGCTAAAATACACAAGCACACGAGGGCTCCTTTGGAGCCTTTTCATATTCCGGCTAAGCGTTTTGATCATGTGCATGTTGATTTGGTGGGCCCGCTTCCCTCGTCTCAAGGGCACACACACCTTTTGACGATGGTGGACCGCACCACGCATTGGCCATAAGCGGTACCTCTGGCGTCAACTACAGCGGAAGAAGTTGCGCGTGCGTTTTTAACAGCTTGGGTTGCGCGTTTTGGAGTTCCGTCGGACATAACGTCCGATAGAGGCCCTCAATTTATTTCCGAGCTGTGGTCGTCTATGGCCCGCAGCTTAGGGGTGAAGGTACACCGCACTACCGCATATAACCCGCAGGCCAACGGTTTATGTGAACGCTTTCATAGGTCATTGAAAGCAGCCCTCAGAGCATCACTCACGGATACAAATTGGGTGGACAAACTGCCATGGGTTTTATTGGGGTTGCGTTCTGCACCTAAGGAGGATTTGCAGGCCTCCCCAGCTGAGTTAGTTTTCGCGCAACCTCTCCGTTTGCCGGGGGAATTTCTTCCGGAAAATCCTGCACCAAATTGCCCCCCCGCTCAGCTGTTGCAGAGCGGCACAGGATCAAACACGCTGCCTGGCCCAGTGCATCACAGCTTTCCACGTGTTTTCGTGCCAAAGGCTTTAAAAAACGCAGAGTTTGTTTTTATTAGACATGATGCACAACGCCCAGGGCTGCGCCCGCCTTATGATGGACCGTTCAGGGTGCTGGAAAAAAATGAGAAGCATTTCTTGCTAGATTTGGGGGGCAGAAGGGAGCTAATTTGCATAAACAGACTCAAGCCCGCTTTTGTTCTGGCTGATGAACACGTGCAGTTGGCGAAAGCCCCCCGCCGTGGCAGGCCGCCGAGAAGGCATTCTCCAGAGCTCCCACAGAGATGTGCTAACAAATCTAATCCCAAGGTGCGAGGAGGTGCTGCAGACGCAGTGAAGCCGGCCTACAGCAGATTCGGCAGGAAGTTAAGACCTAAGAGACTGGGGGATTGATTGTTGGTTATGTGATAATGTCTTTTATGTTATGCATTTATGATTATGTTTGTCCCATGCAGACGTTTGGGGGGGGGGTCATGTGGCACATATGTTTGGTTCATATCATATGTGCCACATGTTCGTATCTGCTGTAAGCCGGCTTCAACACTTCCGTGGCCCCATCCTGCTGGGGGGCTGCTGTCTGAGGGTGAGAATTGTTAGTCAATCCCTGTGGGTGTTCTGGGGGATTTTCTCTAGGGGGTCTGCCGCGTCGAGGAGCCTTGGCCAACAGCACGTCGTCGTCCGCCACCACAAAGGCGGGTTTGAGCCTGTTAATGCCAATCTTCTCCTTCCTGCTCCCCAAATCTAGCAAAAAATGCTTATCCCCTGTTTCCAGCACTCTAAATGGCCCATCATAAGGTGGTCGTAACGGCGGGCGATGGGCATCATGTCTGACAAAAACAAACTCAGCGTTTTTTAAAGCCTTAGGTATAAAAACGCACGGAAAACTGTGGTGAACGGGGCCAGGCAGCGCGCCCGATGCCGTGCCACGCTGCAACCACTGAGCCGGGGAACATTCTGGCACAGGATTATCTGGGAGAAACTCCCCGGGCAGCCGAAGTGGCTGCGCAAAAACTAGCTCCGCCGGGGAGGCTTCTAAATCCTCTTTAGGTGCAGAACGCAACCCCAATAAAACCCATGGTAGCCTGTCCACCCAATTTGCATCCGTAAGCGACGCTCTGAGAGCCGCTTTCAATGACCTGTGAAAACGTTCGCATAACCCGTTAGTCTGCGGATTGTACGCGGTTCTGGCGGTGGATCGTTACCTCCAGGCTGCGGGCCATTGCTGACCAAAGTTCTGAAACAAATTGAGGGCCTCTGTCAGACATAACTTCCGACGGGACTCCAAAACGCACTACCCATGCTGTTAAAAATGCGCGCGTCACCTCCTTGGCTGTGGTTGACGCCAGTGGGATCACTTCCGGCCAGCGCGTGGTGCGGTCTACCATTGTCAGAAGGTGTGTGCACCCCATGACGGCGGAAGGGGGCCTACGAGGTCCACGTGAACATGATCGAACCTCTTGGCCGGGATGTGAAACGGCTCCAAGGGAGCTCTCGTGTGTCTGTGTACCTTGGCTCGTTGACAGGCCATGCAGGCTGTTGCCCACTCCCTAACTTGTTTGCGCAAGCTCGGCCATACAAATTTCTCTCCCACCATTTTGACCGACGCGCGCATTCCCGGGTGCGCCAGAGAATGAATCGAGTCAAAAACGCGGCGGTGCCACGTGGCCGGTACCACAGGACGCGGTCGCCCAGTGGAGACATCGCAGATTAGGGGGGGCATACCGTCTTGCAGCACCCTGTTCTCCAGCCTTAACCCTGTTGGTCCAGACTGGAGTGCGCGCACGTCCGTG
The DNA here is from genome assembly GCA_020510985.1 of Pholidichthys leucotaenia. Classification (NCBI taxonomy): domain Eukaryota; kingdom Metazoa; phylum Chordata; class Actinopteri; order Cichliformes; family Pholidichthyidae; genus Pholidichthys; species Pholidichthys leucotaenia. Next base: position 396,152,338 of record CM035843.1, read on the forward strand.
TCGCTAACCTGATCCGCGGCCATGGCTGCGTAATCTATCCCTACGCGGACTGGGGCCGCGCGCACTTCCGCGTCGCTAACCTGATCCGCGACCATGGCTGCATAATCTACCTCCACGTGGACTGGAGCCGCCACGGCGCGCGAGAGGCAGTCTGCCACTACATTAAGTTTACCCGCCACATGCTGGATATCAGTAGTAAACTCTGAGATCGCGGCCAGGTGTCTCTGCTGCCGGCCTGACCACGGTTCAGAAACCTTGGCCATCGCAAAAGTCAGCGGCTTGTGATCAACGAACGCGGTGAAACGGCGTCCCTCCAGCCAGAACTGGAAGTGGCGAATGGCCAAGTGGAGAGCTAACAACTCCCTGTCGAATGCGCTGTATTTTCGTTCACTATTGCGCAAGGTCCTGCTGAAAAAGGCGAGCGGTTGCCAAGCCACAGCTACATGCTGTTCCACAACCGCCCCTATGGCCACATCTGACGCGTCAGTAGTGAGCGCTATGCGGGCCGTTGGGTCTGGATGTGCTAACAACGCAGCGTTTGCCAGGGCTGTTTTGACTTCCGAGAATGCTCGGAGATTGCTCCGGAGACCATTCGATTTTATTTGTGGGTTTTTGTTTTTTTAGTGCGGCATATAATGGTTGCATGAGTGGGGGAGGAAACAGTTATAAAAATTCACCATTCCCAAAAACTCCTGTAACGCTTTGACCGTTTGTGGCTAGGGAAAATTTGTTACCGCGCGCACTTTGTCAGGCAGAGGAACCGCTCCTTCTGGAGAGACGCGATGCCCCAAAAAATCAATCTGCGTCACCCCGAACTGACACTTCGCTGGGTTGATTATTAACCCGTGCTCTCCCAACCTCCGGAAAACTGCCGTGAGGTGGTTTTCGTGTTCGTCTTCGGACGCGCTGGCTACCAAAATATCGTCCAGGTAGATGAACACGAAAGGGAGATCGCGCAACACTACATCCATCATGCATTGGAACGTCTGCGCCGCGCCTTTAAGCCCAAATGGCATGTGCAAAAACTCGAATAGACCGAACGGAGTTATTACCGCTGTTTTGGGTATGTCCCCAGCACGTACTGGGACCTGGTGGTAACCACGTACTAAGTCTATCTTAGAAAAAATGCGCGCCCCTGCCAAATGAACTGAAAAATCTTGGATGTGCGGGATTGGGTAGTGGTCGTGCGCTGTAGCGTTGTTCAACCTGCGGAAATCTCCGCAAGGACGCCACGAGCCATCAGCTTTCGGGACCATGTGAAGCGGTGAAGCCCATGGGCTTTTCGAACGCCTGATGATGCCCAGCTTTTCCAGGTTGGCGAACTCCTCGCGCGCTATGGTCAGTTTAGCTGAATCCAAGCGCTGGGCTTTTGCAAAAACGGGCGGTCCGGTGGTAGTAATAAAATGTTCCACCCCGTCTTTCGTGGACCACAAACCGTTAACGTTTGCGATGGCCAAGATCTCCAAACCTTGGTCAGCCCAACAGCAAAGACAGTTAGCCGCAATACCGGAGTTCACCACCGATATCCAGCATGTCGCAGGTAAATACAATGTAGTGGCAGACTGTTTCTCACGTGCTGTGGCAACGCCAGGCCACGTGGGGGCAGACTTGGTGGCTCTGGGCCAGGGCAGTGACGCGGGATCGCGCGCAGCCCCGGTCCACGTAGGTTTAGATTATGCAGACATGGCTGCGGAGCAGGTTGGTGACGCGGATGTGTGCGCGCTCCAGTCTGGACCAACAGGGTTAAGGCTGGAGCACAGGGTGCAGCAAATAGGTATGCCCCCCTTAATATGCGATGTCTCCACGGGACGGCCTCGCCCCGTGGTTCCAGCTGTGTGGCGCTGCCGCGTTTTTGACTCGGTCCATTCACTGGCGCACCCGGGGGTGCGCGCATCGATCAAGATGGTGGGAGAGAAATTTGTCTGGCCGGGGTTGCGCAAACAGGTCAAAGAATGGGCAGCAGCCTGTGTAGCGTGCCAGAGGGCTAAAATACACAAGCACACGAGGGCTCCTTTGGAGCCTTTTCACATCCCGGCTAAGCGTTTCGATCATGTGCATGTTGATTTGGTGGGCCCGCTTCCCTCGTCTCAAGGGCACACACACCTTTTGACGATGGTGGACCGCACCACGCATTGGCCATAAGCGGTACCTCTGGCGTCAACTACAGCGGAAGAAGTTGCGCGTGCGTTTTTAACAGCTTGGGTTGCGCGTTTTGGAGTTCCGTCGGACATAACGTCCGATAGAGGCCCTCAATTTATTTCCGAGCTGTGGTCGTCTATGGCCCGCAGCTTAGGGGTGAAGGTACACCGCACTACCGCATATAACCCGCAGGCCAACGGTTTATGTGAACGCTTTCATAGGTCATTGAAAGCAGCCCTCAGAGCATCACTCACGGATACAAATTGGGTGGACAAACTGCCATGGGTTTTATTGGGGTTGCGTTCTGCACCTAAGGAGGATTTGCAGGCCTCCCCAGCTGAGTTAGTTTTCGCGCAACCTCTCCGTTTGCCGGGGGAATTTCTTCCGGAAAATCCTGCACCAAATTGCCCCCCCGCTCAGCTGTTGCAGAGCGGCACAGGATCAAACACGCTGCCTGGCCCAGTGCATCACAGCTTTCCACGTGTTTTCGTGCCAAAGGCTTTAAAAAACGCAGAGTTTGTTTTTATTAGACATGATGCACAACGCCCAGGGCTGCGCCCGCCTTATGATGGACCGTTCAGGGTGCTGGAAAAAAATGAGAAGCATTTCTTGCTAGATTTGGGGGGCAGAAGGGAGCTAATTTGCATAAACAGACTCAAGCCCGCTTTTGTTCTGGCTGATGAACACGTGCAGTTGGCGAAAGCCCCCCGCCGTGGCAGGCCGCCGAGAAGGCATTCTCCAGAGCTCCCACAGAGATGTGCTAACAAATCTAATCCCAAGGTGCGAGGAGGTGCTGCAGACGCAGTGAAGCCGGCCTACAGCAGATTCGGCAGGAAGTTAAGACCTAAGAGACTGGGGGATTGATTGTTGGTTATGTGATAATGTCTTTTATGTTATGCATTTATGATTATGTTTGTCCCATGCAGACGTTTGGGGGGGGGGGTCATGTGGCACATATGTTTGGTTCATATTTCCCACAAGAGTATGGCACATATGTCTGGTTCATATCTCCCACAAATGTATGGCTTATGTAGATTGGGGCTTCACGTCTTGAGGGACAAACAGTCTGGGTCGACGGGGGTTGACAGGAGACGAGGAGGAGGTGTGAGTTTTGACCTTTGTCTCAGAGAAGAGGCCCTGGGGGGATGCCCGGAACATCGGAGAATAAGAGACAATGGTGAATCTTCAAAGACTTGCATTGTGACTGAATGTTTGCAGAAGCACCATGTGACTTGAGTTCTTAATCCCCGAGAGGTATAAGAATGTGATGTGACATGATTCTGCCTCTTCTTTCTACTTGAGAATGTTGGATGATTGTGTTCTGCAATAAAGCCGAACCTGAGAAATAAACTCAGCCTCATCATTGAACACAACTTCCACAAAAGACCACATTTCACATCCTCCTGTTATCTCTGAGGAGGCTCAGTCCTTTGTTCATCTGAGACATGAAGCATACAGTAAGCATACAGTGATATACACATGAAGCATAAGGTGGTATACATTTGTGCATATGAAACCCACATATGTGTGCCACAAGTGAAATATTTTAGTGTTACTACAACAAAAAAAGTTGTGTGGAAAAAGAATAAACTAAATCAAAAGTTAGTCATCGAGTAAGATTCTGGGCAGACATGTAAATGTACTTCACACATGTACTTTGGTGTGATTTAAAAAAAGAGGTCTCTAAAATGGTGTTATGCAAAGAAACAAGTATACAGCTGGTGGAATTACTACTGCAGCATGGTGGTGCAGTGGTTAGCACTGTTTTCTTACAGCTAGAAGGTTCCATGTTCGAATCCCCAGGCTGGCAGGGGTAGGTGTGGCGGTTTGGTGTAACCCCCACAACAGACTGGACAGACACAGCGCTCGGCTAGAGCAATTAACAGAACAGTGAAATGTGTATTAATGTCTACAGGCAGCCCCGCTTCTTCTGGCTCACTTCTGTGATGTTAATGTTGCCGTTCATGCGTCCTGTCCTTACTGTGACCTAGGGACCGAGATCAATATGTCTCTCAAATGCAAATGTCTCATGCCTGTTCTGTTATCTCTTTGATCATACCAACTGCTGGGGAATGCTCTTTTATGTATTGTTGTAGTTGGGTATATATACTGCACTGTAATTCATGCTCGTTCTGATTCTGCAACTGCTACTGCTGACACGAGACATTGTGTCCCTCTGCCGAGAGCCACTGGGCTGGCTCCCGGCGCGCATGCATGGCGCCGGGAGCGGAGCCCGTGACGGCGGTATGATTTAATAAAACCTGCTTAAACTCTCAACGCTGCCTTCCTTATTTCATGCCGCTTCACTGGTGACCCCAAGAATGCACACGCTTTGTGCAACGCAACCTTCTGGTCTGGACGGCCACGCTGGCGACCCGACGCTGAAAAAAACACGCTGCCAGCGAACACAGCAGCCTGACGCATACGAGCTGCCCTCCCTTCTGCTTCAGGGAGACCTCGACGCGGAGCCAACACAGGCGAGCTACTCTCCGGACATCACCCACGACCGGGAAAACTGCAGAAAACGTCATGGCGCGACCCTCGCCTGAGATCGGGACGTCCACGCTGGACCAGCCGAGGGACACAGAACATTTTCTCCCTCTCACCGCTACTCCTCCCTCTCAGCGATCCTACTCATCTACCCGAACCTGAGGAACAAAGATCGTCTATCTCCCCTCAACGCTCCAACGCACCATGACTAATCTGCAGCCACAGCTCAGCATAGATGATTTATCGGCACCGACTGCGCCGATCTCCACCAAGTTTTCTGACCCTGGTTCTCCTCTCCAGCTGGCCCACCCATCACGGAACCCCAGCGCACGCACCGGGGAGTTACGAGGACGGCGCACCATGCACGGGACACATACGGCTGATATATAGTACATATATGGCTGAGACCATAAAATCCAGTGAGCAAGCTGCGGGCCTCAGGTGTACGAGCAAGCCTGAAGGGCGGTGTGCAGCAGAAGGAAGGCGGTCAGTGTAGCCGTATGTGTCCCGTGCGTGGTACGCCATCCTCGTAACTCCCCGGTGCGTGCGCCGGGGTTCCGTGATGGGTGGGCCAGCTGGAGAGGAGAACCAGGGCCAGGAAACTTGGTGGAGATTGGCGCAGTTGGTGCCGAAAAACATCTATGATGAGCTGTGGCTGCAGATTAGTCATGGTGCGTTGGAGCGTTGAGGGGAGATAGACGATCTTTGTTCCTCAGGCTCGGGTAGATGAGTAGGATCGCTGAGAGGGAGGAGGAGCGGTGAGAGGGAGAAAACGTTCTGTGTCCCTCGGCTGGTCCAGCGTGGACGTCCCGATCTCAGGCGAGGGTCGCGCCATGACGTTTTCTGCAGTTTTCCCGGTTGTGGGTGATGTCCGGAGAACAGCTCGCCTGTGTTGGCTCCGCGTCGAGGTCTCCCTGAAGCAGAAGGGAGGGCAGCTTGTATGCGTCAGGCTGCTGTGTTTGCTGGCAGCGTGTTTTTTTTAGCGTCGGGTCGCCAGCGTGGCCGTCCAGACCAGAAGGTTGCGTTGCACAAAGCGTGTGCATTCTTGGGGTCACCAGTGAAGCGGCATGAAATAAGGAAGGCAGCGTTGCGAGTTTAAGCAGGTTTTATTAAATCATACCGCCGTCACGGGCTCCGCTCCCAGCGCCATGCATGCGCGCCGGGAGCCAGCCCAGCGGCTCTCGGCAGAGGGACACAATGTCTCGTGTCAGCAGTAGCAGTTGCAGAATCAGAACGAGCATGAATTACAGTGCAGTATATATACCCAACTACAACAATACATAAAAGAGCATTCCCCAGCAGTTGGTATGATCAAAGAGATAACCGAACAGGCATGAGACATTTGCATTTGAGAGACATATTGATCTCGGTCCCTAGGTCACAGTAAGGACAGGACACATGAACACAATGCATGAAAGGCAACATTAACATCACAGAAGTGAGCCAGAAGAAGCGGGGCTGCCTGTAGACATTAATACACATTTCACTGTTCTGTTAATTGCTCTAGCCGAGCGCTGTGTCTGTCCAGTCTGTTGTGGGGGTTACACCAAACCGCCACAGTAGGAACCTTTCTGTGTGGAGTTTGCTTGTTCTCCCTGTGCTGCGTGGGTTTACTCCGGGGGCTCCGGTTTCCTCCCACAATCCAAAGACATGCATGTTAGGTTAATTGGTTGTTCTAAATTGTCCCTAGATATCTGTCTCCTATAGGCCCTTAGAGTAGAGGGTTAGTGCTGGTGAAGCGCTTTGAGTGGTCTTTGAGACTAGAAAAAGCGCTACACTGTTTATAAGTACAGGACCTTATCCCTTACTGCCTTTCAATGATAAATGTTTAAGGGAAGGTAATGCAAATTAGTTTATCCTTAAATGCTTCTGTACAACTAAATAAAATGTTTTTTTTTTAATTCTCCCAAACAAATACTTGTTTCAATGTTTCTTGTTTGAAACTAGTGAATGCTTTTTAACCACATTAATCATAGTGATGCAACTTTGTGTGAATATACTAGTTTTAAAAAATCAGTTTTTGTCAACACTGTGCAATGTGTTATTTGTTATTACAAAAGATAAAAACCTATTCTTATTCAAAGAAGTAAGTACACTGTTATTTCAAATTAATTTTTTCAGAATCTGGTAGCCCTAATGCCGGTGATGCAGTATGGTGCAAAGTGTTTGACACCTTCAAGAACCAGCCAAAGACCCAAGGTAATTCTTTTAAAAAGTCTATAGTAACTGAGACATGATGCTGCATGTTAGCTTTCGTTCTTTATCGTTGTTTTTTAACTGTAGAGTTGTATTGATTCTTAGGATCTGGTAGACATGGCCCGCTAAACCTTTCTCCCAAAAAAGCAGGAAGGAATAAACACTGATATTCTGATCTCAGATTTCTCTGAACGAACGAGAAGTCTTTGAAAGCAAATCTTGTGACATTTGAGTTGCTGGCAGAGAAAAAAGTTTGCAACTTCAGGAGCCAAAAATGCCAACTTCATGGTCGGAAGTCCTAAATCAGATTTGCCTCAACAAAAGGAATGCACTATATGAGTAGAATGAATGGGGTTACAGCCTGCTGAGTGAAAAACAAGATGTCACTAAAAGCCAAAGTTTCCAAATCTTCCACACAGTACCTTTAGTCTTCAGCGTCATTTCAAGTACATGATGAGAATAGCCACAGCAGTAACATTTGGTGAAAAATTGGCCTTTATTTTCTTTTGATATTTTTCTTTGACGTGTAGCACTGATACAAACAATACTTCCCCCCCTTGCAGGATGACAAACATTAGGATGAGACTTAGGCCATAAGAAAAAAATGTTAACATTGGAATGGGCTTTAGGTCCCAAGTCTGAGAAATTATTGAACCCGAGGTAGAGACAAAGTTTATCGTGCAATATTTATTTCTGTAGAAAACCCCCCAACAAACTATAAACACAATGCCCAATCTAAAGGCTAAATTTACTACATCTTGTTGTTTTCTTTAAAAAAACCCCCCAAAAAACAACAAAAAAAACCTACTTAAGGTTCACGCAGATGCATTTTTCCTGTACACTTGAGGTTTTGACTGCATATGCCCATCAGGAAAATACTGTGAGTGTGTTGTTTTGTATCAAAAATTGTTTGGGTGTTTTTTTTTGTTTTTTTTTGTGAGAATGAAGGTTGTTTCAAAATATTAACCAGAAACTACTCTGGAGCTTGGTGGCTGACCAAAAAATTCACGTTGTCTGTGCGGGCAACTTAATTGAACGGCGTGCTGTGATAGACAAAAGTTGCAAGTTTTGCTTTTGTACAAAATCAAAAAAGAAATCTACATTTCGAAGCTTAGTCCTTTGTGAAATGTGGTGTTATCAGAGAAAACATATTGTTTGGATCATTGGGAAAAAAAACTTTTAAATAGCATGAAACTGTCTGAATGACTAACATGCTGAAAAATGCAAGAGGCCTTCTGACTTCAGGAGACACTGTTATGATGCTGCTGAGGGAGCTGTGGACTGTTCATTTCTTTGTAAGGGGGTAAACCTACACATTCAACAGGAGATCAAATAATTATTTCCCCCACTGAAGAAAATCTCTGGGATAGCCATCAAAACTATATTTAATGATTCAAAGGTTTATTTTTTCCTCCCATGATTTTAGCATGTTTCTCTTTAACCTCAATACATTTCACCCCTGACACAGCTGTTTTGAAGGACAGTGTGTGTGTCAGTATGTGTGTGTGTGTGTGTGTGTGTGTGTGGGCTTTGTAATGTGAATGGCCACTGTGACTGATGTGTGTTTGCTCATGTGTGTGTGAGTGAAGGGGGGGGGGGGGTTGCTGTTTAAGGCCCATGGGGGTGTCAGCCAGAGGAATGTTAAATTTACTAGGTGATATCAAACACACATATAAACATGTGCTGGTTGTTTCAAATATTGAATAAAACTAATTGAACCATTGGTAAATATCACAAATTGTGGGGAGTTTTACAGAAATGTGCTTGTTAAGTTTAAAGTCTTTGAACCATACAAATTTGCTCCTTTTCTCCTACTGACTCAACAAACATCCTACAGACACTCAGAAGAGATATTCCTCTCTATTCCGACTAAGAGAATGGTCAAGGATGTTTTAACTGTGTGTTTGCGTGTCTGTGTTTTTGACTTCTGCAAGCTGACACACTGTGGGAGACACCTGACTAATGTGGGTGCGTGCTTTGGAATGTGGTCCACAGATGTTGAATGGGGCTGACTGGAAGATGCCACATTAATCCTTACCTCATCTGTTTTGACTGAGAGAATGGCTGCGTCTGTGATTTTCTGACTAATGTGGGTGCATGCTTTCGCGTTAAGATCAAAGAGCTCATCTGTTTTGGCCGCTGTCAGTTCAGCCGAGAAGTTCAAAGCACTTGATTGACAACCTCTTTATGCGAGGTAACATATAGACAATAGATTAGAAATAAAGCTGTCAGCTTGACGAGAAGTTCAAAGCACTTGACTGACAACCTCATTAAACAAGGTCACATATGGACAATAGATTAGAAACAAAGTTGTCAGTTTGACGAGAAGTTCAAAGCACTTGATTGACAACCTCATTACGTGAGGTCACGGGGGGTGGGGTCAGGGTCAGGTCAGGTCAAATGGGGCGTGGCACCTGTCAAAATGAGATTAGGGGTGTGTTAAAGTACAACCCTTTCTCTCTACCATATTTTACTGTTGGTATGATGTTACGTTTCTGAAATGCTGTGTTACTTTTGCGCCAGATGTAATGGGACACACACCTTCCAAAAAGTTCAACTTTTGTCTCGTCAGTCCACAGAGTATTTTCCCAATAGTCTTGGGGATCATCAAGATGTTTTCTGGCAAAACTAAGATGAGCCTTTATGTTCTTTTTGCTCAGCAGTGGTTTTCATCTTAGAACTCTGCCATGCAGGCCATTTTTGCCCAGTCTCTTTCTTATGGCGGAGTCATGAAGAATGACCTTAACTGAGGCAAGTGAGGCCTACAGTTCTTTGGATGTTGTTGTGGGGTCTTTTGTGACCTCTTGGATGAGTCATCACTGTGCTGTTGGGGTAATTTTGGTCAGCCAGCCACTCCTGGGAAGGTTCACCACTGTTCCATGTTTTTGCCATTTGTGGATAGTGGCTCTCACTGTGGTTTGCTGGAGTCCCAAAGAAATGGCTAGAAAATTGAACTCAGCTTTGCAAAGATGTGCTAAACCACAGTTAATTTATGTTTTAATAGGGGGACAATCCCTTTTTCACACAGGGCCATGTAGGTTTGGATTTTTTTTTTTACCCTTAATAGTAAACACTGAAGCGGCATGAAATAAGGCGGCGTTGTGAGGGTTTTTATGAAGGTTTATTGAATCATACCGCCTTCACAGGATCCCCGCTCCGGTGCAAGTGTGAGCAGACCGGAGCGGGATCCTCAGGCTCTCAGAGGAGGAGACACAAAGTGTGTGTCTGCAGCAGCAGCTGAAGAGTGAGTGTGAGAGGATGAGCATGGGTTACAGTGCAGTATATATACCCAACTACAACAATACATAAAAGGGCATTCCCCAGCAGTTGGTATGATCAAAGAGATTGCAGAACAGGCATGAGACATTTGCATTTGAGAGACATACATCACAATAGGCAGATTGCTGGCCTCTGCTCCAGCTGGAAGACAAAGAGGTTACAAGGCACATCTACATATTGATGTCAGTCTCTAGGTCACAGTAAGGACAGGACGCATGAACACAATGCATGAAAGGCACATTAACATCACAGTAGTGGGCCAGAAGAAGCGGGGCTGCCTGTTGACATTAATACACACATTTCACTGTTCTGTTAATTGCTCTAGCCGAGCGCTGTGTCTGTCCAGTCTGTTGTGGGGGTTACACCAACCCGCCACACGCTCCCTCCCAGAGGGCTCGGCAGGTGGCCGAGGTCTCGATCATGCAGCTTGGGCAGCGAGCAGGAGAAGCTCTGTGCAGGCGGAGGGGGGGAGCGGTGAAATCGTCCTGGCCGCGCAAAAATTGCTTGTTGTTCCGCGATGTCGAGGGGCTGTCCCGTTGAACTTGCGGAGATCACAAGAAGAAAAATTAGTCTCTGACTCCTCTCGTGGCCATGAAGAAAAGCAGGAGCGGCTGTAAGAAAAAAAAAGGAACAAAAGCAGAGGGACTTGGCATGTTGACTTTAGATGCAGGCGCTACCCTAAAGCCTCGGGAACCGCAGACAGCTGAATTCCCCTTGTGTGCCGTGGGCTAAGACCATAAAATCCAGTGAGCAAGCTGCGTGCCTCAGGTGTACGAGCAAGCCTGAAGGGCCAGTGTGCAGCAGAAGGAAGGCGGTCAGTGGAGCCGTATGTGTCCCGTGCGTGGTGCGCCGTCCTCGTAACTCCCTGGTACGTGTGCCGGGGCTCCGTGCGTGGGTGGTCCAGCTGGAGAGGAAGAACCAGGGTCAGGGAGCTTAATCATCCCTGTTGTAGTTGCAGCAGATGGGTCATGGTGCGTTCAGGTCCACGTGTGCTCCGTCGGCCGTGGAGGTCGCCGTTGTGGAGAAAGGACGAGGTGCGTGCGCTCTCGTAAGGAGACACAGAATCGTGTGTCAGAAGCTGTGAGAGCGGCCAGTCCAAGCGTGGATGTGCCGGTCTAGGCGTGCAGATCTCACCATGAAGTTGCTGCGGCTTTCCCGGTCGTGAGTGATGTCCGGAGAGTTCCCTGAAGCAGACGGGAGCTGCTGCGTTCACTTGTCGTCGGAGCATCACCGCCGGGTGCTGCGTTCGTTGTCAGCGTGTTCTTTTCTGCCTTCAAGTCATGGTGCGTTGGAGTGGCGAGAGGGAGGAGACGTCTTGTGTCCCTCGACCGGTTCAGCGTGGATGTCCAGACCAGAAGGTTGCGTTGCACAAAGCGTGTGCATTCTTGGGGTCACCAGTGATGCGGCATGAAATAAAGCGGTGTTGTGAGGGTTTTATGAAGGTTTATTGAATCATACCACCTTCACAGGATCCCCGCTCCGGTGCAAGTGTGAGCAGACCGGAGCGGGATCCTCAGGCTCTCAGAGGAGGAGACACAAAGTGTGTGTCTGCAGCAGCAGCTGAAGAGTGAGTGTGAGAGGATGAGCATGGGTTACAGTGCAGTATATAAACCCAACTACAACAATACATAAAAGGGCATTCCCCAGCAGTTGGTATGATCAAAGAGATTGCAGAACAGGCATGAGACATTTGCATTTGAGAGACATACATCACAATAGGCAGATTGCTTACCTCTGCTCCAGCTGGAAGACAAAGAGGTTACAAGGCACATCTACATATTGATGTCAGTCTCTAGGTCACAGTAAGGACAGGACGGATGAACACAATGCATGAAAGGCACATTAACATCACAGTAGTGGGCCAGAAGAAGCGGGGCTGCCTGTTGACATTAATACACACATTTCACTGTTCTGTTAATTGCTCTAGCCGAGCGCTGTGTCTGTCCAGTCTGTTGTGGGGGTTACACCAACCCGCCACAAACACTTTGAATTGAAAACTGCATTTTGTGTTTACTTGTGTTATCTTTGTCTAATATTTAAATTTGTTTGATGATCTGAAACATTTAAGTGTGACAAACATACAAAAAAAAAAGAAGAGAAATCAGGAAGGGGGCAACACTTTTCCACACCACTATACCTGTGGAGGTATGGAGGTGCTTCAGAAAGATGGCAGTAGACTTTTAACCAGATTGTTTAACACAATCTTGGAGAGTGAGAGGATGCCTGAGGAGTGGAAAAGAGGTGTTTTGTTCCCAATTTTCAAGAACAAAGGTGATGCTCAGAGCTGTAGTAACTACAGATGCATAAAGTTGATCAGCCACTCTATGAAGATATGGGAAAGTTATTGAAGCCATGTTAAGAGGAGAGGTGACAATCACTGAGCAGCAATACGGTTTCATGCCAAGAAAGAGTACTACAGATGCAATGTTTGCTTTAAGAGTGTTAATGGAGAAGTACAGAGAAGGTCAGAAGGAGTTGCACTGTGCCTTTGTGGATCTAGAGAAAGCATATGGTAGGGTGTCAAGAGGGGAAGTGTGGTACTGTATGAGGAAGTCAGGAGTGGCAGAGAAGAATGTGAGGGTGGTGCAGGACATGTATGAGGACAGTGAGACGGTGGTGAGGTGCGCTGTAGGAGTGACGGATGGATTCAAGGTGGGGGTGGGATTACATCAGGGACCATGATGTTTGCAGATGACATTGTAATCTGTAGTGAGAATAGGAAGCAGGTGGAAGAGAACCTGAAGAGGTGATGGTATGCTTTGGAGAAAAGAGGAATGAAAGTCAGTAGCAGCAAAACAGAATACATACATGTGAATGAGAGGGAGGCAGGTGCAACCGTGAAGACGGAAGGAGTAGTGGCAGTGAAAGTAGATGCGTTTTAATACCTGGGGTTGACCATTCAAAGCAATGGAAAATGCACAAGAAAGGTGAAGAAGAGAGTGCTGGCAGGGTGAAGTAGGTGGAGATGAGTGTTAGGGGTGATTTGTGACAGAAGGGTAGCAGCAAGCGTGAAAGGGAAGATTTACAAGACGGTAGTGAGACCTGCTATGATGTAGGGTTTGGAGACAGTGGTGTTGACAAAAAGACAGAAGGTGGAGCTGAAAGTGGCAGAGTTGAAGATCCTAAGATTTTCATTGGGAGTGACGAGGAGGGACAGAATTAGAAATAAGTATATCGGAGGGACAGCTCAGGTTGAGTGGTTTCGAGACAAAGTAAGAGGGGCACAGCTGAGATGGTTTGGACATGTGCAGAGGAGGCTGTGACGACGGAGTGTCGCCACTGTATGGTCTGGGTATTGAATGTTATAGTGTATGTGTAAAGGATCTATACTTGTAATCGTCAGCTTGAATTTGATGGTAAAAATGCACATATAACTGTATAATGTGTTCTGACTGAACTGAATCCTTTTTGTGAGATAATTGTGGATTAATGAGGTTAATTGGGTGAGGCAATTAATTAATCTTAAAACCACGTACCTTTGCCAGCATGCTTCCTGGAAGTATACAGACAAAAGACTCCTCAGGGGTTTGAGGGCCTTTTAAAGGATACCAGCAGGAAGAAATTATATGATGGTTGAGTAGAGGGGAGTTTAATATGTAAATAGGGGTTTAAATTATTTATTGTATTATTTATGGTGTATTTATTGGTGCTATTTATTCTGTAAATATTGTGGGGAATTATTTATGTATTTATGACTCTTTTAGATATTGGGTATGTGGGAAGATGAAAATATTTATTGTCTTACTTGTGATTATGGTATGTGCCAATTAAGTTGATTATCTCACTAAGTATATAACAGGTGTTTGTCATTTGGTTTGTGTGGGGTGTCGGATGTGCATGGGAATTATTGCCTGTGTAGATTATTTGGAATAAAGGAAAAATTGCTCATTGCAAACTGTTTGGAAGCCTCCGCTCTTTCTCTGGTGCCTCGTCCGCTCGACCATAGTGACAGAGGCATAGTGGATATATTGGACAAATGATGTTGAAGATGGAGCTGCCAGGCAGGAGGAAAAGAGGAAGACCACAGAGAAGACTCATGGATGTAGTGAAGGTGGACATGTAGAGCAGGCCTATTCAATTAGTGGCCTGTGGGCCACATGTGGCCCAGAAGCAACCTTCGAGTGGCCCACGGGCCCAGGCCACGCCAAGGAAATATAAATTTAAGAAAAAATTATGAAGGAATGATAGCCCGCAAGCATGCACACGAACAACAGGCGTGACCGTCATGCGGAGCTCAGAAGCGCCCTGCCCGGGTGACAGTTCCAGTCAGGGGCAGAGTAAACCTTCCAGGCAGAGTGTCTCGCTAGTGTCATTGTCCGAGAGAAGCATGAACTTATTAAAGTACTTTAACGTGGAAAAAATCAGAAGAGATATGTAAGCATTGGAGGCATTTATGGTGGTTTTGACCCACTGGTAACGGGAACAATAAGAGTCGCTGAGCAAACAGGTGTGTTTAGACTTCATATGCAGGGAAAGAGGCAAGAGTGACTGAATCGCTGAGGATTTACTTCACCAGCCATTGCAATAATTTAAGTTCATTATTATGTACCTGGCAAGTTAAGATGACCGAAATTCACGAAGTCAATGACTTTAATCCGTCCACAGCCTTCAGAAAAACTAAATGTGCCAGTGTTTGGATTTCAAAATAAGGGAGGTTTTTCCTGCTGTCTGGTTGGTGAGAGGAATTCTAAAAAACTATAAATATATCCACCTTATTCCTAACCCCCATGATGCCTTGTGTGAATTATGGGAGCAACTTCCAGTACTAGTTTAGAATGTGTGGTTGTCACTGAAATGGGACACTTTTCCTTTTTAAAAAACAATGACTTTGGCATCAAAAATGCAGGAAAACAGCCTTTTGCACCTCAAAAACAGTAAAATAATCATACCACTTCCCACGACTATTGAGGGATGAAAAGATGACCTTAAAAAGTGGCCTGGCAGACAGTAGCTTCGTTAGTTAGCTCCGCTGCTAAGATGCTAATGCTGTAAACAAATTAAAGCTCTGAGATATATCAATGTCTCCACTGCAATAAAGTTGGTTGCATTTTGTTAAAATATGTTGGACATAATCAAATTTACCTTAGAACAGACGGAGAATCTTGTCAGAGCCACAAAGAACCACAACACCATGCCTGGGTGTTTTAATGTCGGGGTAAAACAGACAGCTGCAGCTGTTTGTTTTACTCTGAAATTAAAATGCCCATGCTGCTGTCATGCCATGTGTTGTGTGGGGATTTGACTTATGGGGCTTGCCGTAGCCTGACCGGGGGCGTTGAGGGTGATGACGTCAGGCAGGCTACAGCAAGAGAATATATTGAGTTGTTTTGTATAATAAAGTCAGTTCGGTGCTCAGTTGAATGCGGCTTCAGTCTCACCTTATTCCGACATAACATTTGGCAATGAGAATAAACCATGGGAGCGTGCATTAGACAACCACCTTCATTTTTGCAGTCTCCGAGCATGCCAGCTATACCATGGGGCCGCTGGCGGGAGACATTCAAAGTGTATGTGGCCGCGGCCAGTCTGAGCGACGCCAATGAAGAGAGACAGAGGAGCCTACTTGTTCACTGCCTCGGTGAGGAGGGCCAATGGATATTCTTTGGGCTGTGTGTCAGCGGCTCACTGAAGGGAGGTCTGGACTTCATGGACTGTTGCTTCAGAGACCACTCCAACATCACGGCGCGAAGATATAAGTTTGTTGGCCCCCGACAGCAAGCTGGTGAGTCCACCCAGTCCTTCATTATGGAACTCCGTAGCTTAGGAAGAGAATGCGCCTTCGGGCCTATTGAGGAAGAGCCAGTCTGAGACAAGCTAGCTCATGATATGGACAATGAGTGGCTGAAGGACAAACTGACACGGACTGCGGATGTCCTCACACTAGAGAAGGTGGTTGGACTGATTAGGCAGATTGAGTCCACTGCCCAGCTGGGCCTGTTGGTATTGGCTAAAGAGAACGTAGCTACTCAAGTTTTCCCTCCAAGCCTGGCCGTTAGCAACGTAGCTAACTCTTCGGGGCGGACCCCCAAAAGGCGGCAGTCTGTGGTGCGGGACAGGGCCTGCACTATCATTACTAAACCATCGGCAGTGGAGCCCGAGGCCATGACACAGGTGTGTGTAGCAGACGCAAAGAAGGGACCATTAAAGTGGCAAATCCTGCAGGTGGACGGAGTTGATGTGCCACTTATGGTGGACTCAGGAGCCGGTAAGTCCATATTAAGTATGGCTACTTTGAAAAGACTTTTCCCGGGCAAAACCATCAATGCAGGGGCGGTGAAAATGTTTGGGTACAGTTACGCTGAAATTGAAATGGCAGGCATGGTCAGTTTCTCAGTGAAATGTGAGTTAAAGATTGTCACCGCCGTCACCTTTCAGGTTTTGCACCGGGGGCTGACTGGTTGGGGATCGATCTGCTGGGTGAACTGGGATTCTCCATCACCGACCCAGGGGGCTCAACGGTACTGACAGTGTTCCCTTAATGGCATGTCCACTGGTTGACATTGTTCATGGGCCTTAGATGCATTAAGGCATTCTACCACCACCCGCTCATTGATCCAAGCGTGACACCGAAAATTCAAGCATTACGGCAGCTCCCCCTCGCTTTACGGGACGATGTCACGGCAGAACTAAACAAACTGCTTGAAGCTGGCATCATCGAGAGGGTGGACGCTTCACCCCGGATTTCAAACATCGTGATGGCCAGGAAAAATATGGGTGGCATCCGGCTGTGTATCGACCTTAGGATGGTGAATAAGGCAATTGTCTCTGACCAGTACCCGCTGCCCATGGTGGAGGAGCTCACCGCAACATTCAGCGGCTCAATGGTGTTCACGAAGCTGGATCTTCGCCAGGGTTACCTGCAAGTGCCCCTCCACCCAGCCAGCAGGAACCTAATGGCGTTCATGACCCACATGGGCATTTTCAGGTACACCCGCATGCCTTTTGGTCTGAGCTCAGCACCCAGCTGTTTTCAAAAGATCATGTTCACGATTATGGCTGGCCTCAAGGGTGTGGTGGCATACCTGGATGACATCGTGGTGCACAGCGCATCGCGGAAGGAGCACAATGATCATTTGAGCCGGGTGATAAAGATGCTACAGGAGCACGGAGTCACACTGAATGGGGAAAAGTGCATCTTCGCGGCAGACTCCATCGAGTTTGTGGGATTCCGGCTGACGACAGAGGGTCTGACACCCCTACATTCAAACATGGAAGCGGTCCTGCGCCTTCTGGATCCCACGACACCCACACAGATTTCTTTGTTCTTGGGCATGGTGAACTTTTACAGACGTTTTATTCCCCATTACTTTGAGACAATCCAACCACTCTGGGCTCTTCTGAAACAGGATGCACAGTGGCAGTGGACTCCGGCCCATTCAGCAGCGGTCACTAGGCTGAAGTCTCAACTCACTTCTCCTCCAGTGTTGGCCCACTTTGATCTGAAATGGACGACTTTTGTAACCTGTGACGTGTCTGGTTTGGCGGTAGGGGTGGTTATGTCTCAGGTACAAGATGGTACTGGGCGCCCAGTGGCATTTGCATCGAGGTTGCTTTCAGCGGCTGAACAGAAATATGCTGTGGGTGAGAGGGAGGCACTTGCCTGTGTTTGGGCTTGTGAACAGTGGCACATCTATCTCTACGGGTGCCACTTCACCCTGCAGGTGGACCACTGGGCGCTGACAACACTACTGGAGATGACAGGCTCGGGACACAGACCCCTACGGATCCACAGGTGGACGGAGCAGCTGAGGGCCTACCACTTTACTACTCAGTTCACCCCTGGAAAAGAGAACGTAGTGGCGGACCTCCTGTCTGTGCCACAACCAACACTGCGCAACCAGATGACGACATTGACGATCCCATGGAGGCGGATCTGGTCAACACACTGCAAGGACCCCTCCGGGACATGGTATCCCTCCAAGAGCTCCACACAGAATCGGAACGGGACCCCACGTTGTCACATCTGTGCTCGGTCATCAGGGAAGGTTGGCCTGTGAAAGTACAGGGCGACCTGGCACCTTTCCACCAGTTTAGGGACGAACTGAGCTGTTGGAATGGTGTGTGTGTGGTGAGGGGACAGTGCATGTTAATCCCAGTCTCTCTGAGATCATGAGTTTTGGCGATGCTCCACGAAGGTCACCTGGGCGTGGTCAGGGTGAAACAGCATTGCAGGGACTCAGTTTGGTGGCCTGGTGTTGATAAGGACATTGAAACTATGGTAAAGAACTGTGTCCCATGCTTGGAGAGCGGGAAGACTGGCGGACCACCCCACACCCCCACCCCGTGACCATTACCGTACCTGGAGGGCCCTTGGAAGCACATCCAATTAGACATCTGCGGTGAGCTATATACAGCACCCTCGAACAGCCAATTTCTGCTTGTGGTCTATGATCTCTTTTCTAAATGGCCAGAGGTGTTGCCCACTAATTCAGTCATGACGGATGTGGTTATGGGCTTCCTCTCATCATTGTTCACCAGATGGAGGGTCCCGAATGCAATCACTACAGACAATGGCCCACAGTTCACCTCTGGGGCATTTGAGGAGTTTTTGGATGCTAGGGGCGTGGAACACATCAAAGCCAATGGGGGCATAGAGCGTTTCAATAAGACTCTGAAAAATGGACTGAAAGCTCACTTGGCGGACAGATTCACATTTCCGGACGCTCTCCAGAGCACACTCCTCCACTACAGGGCAACGGGCCATGCCACAACAGTGTGCTCCCCCGTGAAACTCATGCTGAGGCGCGAACTCCACCTGCCTTTGGACCGACTGAGACCATCCACGACCCCTTCTCCAGGGAGCACGGTTTCTCCACGGGACTGGCTCATTGCTTAACAGCGAAAGATGAAGCGACGGTTCGACAGGAAGTACAGGGCGAGAGCTCATGGACTGGGGTGTCGGACCGAGTTTAGATCAAATATCCTAACTGCACACATAAACTGCAGCTTTTCTGGACGGGGCCCCTACAGATCGTGAGGCGGCGGGGCCGGGACATGTTTGAGCTTTCAGACGGGCCACGGTGGCACTCCAGTCGACTCAGGAGGTCCCCGCCTGAACAGAGTTCAGGAGCTACGGCGGAACGGACTGGGGTGGGTTTGGACTCATTGGATGCGGGCGTAAAGGACTCGCAGGTGTGGCTGACGGTGCCTGGAGCAGGATTCCCCTCTAGGGGATGCTCAGCTAGAACACGTCAGAGGTCCAGGTACCTGGAGGACTATGTGTTAAAGACAGCATTAGCTAATGCGTGTTGGGAATGGGCGGCAGAATAATCTGCCCCAACACGGGTGTGGCATTCTGGTAGTCTATGCAGACGCCCATTTAGTTGACTGAGTTTTGGCTGTTCAGTGAAAAAAAAAAAAGTTTGTTATTTAGGTTATGGGGGTTCTCCATTTTTGTATGTGTGTGAGGGGGTATTGTGTGGGGATTTGACTTATGGGGCTTGTCGTAGCCTGACCGGGGGTTGAGGGTGATGGCGTCAGGTGGGCTACTGCTACAGAATATATTGAGTTCATTTGTATAATAAAGTCATTTCGGTGCTCAGTTGAATGTGGCTTCAGTCTCACATTATTCCAACATAACACGATGAATGCTTGTTATTTAACTTAACACATTTTGACAATTGTTCAAAATTTTATTGATCTATATTTTGTGATCATTTAAAAATTAATGCATGCTGAAGCTGCCAATATCAAGTCCCCATCGTTCCAATGCAGTGCAACAAATGCAAGAAAAAAACCCACCTATTTGATATAATTCTTAAATTGTTAAACCTTAGGAAGCAAACTGTTACTATTTTTTTATTTATTATTTTACTTCATGTAGCCTTGCATCTGGTGACATATATAAACGTCACATCTGTGACATTCATGCAAGTGAAGCTGTCACGGGGTGGAAGCATTTTGTTGTGTTTTATTGGATTTTATATCGTTTTTAAATTTATGTTGCATGTTTATTTATAACTTTGCACGTTTTGTGGTTTTTTATATTTTAATCAGTGTGTTTTTAAGTTGGGAGATGTTGTTTACTTCCACCCTGCTTCCCCTAATTACTGAGCAGCAGCACCTGTGTTGATTGGGATGTGCAGCACCTGTGGCGGCACATGATATAAAAGGTGCTTTGGCAGTCCAGAGACAGGTTCTGCTTGAGGAGAGAGCTTTTGCCAGGAGGGAGGAGCCCTGCCTGAGGGAAGGCCCAGCTGGAGGAGAGTCCTTTGTGATGGCCAGATGAAGCTTTCTAGAGGACTTGAGACTTTTCATCAAAATGGTTCATATTGACGAGGCCTCATGTGACACTTCATTTTATCTACCAGGCCATCTAGTGGACAAAACATATACAACATGGAGATTTTTTACAAGGCTATTATTGATTTAATGTGTATTTTTTTTTCATTTCAATAAATGCACTGTCTTTTAAGAAATATCAATGATCATAAGGGAAAAAAGAAATAATAAAACTGAGGTGACTACAATGAATGTGCTTGTGCTACTTATTCATTTCTTTTAAAGCAATAATCACTTTTCAACAGTCTTTGGACTACGGTGATTTTTTTTTTTTTTTTGGTAGATTATTTCTCCAGCTTTGGAAAATACTCTCAGAGCACAGAGGATGCAGGTGTGCAAAGGAAGGCTACTGCAAGTTTGTACAGTGTAGGATAGATACATTTCTGTCTTTCCCAGAACATTTACCTCTGTCCTTATTGTCATGCAGGGCACAATAGTGCCTCAGCATAATGATGTGTTATTGTTGTATCCAAGCTTTTTGAAACACAATAGACACTTCACCTTGCAAATAAAAATAAATTATAAGAATACCCCAGCTGGGACTTGAGCTCTAGCACCCCAGATACACGACTGCTGTTTCACCTCTAGGCTACCACTTAGTAATGGCCAGATAAGGCTTTCTTGAAGACTTGAGCCTTTTCATCAAAATTGTTCCTATAGACGAAATCTCATGTGAAACTTCCTTTGCTCTATTAGGCCATGTGGTTGACAAAAAGTATACAACATGCAGATTTTTACAAGGGCATTACTGGATTAATGTGTGTTTTTTTTCAATTTCAATAAATGTGCTGTCTTTTAAGAAATATCAATGATCATAAAGGAAAAAATAAAAAATAAAATTGTGGTGACTACAGTGAATGCGCCTATGTTGCTTGGTGTGCTTGTACTACTGATCCATTTTTATTAAGAAATAACTTTAAGTCTTATGCTATCTTTCCCAGTATATTCACCTCTGTCCTTATTCCCATGCAGTGCACAATACCAATTGTGCCTCAGCATAATGATCCAAGCTCTTTGAAACACAACAGACACTTCACCTTACAATTAGAAATAAAATTACAAGACTGGCCTAGCTGGGACTTGAACCCCAACCTCCCAAATGAAGAGCACATGCTTTACCTCTAGGCCATCACTTCCATTACAATAAAGATCCCCTGTTTGTCAGAAATGCATCAATAGGAGAAATGTGCTCAAAATGTTCCCAAATGGGGGAAGTCCATGTTTTTGCTGCTGCCTCCATCTGAAAATTGGCTGTGACAAATCCCTTACACAGTCAAACATCGACAACACAAAACGTGAAGGACGGTGATTTCCATTGTGTATCATTGCTCACTTTATTTCATGTTGCGTGCAAAATCATGAAAGGCTTTCTGACCCAGTCATGTGGTACGACCAACCAGCGAGGCAAATGACGTCATTACATACGTCAGCAACACACGCTTCACCAAATAAGATAAGATAAGATAAGCCTTTATTAGTCCCACAATGGGGAAATTCCAGGATTACAACAGCACAGGGATAGCAGCACTCAGAGCAACAATCAGAAGGCAAGAAAAAGCAAGAGCAGCGAGTATACATATGTACATCTTGTAGCGCATATGTTGGTTACATATTTCCCACAAATGTGTTGCTGTATGTGTATTGTGTGCTTCACGTCTCATGGAACAAAGAGGACTGAGACTCTGGGATTCAGCAGAGGAGTGTGAGATTCGCCCTTTGTCTCCAGGAGACGACCGGGGAAGATTTCCGGGCCACAGAGACTAGAACACAATGGCGTGAGATCAAAAGGGGTTACTTTGTGACTGTATGTTTGATTAAACACCATGTGACTGCTGTTTCGTGCCCGGGGTATAAAACCCCTGATGTGAGATGAAAACTTCCTCTTGATTTGCTTTGAGATTTGTTGGAGATGTGCTCTACGAATAAAGCTGAATCTGAGGAACAAACTCAGACTCATCCTTGATCACATTCTCCACACTGGTGACCTCACGACTCGGAATGAGCGGAAATAATTCTCCCGAGCGAGGCTCGGCAGAAGCCAGCCTGATGGCTGCCTCCACACTCCGGCTGCCCGATTTCTGGCAGCATAGCCCGCGCTCCTGGTTTAGCGTGGTCGAGGCGCAGTTCAACCTCCGGAGAATCTCGAAGGACGACACGAGATTCTACCATGTTGTGGCGAAGCTGGACAGCCACACAGTTCAGAGGGTGGAAGATCTGGTCAACCACCCATCGGACAGCGACAAGTACGGCGCATTGAAAGCTGCGCTTATCAGTCATTTCACCCCCTCCGTGCAACAGCGAGCAGAGGGGCTCCTGGCGTTGACGGAGTCGGAGAACGACAGACCCGTAGACCTGATGGTCAAAATGCTGAGGCTGAAAAACTCCGAGGACTGCGAATTTGTCTTCGCCCACCTCTTCCTCCGGACCCTGCCGCCAGCGGTGAGAGTTGCCCTGGCAGATTCACTCCGGTTGGCCAAGCAAGACTACCACGGGCTGAGCAAGGAGGCGCAGCGACTCGTCGACGCCCACAAGCGGAGCGCAGTTTCGGCGGCAGCAGCGGAGCTAGAAGCGACGCCCGGAGACGGCATGGGGCCAGTGGTTGCAGCACCAGACGCGCCGACGACGGCAGCAGTCAGCACCAAGCGACACAGAGCAGACGATGCAGTCAGCACCAAGCGACAAGGAGCGGGCGACGTCCTGTGTTTCTATCATCGCCGTTTTGCAGAGAGGGCACACAAGTGCCTCCCGCCGTGCCACTTCAAGCGTTCGGGAAACGCCAAGTCCGAGGGTCGGTAGCGACTGCGGCCCTCGGGGAAGAGAACAAGCTGCTTTACCTGACGGATGCACGTTTGGGGAAACGATTCCTCGTGGACACAGGCTCCCAGATGAGCTTCATCATGCCTTCCTATGCGGACCGGCTGATGCCGTCCCAAGTTCCCCGGGTGTCAGTGTCAGCAGCGAACGGCTCAGCTATTAAGACCTTCGGTGAGAAGACTCTGCTTCTGTCTTTGCAGGGTCGTTCATTTGAGTGGACTTTTGTGGTAGCTGCAGTCAGTTTCAACATGTTAGGGGCTGACTTTTTGTGCTGAGCGGGAGCGCGCATTCTCTCAAGTCAAAACAGCGCTGACAAACGCGGTTTTGTTGGCACACCCGGTTCCAACAGCCCGCATGACCCTCACCACTGACGCGTCCGATTTAGCGGTAGGGCGGTCGTTGAGCAGTGGGTAGCGGGGGCCTGGCAACCGCTCGCATTTTTCAGCAAGACCTTGCGCGATAGTGAGCGAAAATACAGCGCGTTCGACAGGGAGTTGTTGGCCCTACACTTAGCCATCCGCCATTTCCAGTTCTGGCTGGAAGGGCGCCGTTTCACCGCGTTCGTGGACCACAAACCGCTGACTTTTGCGATGGCCAAGATTTCTGAACCTTGGTCGGGCCGGCAGCAAAGACAGCTGGCCGCGATATCAGAGTTCACCACCGATATCCAGCATGTTGCAGGTAAACACATTGTAGTGGCAGACTGCCTCTCGCGTGCTGTGCCGGCGCCAGACCACGTGAGGGCAGACTCTGCAGCCATGGCCGCGGGCCAGGGTAGCGACGCGGACGTGCGCGTGCTCCAGTCTGGACCAACAGGGTTAAGGCTGGAGCACAGGGTGCTGCAAATGGGTATGCCCCCCCCTAATCTGTGATGTCTCCACGGGACGGACGCGCCCCGTGGTGCCAGCTGTGTGGCGCTGCCGCGTTTTTGACTCGATCCATTCTCTGGCGCACCCAGGGGTGCGCGCATCAGTCAAAATGGTGGGGGAGAAATTTGTATGGCCGGGGTTGCGCAGACAGGTCAAGGAATGGGTGACAGCCTGCGTAGCGTGTCAGCGAGCCAAAATACACAAGCACACTAGAGCTCCTTTGGAGCCTTTTCACATCCCTGCTAAGCGCTTTGATCATGTGCATGTCGATTTGGTAGGCCCCCTCCCGTCGTCACAGGGGCACACACATCTTTTGACGATGGTAGATCGCACCACGCGTTGGCCAGAAGCGGTCCCTCTGGCGTCAACCACAGCGGAAGAAGTGTCACGCGCGTTTTTAACAGCTTGGGTAGCGCGTTTTGGAGTCCCGTCGGACATAACGTCAGACAGGGGTCCTCAATTTGTCTCCGAACTCTGGTCGTCGATGGCCCGCAGCCTAGGGGTAAAGATCCACCGCACCACCGCGTACAACCCCCAAGCTAACGGTTTATGCAAGCGTTTTCACAGGTCATTGAAAGCGGCCCTCAGAGCGTCACTTACCGTTACAAATTGGGTTGACAAGTTACCATGGGTCTTATTGGGGTTGCGTTCGGCACCTAAGGAGGATTTGCAAGCCTCTCCAGCGGAATTAGTTTTTGCACAGCCTCTCCATTTGCCAGGGGAATTTCTCCCCGATAATCCTGCTCCAAATTGCCCCCCCGCTCAGCTGTTACAGAGCGCCACAGGATCAAACACGCTTCCTGGCCCGGTTCATCACAGTTTCCCACGTGTTTTTGTGCCGAAGGCTTTAAAAAATGCGGAGTTTGTTTTTGTGAGACATGATGCTTGTCGCCCCAGCCTGCGCCCGCCTTATGATGGGCCGTTCAAGGTGCTGGAAACAGGAGAGATGCATTTTTTGCTAGATTTGGGAGGCGAAACGTCTCATGGAACAAAGAGGACTGAGACTCTGGGATTCAGCAGAGGAGTGTGAGATTCGCCCTTTGTCTCCAGGAGACGACCGGGGAAGATTTCCGGGCCACAGAGACTAGAAGACAATGGCGTGAGATCAAAAGGGGTTATTTTGTGACTGTATGTTTGATTAAACACCATGTGACTGCTGTTTCGTGCCCGGGGTATAAAACCCCTGATGTGAGATGAAAACTTCCTCTTGATTTGCTTTGAGATTTGTTGGAGATGTGCTCTACGAATAAAGCTGAATCTGAGGAACAAGCTCAGCCTCATCCTTGATCACATTCTCCATAATATAAACATAAATATATAGACACACGGTGCGGAGCATTGTAGCTAGATGGAATAAATATATAGATATATATAAACACACAGTGCGGAGCATTGTAGCTAGATGGAATAAATATATGAATATATAAACACACACAGTGCGGAGCATTGTAGCTAGATGGAATAGATATGTAAATATATAAACACAAAGTGCAGAGCATTGTAGCTAGATGGAATAAATATGTAAATATATAAACACACACAGTGCGGAGCATTGTAGCTAGATGGAATAAATATGTAAATATACTGTATAAACACACAGTGTGGAGCATTGTCGCCAGATGGAATAAATATATAAATATATAAACACACACAGTGCAGAGCATTGTAGCTAGATGGAATGAAACAGCATAACCATCTACTTAGTTATCCTACATGGTATGATTATGTACCCATACATACTGTCACCCTCCGTAGCTACCGGTATTTTCCTAGTTGTATACCGGAGGGGACCATTGTGTAAATCTATTGCGTCTTTTGCATTCAATACTATTAGGTTGTCATGTCTTTTTGCTATCTCTGCGAGCAGCCCTGCTTAGGTTATACAGTCTGATAGCCGTTGGTAGGAAGGACCTGCGAAACCTCTCAGTTGTGCACCTAGGATGATGTAGTCTGCTGCTAAATGAGCTCCTTAGTGCATTCAGTGTGTCCTGCATAGGGTGGAACTCGGACTCCAGCAGAGATGACAGTTTAGCCACCATCCTTCTCTCTCCCATCTCCTCCACTGGGTCAAGGCGCTGCCCCAGGACAGAGCTAGCTTTCTTGATCAATTTGTTCAGTCTCTTCCTATCGGCTGCTGTGATGCCATTGCCCCAGCAGACCACTCCAAAAGTGATGGCTGATGCCACCACCGAATCGTAGAAGGTCTTCAGGAGCACTCCTTGTACACCAAAAGACCTGAGCCTCCTCAGTAGGAACAGCCTGCGCTGTCCCTTCTTGTAGAGTGCGTCAGTATTGTGTGACCAGTCTAGTTTATTGTTCAGATGAACACCCAGGTACTTGTAGGATGTCACCATCTCAATGTCTGTTCCCTGGATGTTTACTAGTGCTGTGAGGGGTTGTCCTTGCCTGCGGCAGTCCACCACCAGCTCCTTAGTTTTCCTCGCGTTGATCTGGAGGCAGTTCCAATGGCACCAGTCCACGAAGTCCTGGATAAGCCCTCTGTACTCAGTTTCATCTCCGTTGGAGATGAGGCCAACGATCGCAGGGTCGTCAGAGAACTTCTGTAGATGGCAGTATGTTGTGTTGTGTGAGAAGTCCGCAGTATAAAGGGTGAACAGGAAGGGAGCCAAAACCGTTCCCTGGGTGGCCCCGGTGCTACCGATGATCGTGTCGGACACACAGTCCCAGGTTCTCACAAACTGTGGCCGGTTTGTGAGGTAGTCCAGGATCCAGGATGACAGGTGCTGGTCCACCCCTGTGCACAGCAGCTTGTCCTTCAGGATCATCGGTTGGATGGTGTTGAAAGCACTGGAGAAGTCAAAGAACATGATCCTCACTGCATTCCCGGGCTTCTCCAGGTGGGACAGAGAACGGTGAAGGAGGAAGATGACCGCATCCTCCACCCCAATACCATGCTGGTAGGCGAACTGGAGTGGATCCATCGCTGGTCCCACCAGGTGGCGGAGGTGAGCAAGGAGCAGTCTCTCCAGGGTCTTCATCATGTGGGATGTCAGGGCCACTGGTCTGTAGCTGTTCAGATCTTTGGGGTGGGAAGTCTTTGGTACAGGTACCACACAAGATGCTTTCCACAACTGTGGTACCCTCCCCAGCTTCAGGCTCAGGTTGAAGATGTACTCCACAATCCCACACAGCTGGTCTGCACAGGACTTGAGGAGCTTTGCACTGATGCCATCTGGTCCCGACGCCTTCCTCGCCTTGATCTTCCTCAGCTCCGTCCTCACCTGGGTCTTAGTGAGGGTCAGGTTGGGGGGCTGTGTGTTGGGAGTGGGGGGGGGTGATGGTGGAGTGGGGAGTGGGCAGCAGGACTTGATGTCTTCAGAGGCAGCAGTGGTTGTTGTGCAGTCGGGGGGGAGGGCAGTTGGTCAAACCTATTAAAAAACAGATTCAGATTGTTTGCCCACTCCCTGCCCCCCGTGGCCTGGGGGCAGGTATTCTGGAGCCCAGAGATGGTTTTAAGGTTTCTCCAGACCCCGCTGATGTCGCTCTGTGGCAGCTTGTCCTCCATCTTCTTCCTGAAGCTGTCCTTGCCTTCTCTGATCTTTTTCCTCAGCTCCCTCTGTACGGACTTCAGCATCTCCCTGTTCCCCGACCTGAAGATCCTCTTCTTCTCTTTCAGAAGTGTTTTTATCTCAGGGTTGATCCAGGGTTTGTTGTTTGAGCAACACCATATGGTCTTGGTGGGAACGGTGTTGTCCACACAGAAGCTGTTGTAGTTCATGATGGTGTGAGTGAGGCCATCGATGTCCTCCCTATGTGGATCGCAGAGCTGCTCCCAGGCGGTGGTTTCAAAACAGCCCTTTAGAGTGTCCATTGCCTCCTCAGACCATAACTTCACTGTGCGCATGGCCGGAGGTTGTCTGTGCACTAGGGGTTTGTACACCAGCCGGATCTGATCTGATCTCCCGAGTGGGGGGAGTTGTGATGAGATGTACGCCTCCTTAGTGTTTGCATAGAATAAGTCCAGTGTTTTATTGTCTCTAGTGTGGCATGTGACATACTGGGTAAACGTGGGTAGAATGGGAGACAGTGAAACATGGTTGAAATCGCCTGAGATGAGGAGAAGAGCATCTGGGTGTTCTGTCTGCAGCCTGCCAGTTACTGAGTGGATGACGTCACGTGCTGTCCCAGCGTTCGCCGTCGGATTTGCATAAATAACAATGCAGATCACGTGTGAGTATTCCCTCGGGAGATATGTAGGCCGCATGCTAACAGCTAACAACTCGATGTCTTTGCTGCAGTGTTGTTGTTTAACAGTGATGTGTCCCGGTCTGCACCAGTTGTTATTAACATAGATCAACACTCCACTGCCCCTTGCTTTGCCACTGTCTGGTGTTCGGTCTGCCCGTATCGCGTGGAAACCCTCCAGCTCAATGTTAGCATCTGCTACTAGTTCAGTTAGCCACGACCTGGTAAACAAAAGGAGGGAGCACTCCCGGTATATGCTATCGTAGCGGGAGATAGCCGCTAGCTGATCTACCTTTCCCAATATAGATCGTACATTCCCCATAACAACGGATGGGAGGGTGGGTCTGTACCTTATATTCCTTGTCCACCGTCTAACACCAGCCCGACAACCACGTCGTTTTCGCCTTATTTCTCCCGGTATGTCGAGTTTTTCCGTTAGCACCGAGTGGCGGTTGAGTGATAGCAGCTGTTCCCTGCTGTACCGTCTCCTGCTGTAAACAGTGGCTCCGTCCGCCGGCTCGGGAGACATTTGGGGCGATCTGTGTGTCCGTGATGTATAAAGTGTGTAAGGTGTCGCTGGATCAGAAAGTTGTCACCGGATCGGAAAGATAGAGGAAGAAAAAACTCAGAATTAAGCTGCTGTTGCAAAAAGGCAGCCGACTCGTGTGGCGCCGGAAGTGATTATATTTCCAAATATTTCCTGGACAACCTCGGAGCACTGGAGCCTGCTGTCCCATCACTAAGAGTCCTGCCTGAGGAGAGGCCCTGACTGGAAGAGAGGCCTACCAGGACAGCTGGCCAGATAAGAGCTTGTTGGACAAAAGAAGGCTGCTGGTCTCAGGAAGATGGCTGCAGGAGGGCATGACTGAGGAGGAACAGTAAAGGCCAGGACCACCATGATGCTGGCATTTGGGGGGAGACACTTCTGGGTTGGCGGTGCTGCAGGCAAAGGACAGCAAGAGGCAGAGTGAGGAGCTCTGTCTGGGCTGTAAGTATCTGGTTCCCAGATAGCAGCACCCCATGATGATAATGGTTATGACAATAGATATCTGGATATACTGCTGGCAAGTGTCTTCCCCTGTACAGGTTTTCTGAGGGCGTCGGTGTCGTGGTGGCACACGGAACCTGGCCTGGAAGTGTGGATCCCCCTCCTCAGCTTTTATGGACTTTGTTTGTTTTTTAGCCCACTTTTAGTTTTTTAGCTTAGGAATTTTTTTTATTTGGTATCTTATCCTAATTTAGCTTTATTTAACTTAATTTTAATTGTTAGAGTTTAGTTTAGGTTTTTTATTTTTCTGGGCATTTGTTGTATATATACTGCTCAAAAAAATAAAGGGAACACTTTGAAAACACATCAGATTTTTAATGGGAAAAAATAAGCTGGATATCAAAATTGTGGCAGGCTAGCCCAGCTTACTCAGATTAAAAAGTGTTCCTTTAATCTGAGTAAACTGGACTAGCCTGCCACAATTTTGGGAACACTTTGAAAACACATCAGATTTTTAATGGGAAAAAATAAGCTGGATATCAAAATTGTGGCAGGCTAGCCCAGCTTACTCAGATTAAAAAGTGCTCCTTTAATCTGAGTAAACTGGACTAGCCTGCCACAATTTTGATATCCAGCTTATTTTTTCCCATTAAAAATCTGATGTGTTTTCAAAGTGTTCCCTTTATTTTTCTGAGCAGTATATTTTATGTAATAAAATTCCTTTAAACATCCTCATAAGTTCCCCTTTGATTGCTACCTGTGACTCTTCACCTGGTTTTAATTGCACATTGCAAGCTATGTTTTTAACTACCCCCTCAGGGGCTTTATATCTTACGAAAACATACCTGGTGCTGTTGTGTCTGTACCACCAATCACACCAACAGTCCTTTTTTTTTTTTCCACAATATCTTTATTGAACCTTTTTTTTTTTTTTTAACAAACATGATACAAACAATCAAACACTAACACTAAAGTACTACAAAAAAAAAAATGCACTAAAAACACCAACAACCACCAACAAAATCAAGTCTTCAACAATGCTCCTCTGTTTAGTCTAGACAATCCAATACATAAGTATACATATTATGTTCACCAGTTTGGAATTTACAAGGTCCACACACATCATTCACCTTCTTCTTCAAGAGTTATGTTTAAATTTTTTACATAATCAATAAAAGGTCTCCATATATTCTCAAACACAATTTCCTTTGATTTCAGTATATATGTTATTCTTTCTAATGGAAGGTTTGTTAACATCTGTCTTAACCACTGAGTCACATCTGGTCTATGAGTCTTTTTCCATAATAGTGCAATACATTTTTTGGCATTAAGCAAACTGAGGTCTATGAATGTTCTTTCACTTTTATTAAAATTATGCTTTTCTGGGTACAGACCCAACAAAAACAGTTTAGGATTCAGTATGATTTGTTTTGAGATTATTTTTTCAATTGTTACCCTCACCTCTTCCCAAAACATTCTTATTAATCTACATTCCCATAAACAATGAAATAGGGTTCCTTTACTTTCCATGCATTTTGTGCATGTATCTGGTATATTTTTGTTATATCTATTTAACTCCTCCGGTGTAACATACATCCGCATTAACCATTTGAAATGTATCAATTTAAGGCGTGCATTTATTGATTTGGTTTGAGCTTCTGTACAAGCCAATTCCCATTGTTCCTCTGAAATTTCAATTTGCAGATCTTCTTTCCAGTAGTTTAATCTTTTCAGTGAATTTTCACTTGAAGATAGTGTCAATGAGTTATAAAACTCTGAAATAATACCCTTTCTTTTACTATCTTTCATCATCATTTTTTCCAAGGATGAATAAATAGGTCGAGTGAGAGCTTTATTTTGATTTGATGGAATAAAGTTTCTAAGTTGAAGATATTTAAAAAAATGTGTTCTATTGAGATTAAATTTGATCCTCAGCTCTTCAAAAGACATTATGTTGTCTGCATATGGCAAATATAAATCCTGAATCTTTTGTATCCCTTTTAAATTCCATACTTTAAATACAGCGTCCGCTCTCCCTGGTTTAAAATATTGATTACCCCATATTGGACTAAATTGTGACAATAACTGTGGTTCTTTTAAATAGTTTTTAGCTTCACACCATATTTTGATCATATGCTTTACAAATGGATTTTTAACTTGTTTTTGTAATTTTTTTGCCGAATCTGAGTATATGAATATGGGAAGAGGTAAAGGTAAATTGTATGATTCCATTTCAGTCCAGTGAGGGAGATCATTTGATGAAAAATAATATGTCATAGACCTCAGTTGTGCCGACCAATAATACAACATAAAATTTGGACATTTCAGACCTCCACGATCAAATGGTAAATATAATAAAGACAAACGTAATCTAGCCCTCCTGTTGTTCCATATAAATTCCACTAACTTTTTTTTTATTCTTGAGAATAGATCTAAAGGTGGTGATAAGGGAATGTATTGAAATAAATAAAGTATTTTAGGTAAAATATTACTTTTAAGTATATTGATTCTCCCGATCATCGACATTGGTAGTGACATCCATCTCTGAGTTAACTCATTGATATCTGACATTAAGGCTTCATAGTTGACGCTGGCGACTGATTCTAGCTTAGGCATAATTTGGATTCCTAAATATTTAAACTGATTTACAACATTGAATTGATTTACCTCAGGGGCTGGGTAATTTCTCTGGGTCTCATTTAGCATTAATATTGAAGATTTAGTTTTATTTATTTTATATCCTGATATTTCCCCAAAATTCTTTATTAAATTCAACAAGGTTGGAATTGATATTTTTAGATTCGACATAAACAAAATTATATCATCGGCGTACAGGGAGATTTTATGTTCTGTTGGTCCAACTTTAATTCCATATATTTGTGAATGTAAACGTATCGCTATCGCTAAAGTTTCAATTGCCATAGTAAACAGTAAAGGTGAAAGTGGACAGCCTTGTCGACATCCTCTATTGATTTTTATTGGTTTTGAAATATTGTTATTTGTTAGGATTTCTGCTGTAGCATTATTGTATATTATTTGAACCCATTTTATGAAATTATTTCCAAGTCCAAACCTTTGTAGGACTTCAAAAAGAAAGGGCCATTCAACTCTATCAAAGGCCTTTTCGGCGTCCAATGATAGGAGAGCTGTATCCGGTGCTTCTTTATTAAAATAAATAATATTAAATAGTCTTCTTACATTATGGAAGCCTTGTCTACCCTTTATAAAGCCATTCTGATCTCGATTAATAATATTTGGTAAAATTTCTTGTATTCGTCTTGCTAAAATTTTACAGATTATCTTAAGGTCGGCGTTTAATAAGCTTATTGGTCTCATATTTTCACATTTATTAGAGGGCTTACCTGGTTTTGGCAGCAGTATAATTAAGGCATTATTTATGTATGATGGTAAATTATTATTTTGAAATGCTTCTAAAACCATTTCCAAAAAAGGTTTTATTAATTTATTCTTAAATTTTTTATAAAGGTCAACTGGAAGACCATCTGGTCCTGCACTTTTTCCTGATTTCATATTATCAATGGCTAGCCCAACTTCTTCTTGACTAATTTTAGACTCCAATATCTCCCTGTTTTCATTTGGAATACACGGTATAGATAGTTCGTTCAAAAACCCATTTAGTTTTGTTAAATCAGGTTCATTTTTGGTATCATATAATTTTTCATAGTAATCTCTAAAGGCTCTATTAATTTCTAAAGGATCTATAACTACCTGTCCGTTACTTATAATACTGGTAATTGGTGTTTTAATTTCCAGTTGTTTAATCTGCCATGCTAATAATTTTCCTGATTTTTCACCTTGTTCATAAAAAGATTGTTTCAATCTTAGAAGACTCGAGGCAGCTCTATTCGCTGATTTTTTGTCGTATTCAGCTCTCAAAATCAGTAATTCATTCTCCAACCTTGGGTCACTTCCTGCATACACTTTTTCCTGAAGACTTTTTATTTTATGTTCCAATTTAGCTCTCTCCTCTCGAGTCTTCTTAGATTTTGATCCTGTATAACTAATAATATGTCCCCTAATAAAAGCTTTGAAAGCCTCCCACTTTACACATGCTGATGTTTGTGTAGTATTGATGTCAAAGAACTCGTCTATCTGTTTTTCTATATACTTGACAAATTCCTCATCCTGAAGCCATTTATGCTGAAATTGCCATCTACCTGATTCCTTTGTCAATTTTTTATCTACATATATTAGACAACAGGGTGCATGATCAGAGATCACGATGTTATCATAAAAGCAGTTTTGAATCTTGGACCTTAATTCTGTGGAAATCAAAAAATAATCAATATGTGAGAATGTCTTGTAGGTACTGGAATAACAAGAATAGGCTTTAACTTGTGGTTTCATTTCTCTCCATATATCTAACAATCTCAATTCTTTCATAAAATGATTAATAGTCATCCTACATCCAATGTGCGTACAATCCAGTCCTGTTGATCTATCCACACCTGGATTCAATGTACAATTAAAATCCCCTGCTATTATATGTTGCCCTGTAAGTGATGATAAGATGAGAAATAAATTAGCAAAGAACTTCTGATCATCTATATTGGGACCATATAAGTTCACAAGATTTATATTTTCTAATAGCAAAGAACCTTGAATGATTACATATCTTCCAAATTTGTCTCCAATTACATTTTTCACTTGAAAAGGAACTGATTTATGTATGAGAGTCATAACTCCCCTGGCTCGGGATGAAAATGAAGAGGTGAATACACTTCCCTGCCATCTACTCCTAATTCTTTTAACATCCTCCTCTATCAGATGAGTTTCTTGTAAAAACACAATTCTTGAACCCATGTCCTTTATTTTATTCATAACTTGTTTAAGTTTTTTTAAATTTTGTAGACCTCTGCAATTCCATGAAGTTAAATTAAGATTAACACTTTGGTCCATGATCAATAGAGAGTTTGGGATTACCTTGCAGTGTAAACATGCTCATACAGAGAAGCAAAAACATGAGTGGTTGAACATTCATCCTACAAACTACACACAAACAAATTTCCCCTTCCCACACTTGTGGCAAACCCCCCAAAATCAAAAGAAAAATTCTGTCTCCCGATATAGCCATCGACCGTTCCACACCCACGGGGAACAGCCTAAGCCACTCCTTCTTCATCCTCCCAATCACCCTAACTCTACTGCTTTTAATGACGTAACATTAACTCTCCTCTGTAGTTTTCCAACTTAACTCCAAAATTTTTAACAACTTTGTACATCATAGTTTTTTTTTTGTTGTTTGTTTTGTTTTTTTAATATATAATACAATCTATATTTTGTAAACTTACTATTTACTTCAAGTCAGTCAGATGCCTGTGCAAATGCTTAATTATTCTACCTTATATTTTGTTCATGCTTAGCTCCCACCAGTCTCTTCTTCTTCTTTGATCTTCTTGATGAACTCCTGCGCCTCCTCTGGGGTCTTGAAGATGTGGGTTCTGCCCTCATACGTGGTCAGCAGTCTCGCAGGATAGATCACACCATGACGAATCCCAAGGTTGCGCAGCTCCTTACGTACGGGATCAAACTGCTTCCTCAATTGCTGGATTCCTGTGGCCAAATCTGGGTAGAACCGCACCTGCTGGTCCTGGTGTTTAATCTCTCCTTTTTTAGCTCGTGCAGCGTTGAAGATCTTCATCCTGTCTCTGTTGCTAAGAAACTTCATAATTAAGGTCCTCGGCGGTCCCTTATCTCTCCGTGGGCCAATACGATGTGCTTTTTCCAGAATCACTGCTGATTGCAACTCCTCGCTGCCCAGCACCTCCGGAATCCACTTTTCCAGAAAGGAACATACGTCCCGACCTTCTGATTCCTCTGGAAGACCCACCAGCCTCAAATTATTCTGTCTCGACCGAGATTCCAAATCCAAAATATTATCTTCCAGAGATTTCTTTTTTTTTTCCAAAGTGCGCACCTTTAATTGAAGACGGGTGACGTCATCTTCAGCACTAGCGAGACGGAGCTCCATCTGCGCCGTTCGTTCTACACAGTCACCCAATTCCTTTCTTATTCCTTCCAACGCTGTCATAATCCCATCAAATCTAGAGGAAAAGTCCGCTCTCATTGAACTCATGGCAGCCATCAGCGCATCTGCGCCATTCCCCGCAAATATCGCACCGTTGCCAGCCTCCTCCGCCATATATGGAGTTTTGTTTGCTGCGTCACAGACCTGAAAGTCCGTTAATTTGGACTGTTTCGGCGGCTCGCTTTTTCCTTTTCCTGGTTTTCCAGCCTTAGGCTTCGCCGACATATCCTCGCCCAAATGCTGGGATACGTTCTGTCCCAAATGAGAGAGTTATTTGCCGATATTTTTTTTTTCCAGGAGCAGAGCAGAGCGAGACACGTCCGTCCTACGTGGCAGCCATAACCGGAAGTCCCAACAGTCCTTTTTAGTTTTCAGTACATGATCTATGCATTGCTGTTGAAGCCAGCACAGATTTAGCTGAGGCTTAGGAGTTTCACACCACGAACAGCAGTAGGTACCAGAACTACGCAAAAACATTTAAGCATACAAAACTTACAAGTGCTGAAATTATCTGCCTGCAAAACAGATATGTGGACTACACATTAAAATGAATTTTTAACACTTTTTAAAACGCTATTTTAAATGCCCCGCTACTCCAGTCTTGCTGACTGATTTAACACTACTTCAGTCGAAACCGGAAGTTGCGCCCATGATCGTTTCTACAGCAGTGCCCTCAGGAATAAGGTGGATACAAATATTTTAACAGCAATAACTGAATCTTTGGTAATTTAATTTAATTTATTTCATTAAATGTAATTTTATATTTTTTTTCCTTTGAAATCGGAGTTAAATTATTGTTCTGTTCTGGCTCTGCAAGATTATGGTCAAAAGTGTAAATTGTATAAGGAAAAAAAGTCAAATTTTTACCACAATCTTTTTCAAATTTATATAAAAAAACTGTAATTTTATTAAAAAATAGACAAAAAATTAGCCATAAAATAATCCACAAATGTATAATAAAGTGTCAAATGTACAAGAAAAGTCAATTTTACAAAAGGAAATTACAAATTTGAGGAAAATGGTTTTAAATTTACAGAGAAAATTAGAAAAGTATAAGAAAATTCTTATAAATTTTGAAGAAAAACCTCAGATCTTCAAGACTGAAGTCATTACTCAAGTTTTTAAGTTGGTGCTTTTTGCATCCTTAATTCTATTAGAAATTTCTGGTTGACTGATGTCTGTGTGTAATGGAATGTGTAGCTATAAAAATAGGTTCCTACTCACATGTGGTGATTTAAAACAAAACAAACCATAATAGTGGATGTGCAATGTTTGTTAATGTTATTAGTCTTTTCTTGGGGGGTTTGTGCACTAAAGTGTTTGACAGTTCTTTTTTTATTCAGCTAAATGCCCTTTGTGATGTGCCAAGGTCAGTCATGACTAGGATGTAGTATATTTTATTTCAAAAGGGAAACAAATGTTATTGCTACTAATAGTGCACATTGAGTTTTAATGCACTTTGAGATTTGCCTAAGATGTGACCAAAACGGTTATTTACAGAATTATATATATTTTTAAATTTAAAAAAAAATTTTTTTTCTATGGTTCCAAGGTTGTCATAGTCAGGCGCGGCACTGGGGTTAAGCTCCCAGTGCTCATAAAATGTTCCTTATGGCGTGCGTCTCGAA
Organism: Pholidichthys leucotaenia; assembly: GCA_020510985.1. Classification (NCBI taxonomy): domain Eukaryota; kingdom Metazoa; phylum Chordata; class Actinopteri; order Cichliformes; family Pholidichthyidae; genus Pholidichthys; species Pholidichthys leucotaenia. Next base: position 396,189,277 of record CM035843.1, read on the forward strand.
AAGCCTCTGACAACTAAGTCCAACTCCTAGCCTGCCCGTGTGGTTTAGTCTCTAAGCCCGGCGGAACTGCTTTTACTAATAGGAGAAGGGGCGAGGGCAGATCTCTGGCGCCTTAAAACCAGATGCTTCGGGTAGATGGTGGCTCGTCAACCTGGGAAGGTAGCCCATCTAGGGGAAGGTAAACCCTGATTTCAAACCTCCGCTGCCTTGCGGCACACCCGGTCACGGAAAAAAGGCTTCGGGAGTCAACCCTGAGGAAAAATCCGGAGTTGGAGCCCCTAAGGCAGTTCTGTGTTGTGCTCAACATCGTTCTGGCAGCTCCTGCGACGGCGCTGGTGCCAAACTGTAGCAGCCCTGCTGTTCCTTTGGATTCATCAGTGACGTGGAGAGGGGGGACATGCTGCATGGGCAACATCTTGTCCTCCATATCTTCCTGCCCAGGCTTGAATCCTACCAACGCCCAACGCTGGAAGGTAGAACACCGGATCACTGGAGAGGACACTCCAGCTTCGCCTTTGGCGTAGACAGAACACAGGGAATGACAGTTACTGGTTATAAGCCACCGCTCAATTGGCGTAGAGTGCGGCGCCAGGGGTTGTTCCCGATGGTGGGAGGGATCATCGGATCTCACTGGACAGCTACCGCCCGCCTCAAGCTGGGCAGCCCCCAGCCAATAAGGTGTTGTCCCGCCACAGCTTGCTTTCCTCATTGGGTGCATGGGGATGAGGAGAAGTCCGAACAGCAGGCCGAGAACCTTCGCACCAGGCAAGACAAAAAAACAAAAGAGACCAACTCTAAAACTGGGAACTTGGAACATCTGCACTATGATGACAGGACTCGCTGCTAACCTCAAGGACATCAACGACACCAGGAAGACTGCCATCATCAATAATGAGCTGAAGAGACCGGGAGTGGATATCGCCACTCTCCAGGAAACACGGTTGGCTGACGCAGGCACACTGAGAGAGAAGGACTACACGTTCTACTGGCAGGGATAGGGCAGTGACGAACACAGGGAACACGGAGTGGGCTTCGCAGTGAAGAACACCTTGCTGAAGATGGTGGAACCAGGCAGCAATGGCTCTGCACGACTCCTCACCCTCTGCCTGAACACCACTCAAGGCCCAGTCACCCTCGTCAGTGTGTATGCCCCAACACTGACAGCCACACCAGAGGCAAAAGACGAGTTCTACGAGAATCTCGCAACAACTGTCAGGATCATCCCCAACTCTGAACAACTCATTCTCCTTGGAGACTTCAATGCCAGAGTGGGTGCTGACCACGACTCCTGGCCCTCCTGTCTTGGACCATTTGGCATGGGCAGAATGAACGACAATGGACAGCGGCTGCTCAAGTTCTGCACATATCACGATCTGTGCATCACAAACTCGTTCTTCAAGACCAAGCCCCAACACAAGGTTTCCTGGCGACATCCGCTCTCAAAGCACTGGCACCAGCTGGACTTGATCCTGACCAGGCGCACCTCACTGAAGAACGTGCTAATCACCCGTTTGTTCCAGAGTGCAGATTGTGACACAGACCATTCATTGGTGTGTTGCAAGGTCAAGCTGCAGCTGAAGAAATTCCATCGTGCTAGACAACCTGGAAAGGCACGGATTGACACCAGCAAGATGGCCCAACCAGAACTTGTTGAGCAGTTTGCCTCCACCTTTGAGAAGGAACTTGGTGTACCACAAGAAGGAGAATCTGCAAAGCAGAAGTGGGAAGAGCTGCGAAACACCATCCACCGCACAGCCTTGGCTACCTTTGGGAGGAAGACCTCGAAGTCACAGGACTGGTTTGATGCCAAGTTGACCGAGATGACCCCCATCATTGAAGCCAAGCGCTCAGCACTTGCTGAGTACAAGAAGTACCCAAACGAGAAGAATCTCCAGATTCTCAGGGCTGCGAGAAGCAAAGTTCAGCAGACTGCTATGCCAACGAGTACTGGACTCAGCTCAGCCAAGACATTCAAACTGCTGCCATAACAGGGAACATCCGTGGTATGTACGATGGCATCAAGAAAGCACTTGGTCTGGCTCAGAGCAAGACGGCCCCCCTCAAATCCTCCGCTGAGGAGATGATCACAGAAAAGAACAAGCAGATGGAGAGATGGGTGGAACACTACTCCGACCTCTACTCCAGACAGAACACCGTGACACCGTCAGCCCTTGATGCCATCGACTGCCTGCCATCCATGGACGAACTTGACGCCGAGCCAACCATCGACGAACTCAGCAAGGCCATTGATAACTTGGCCGCTGGCAAGGCACCCGGCAACGACGGCATACCCCCCGACCTGATCAAACACTGCAAGACCGCCCTACTGCTGCCATTGCATGATGTCCTCTGCCAGTGCTGGAAGGAAGGTGCCGTACCACAGGACATGAGGGACGCCAAGATCATCACCCTCTACAAAAACAAAGGGGAGAGAAGTGACTGCAACAACTACAGGGGCATCTCCCTCCTCAGCCTTGTTGGCAAAGTCTACGCACGAGTTGTTCTCGTTCGTCTACAGAAGCTTGCCGAACGTGTCTACCCCGAGTCTCAGTGTGGCTTCCGCGCTGAGCGATCAACGGTAGACATGATATTCTCCATCCGTCAACTCCAGGAGAAATGCAGAGAACAGAACATGCCCCTGTACGTTGCCTTCATCGACCTCACCAAAGCGTTCGATCTGGTCAGCAGAGAGGGCCTTTTCAAGATCCTGCCAAAGATAGGATGCCCACCAAAGTTGCAAAGCCTCATCGAATCGTTTCACACCAACATGCAGGGGATAGTGCAGCATGACGGCAACATCTCAGAACCATTCAACATACGCAGCGGAGTGAAACAGGGCTGTGTACTTGCACCAACCCTCTTTGGGATTTTCTTTGCTATGCTCCTGAGGCATGCCTTCAGCACAGCAACAGAGGGAATCTACCTGCACACAAGATTTGACGGCAGGCTTTTCAACCTCGCCCGCCTGAAAGCCAGAACCAAAGTACGCGAGGCTCTAATAAGAGACATGCTGTTCGCAGACGACGCTGCAGTCGCAACCCGCACACAGCAGGAGCTTCAGACCCTGATGGACTGCTTCTCCCAGGTATGCAAGGACTTCGGGCTTACCATCAGCCTGAAGAAGACTAACGTCTTGGCACAAGGCACGGAAGCACCACCAACCATCACCATCGATGACTACGAGCTGGAGGTCGTGAATCAGTTCACGTACCTGGGGTCCACGATCAGCAACAACCTCTCCCTTGATACAGAGATCGACAAGAGGATTGGAAAATCAGCCTTCACACTCGCTCGCCTCACCACACCAGTTTGGGAGAATCCCAAACTCTCTGTCAAGACGAAGATGGCAGTGTACAACGCCTGCGTCATCACCATACTGCTCTATGGGAGTGAGACGTGGACAACATACGCCCGGCAGGAAGAGACTGAACTCCTTCCACTTGCGCTGCATTCGCCACATCCTGGACATATCCTGGCAGGACAAAGTGCCCAACACAGAAGTTCTGTCCCGCGCCGGCCTTCCCTCCATGTTCACTCTACTCAGGCAGCACAGGCTCCGCTGGCTAGGCCATGTTCACCATATGGAGGATGGCAGAATCCCCAAAGACGTCCTCTACGGAGAACTGGCGACTGGCAGGAGAGACGTTGGCCGCCCACAGCTGCGCTTTAGAGATGTCTGCAAGAGAGACATGAAGGCCCTGGAGATCAACACAGAGCGCTGGGAGGACCTTGCAACGGACCGCTCCAAATGGAGAGGCACCCTGACCAGACAGCTCAAGGCGGGTGAAGAGAGACTGACTGCTGCAGCAGATGAAAAAAGGACCCGCAGGAAGAACCGCTACAGACCCAGCAGCACGGAGACCACCCACAAGTGTGACCTGTGTGACAGGGACTGCCATTCGCGCATCGGCCTGTTCAGCCACAGGCGGTGCTGTTCCAGCAGAGTAGACGTTTAGGATTCTCTTCCATGGTCATCATAGACCGACGGAGGCTGACGATATCTTTTTATTCTATTTATTTGTTGTTCAAGAGAAAAAAATATTTCTACTACTTCAAGTTCTGCTCAACCCCAGCACTGTTATTGTGTTTTTTATGCACTTTTGATGTTCCTTTGTCATGTGCCAAGCGCACATTTTAAAACCAAGACAATGAATAAAAAGTGCATATTTTTCGTCGTATTGATCTGTGTTGATTTGAAATTTGTCATATTCAATGGATCACTGAACGTGTGTGGCCCAGTTACATGTCTTGATTTCAAATTGTGGCCCAACTGAGCGAATAGCCCTGATGTAGAGGGTTGGTGTTACAGAGGAAGATACAAGGGATAGAGTGAGATGGAGGCAGATCATTCGATGTGGTGACCCCGAAAGGGAGAAGCCGAAAGAAGAAGAAGACAGTAGTTGTATCTAATACACATCTTGGACAACTTACACCCTCACCTAACTACAGTATGTTTTTAGGGTCAAGAGGTGAAAGGTCAAAGTTAACATTGCAGTTGCACTATGGTAAATGGCAAATGCTATATTTACTATTACTGTAAAATGAGTAAAGTTAGGGCCACCCAACCTGGGATAGATAGATAGATAGATAGATAGATAGATGTACTTTATTAATCCCAAACTGTAAATTACAGTGTAACAGCAGCATGACACAGCCAACCCAAAAACCAATAGAAATACACAGAGCATAATAGAAAAAGGAGTTACCTAGGGAAATAAAAAAATGCTTAGATAACTTTATATACTACATAGGCTACTACTAGGTTAAATAGATGATGATCCTTATAAGTCTATGGATAATACTGACTGTACAAATGAGGGTTATAAGGCACAGGGTGAAATGTGCAGTATGGCAGCATTGTTATGACAAAAATTCCACATTAGAGTGAATTATTGTACAGGCATGTACAATGGCATGTGGCAAAAAAGATTTCTTGTACCTGGCCATTCGGCAGCAGAGCTGTAGCAGTCTGCTGGAGAAAGTGCTCCGTTGTCTGTCCAGTGTGTGGTGGAGGGGGTGATCAGGATTGTCTATGATGGATCGCAGTTTGTTCAGTGTCCTCCTCTCCACCACAGACTCAAAGGTCTCCGGCCTGAGACCAATCACAGAGCCAGCCTTTTTGATAATCTTGTCAAGACTGTTGGTGTCGCTGGCTCTGATACTGTTATACAGGTTCACCTTTGGATCCTAACCTCTGACTATGGGTTTAGAGTCAAAAGGTCAAAGGTCAAGGTTAACATTTCTTATGCCTTTTTACTGTACAAAGAGTAAAGCTAGGGCCACCAAACCTGGTACACAGGTTCACCTTGGGATCCTGACCTCTGACTATGGGTTTGGGGTCAAAAGGACAAAGGTCAAAGTTAATATTCCTTATGCCTTATTACTGTACAACGAGTAAAGTTAGGGTAACCAAAATTGGTACACAGGTTCACCCTGTGACCCTGAATTGTGACTATGGTTTTGGGATTGCAAGGTCATAGGTCAACATCAAAAAGGCTTATAAATTATGTCTCAACAGCAAAGAAAGCTAGGGTCACCAAACTTGCTACACAGGTTAACCTTGAGATCATGACCTCTGATTATGGATTTGGGGTCAAAAGGTCAAAGGTCGTTAACATCCTAATGCCTTATTATTGTACAATGAGTAAAGCTAAGGCCACCAAACTCGGTACACAGGTTCACCCTGTGACCCTGAAGTGTGACTATGGCTTTGGAGTTGTAAGATCAAATGTCAACATCAAAATGCCTTATAAAGTACACTACCCACAAAAAGTTAGCGATATTTGGCTTTCAGGTGAAATTTATGGAAAATGTAAAAAGTTTCCGCTACAGTGATATTATATCATGAAAGGAGGACATTTAAATAGAAGCATGCAATGGTGATTTCTTCATCTCAAATAATTTATTGAAAGAAAAGCCAACAACAGTGGTGAGTATACCACAACAAAAAAATGTCATTGTCTCAATAACTTGTCATGTGGCCTTGAGCATCAATTACAGCATGACAATAACATCTCATGCTGTTCACAAATTGACTTTTTGCCTGCTAAGGCATGGCATTCCACTTTTTTTGAAGGGCGGCCCTCAGGTCACAGAAGTTGTGGGGTGCAGGTTTACAAGCCACTACACGGCGGCTCAGCTGATTCCATAGGTTTTCTATGGGATTCAGGTCTGGAGAAAGTGCACGCCACTCCATTTGAGATACCCCAGCCTCCATCAGCCGTTCCCTAATGATGCGACCTTGATGAGCTGGAGCATTGTTGTTCATGAAGATGAAATTAGGCCTGCGTTAATGCACAATGACTGCATTAATGATGTTATTCAGGTAGTATCAGCTTGTCACTGTACCATTCACAAGGTGTAGGGCAGTTCTGTATTGAATAGACACACCTGCCCAGACTGTAACACCACCACCACCAAAGGTTCACCTGGTGACAACAGTGGCTGATGCATAGTGCTCTCCTTGATGTCTCCAACATCGTTGGCGGCCATCATTTCTGCTCAACATGAAATGACTTTCATTGGAGAACAGCAATGAGGTCCACTGGTCCCTTGTCCAGCATAAATGCTCCCTGGCCCATGCAAGACAATGACGCCTGTACCTGATGGTGTGGTCAGGTACCCTTGCAGGTCATCTAGCATGCAGACCACGCTGATGTAAATGATTTTGAATGGTCTGAAGTGACACTTGGGTGCCTTTCACCTCCCTTAAATGTGCCTGGAGTTGAGTGGCACTCATCATCTGGTTCTGTAGGGCACTGTTCACAATGAAACGGTCATCAGCGTGGGATATGGCCAAAGGACGTCCACTTCTATGCCTTTCTGTGACTCTTCCAGTCTTTCTGTACCTCTGTTGCAACCTGCTGATGACACTCTGTGACACTCAAAGCTCAGTGGCCACTTCCTTCTGAAAACATCCTGTTTGAAGCCTCGCAATAGTGAGGTACTATTGATCAGTTGTTAGGTATTGTCTTGGTCTCATGATGTCAAAATGTGAACAGCATGATGAAAAGGACTGTTTAAATACCAATTCTAAGTGAACCAGAAAATTTATTGGTCGATTCATGGATTAAACACCTGCTGTGAATTTTGCCGTTAAGCACCTTGTTAGAGAACAGTAAGTTATGCAAAAAGTATTGAAACGCTGATCAGCTGGACATGTGCATTCAAAAGGTTAGAGAAGGTCAAAGTAAGTTCACCTGTAAAGGTTATAGTGCATTTTAGGGGTATCCTGAAATTTCACCTGAAAGTCGCATATCCCTATTTTTTTTTTTTTTTTGTGAGTAGTGTATATCTAGACAACAAAGAAAGCTAGGGTCACCAAACCTGACACTCAGGTTCACTCTGAGACCATAACCTCTGACTACAGATTTGGGGTCAGAAGGTCAAAGGTCAAGGTTGACGCTCCATATGATCTCTTATTATAGAATGTGTAAAGCTATGGTCACCATACTTGCTTGAAGTTGAAGTTGATTTCTCCAAGCTAAATAAATTTCATCTAATTTAGTGGAGCACCATTTTCTTTCTAATCGACGAGTCTTCTATTTTAAGATATGAGTTTCTGTGTTGAACCAAGGAGTCAGAAATCTCTGATTAGACATAGTCTGATTAGACTCTGCATCAAACACAGAGTTTGATGCAGAGAAGCTGTAACACTATCTACTATGTCATCAATTACAGAAGGAGTAAAATCTCCATAGCTTATCTCCATTGTGTTGACACATGGCATTAAGGAAACAACCTGCTTAAATTTGGTAACAGCATCATCTCATTTAGCTCATTTAGCTCATTTAGCAGCAGACTACATCATCCCAGGTGCACAACCGAGAAGTTTCGCAGGTCCTTCCTACCAACGGCTGTCAGACTGTACAACCTAAGCAGGGCTGCTCGCAGAGATAGCAAAAAGACGTAACAAACTAATAGTTTTTTGAATGCAAAAGATGCAATAGACTTACACAATGGTCCCCTCCGGCATACAACTAGGAAAATACCGGTCGCTATGGAGAGTGAGAATATGTATGGGCACATAATCATACCATGTAGGATAACTAAGTAGACGGTTGTGCTGTTTCATCCCATCTAGCAACAATGCTCTGCACTGTGTGTGTTTATATATTTACATATTTATTCCATCTAGCTACAATGCTCCGCACTGTGTGTTTATACAGTATATCTACATATTTATTCCATCTAGCTACAATGCTCCGCACTGTGTGTTTACATATTCATATATTTATTCCATCCAGCTACAATGCTCTGCACTGTGTGTCTGTGTGTGTGTATATATATATTTTATAGTAATATGTACATATGTATATTAGCTGCTCTTGCTTGCTTGTTTTTTTTCTTGCCTTCTGAGTGTTGCTATCCCTGTGCTGTTGCAATCCTGGAATTTCCCCGTTGTGGGACTAATAAAGGCTTATCTTATCTTATCTTATCTTATCTGAGAGACATCTACTGTAGAAATATTTTTCTTTAGGAGTCAAATAGTCAGAAATAGTAAAATCAAAAGTTAACAGATAATGGTCTGACAGTACAAGGTTATGAGGAGACACTACCAGATTTTCTATTTCTATGCCATATGTCAGAACAAGGGCCAACGTGTGGTGGAGATAATGGGTAGAATTTCCTACTTTCTGAGAAAACCCCATTGAGTCTAATATTGAAATAAATGCCATATTAAGGCAAGCCCTATCTACATCTACATGCATATTGAAGTCCCTTTCTATAATTATTCTATCCAATTTCAACACTAAATCTGCTAGGAATTCAGCAAATTCAGTTAAAAACTCTGAGTAAGCTGTAGGAGGACAATCAACTATGGAAAATAAAATTGGGTTTAACCTAAAATTGCTAAAATACCCAATACTGAGGACCAGGCCCTTAAAGGAATTTTAATATGTTTTTTGCTTTACATTAACTAGTAATTTCGAATGGTAAATTGTTGCTACTCCTCCTCCACGACCAGAACTTCTGGGATTTTGTACAGTTTAAATAACCAGAGGGAGTTGATTCATTTAGGTTAAGTTAATCCCTTCCACAGCATGTGGGGCACCATGTGGTGTATGGGGCGGCGCCTATCTCCGTTTCAAAAGTTGATTCATTTAAACCAACATAATCCTCTTGCCCTAACCAAGTCTCTGTAAGGGAAAATAAATCAATCTGATGATCAATTACCAAGCTGCATTTAATTTTTAACTTATGAGGAGGAACAGAGGCCAAGTCATTAGATTTAGAGCTACATGTTTAATTTGAGTTTTATCAACTTTTTGTTTAATCACTTTGGGATGCTTATACATTATATTTTTATTTACTTTAGAGAGCACAGACAGTGATTCTTTGATGGGGAAGACAAGGGCTAAGTTGAGGGGTGTCCACTGCTGTCAGATCCGGATATCCACCTAAGCAGTCCTTTTCACTGCAGCCCAAAATAGTAAACAATGGGCAGACCAATGGAGGATCCCAACTATCAAACTGGTAAGCAGTTATAGCTCTTTACCAAAGATGTTCCTCTGAAAACACAATCTAAATTATCAACTCTCAGGTTATCGGACCGTTTGCTATCAATCAAACAAATCAAACAAATCATCCATCCAGCTTCAGTCCATTTGAAACTTCCTTCCTTCCTCAAGATTCAGTTCTTCCATTTATGTCAGATTAAACCAGTCTCTTCCAGTGACCTTTTTGTCAGTGAAATCTTGAGGCTGAAATGTACACCCTTGCCTGGTACCAGTTTGTCTGTCAGCAATATACTTGCCTGTATTTCTCTTTCAAACCTGTAAGGAAGAGAAAAACATTACTGGATTAGTGGACTTTGCACATTCTCATTTTGCCTCAAAATCCTGTCAAACAATAAACTACCTTAACTGATTATCTTGTTCTTGTGTATGCATTTTGGGTCCAAGTCTAAAGCCTGGTTCAGGTTCAGGTTCAAGTTACTTTATTTGTACCCGTAGGTAGGTTTGTTTTGCAGTCAGGTGACATCCATATTTACAAACCACAATTACATTCAACATGAACACAAACACAGGCACACATGTAGCTGACTATAAACATGATAAAAGTACTCAAGGCTCCACCAATCAGGACATAAGACAAAGAGATAAGAGAAAAAAAAACAAGGAGATAAGAGAGAAGGGTCATATTAAAAAGTTAAAGACTAGTCAAAGAGGTTAAAAACTACCAAAAGTCTAAAACCCAATAAAAGATTTAGAACCCAAATTAAAAAAACTACAAAAATAAGTAAATATAAAATAAAATTAATAAATAGGTAACTAAATTATGTGCAATATATTATTATAGCCTGTTTATGACACTTTATTTTGAACAGGCCAAAAAGTGGTTTATAATAAAAAAGTAAAAAAAAAAATTGAACCCCCCCCACCCCCAAAACCAACAACTTTAATTTCAGTATTCAAACTTTTGGGTAACTCAAGTATAAGTTCAAAACTAAGGAAGATGGAGTATAAACTTGTACAATGGGACCCCAATCCCATAATTTAATGCCTATTTATATAAAACTATATTACCTCTAATGTTTTTTACACCTCACACATTGTAGGGGGTGAAGGTGTTTTCAACAAGTTGAGGCTAAAACTACTTAAGATCAACAAAATCTTAGTACTTCAAGTAAGTTTACTAAAAACACAGAATTCTGGACTACTTACCAGGTGTTTAAATTCCTTATTTAGTCTGCTAGAACTTACTATAACCAAATTATAATTTAGTTCTCTACAGCAAAGGGGCCATACCAACCATGTCCCCGGTTCTTGTGCCTGGGTGCTTGAATGTACTTGTTGGGCTCTGGTACTGTTCATTGGACTTTGGCTCCTGTGTTGCCATATGCCATGCCTACAGGGACTTAGGCTTAGGGGTACTGGCAAAGCTTTTGGGCTTTTGTTTGGGATTATATAGTACACTGAAAGGGGTTTTTCGACATACCCAGCACACCACTAATTACTGTGCCTTTATCTTTAGTGTACATCAAAATCATCAGAGGTTTTCTGAGATAGTATTTGAGGTGAAAATTCCAGTTTTCTGTTCTCTCAGGAAGCAAGAAATCACAACAAACTATTATTCACTTGTTTTAAATTTTTCTTGATTTTTCATTTATAGGTAGTTCTTACATTATGATTCAGCAAGGTAAACTTGGATGAATCTCTCTGACAGAAAATAGTGTCTGTTTGTCCCTTGTAAGGCATGAGCTGGATAGATGGATAAATAGATGGATGTACTTTTATTGATCCCAAACTGGGAAATTACAGTATAACAGCAGCATGACAGTAGATGACCAAAATGACAGAACCACACACTGCATAAAAGAAAGAGGAATTACCCATGGAAAGTAAAACTGCCTAGATAACTTATATACATTGCAGATGAATAGATGATGACCCCTATACATACATGAATCGTACTCACTGTACAATGTAGGACTATCAGGCACAGGGCAAATGTGAGGTACCAATTAGACTGCAAGGTGTGGTATGGCAGCATTGTTATGACCAGAATTCAACATTGAGTGAGTTATTGTACAGTGAAATGGCATGTGGCAGGAAAGATTTCCTGCACTCGACTGTTTGGCAACGAAGCTGTAGCAGTCTGCTGGAGAAAGTGCTCCACTGTCTGTCCAGTGTGTGGTGGAGGGGGTGATCAGGATTGTCTATGATGGATCGCAGTTTGTTCAGTGTCCTCCTCTCCACCACAGACTCAAAGATCTCTGGCCTGAGACCAATCACAGAGCCAGCCTTCTTGATAATCTTGTCAAGTCTGTTGGTGTTGCTGGCTCTGATACTGCTACCCCAACCGACAGCAGCAAATAAGATGGCACTGGCGACAATGGCCTGGTAGAAAAGCTCCAGCATCTTATTTCACACATTGAAGGATCTCAGCTTCTTCAGAAAGTAGAGTCTGCACATCCCTTTTTTGTATGCAGCATTGGTGTTAGATTTCCAGTCCAGTCCATTGCTGATCATGACACCCAGGTGTTTGTAGTCCTCCACTACCTCCGCATCCTGCCCCCTAATCTGCAATGGCTGTGAAGGCGTCCTCTTCTTCCTGAAGTCAGTCACCATCTCTCTGGTCTTGATGACGTTCAGCCTCAGGTGATTCTGCTCCGTCCACTCCACAAATCTGTCTATCAGTGCCCTGTACTCCCCCTCCTCTCCCCCTCTTATACACCCAACAACAGCCGAGTCATCAGAGAATTCCTGCAGGTGGCATGACTCGGTGTTGTACTGAAAGTCGGTGGTGTATAGAGTGAAGAGAAAAGGAGAAAGCACGGTCCCCTGTGGAGCTCCTGTATCACTAACCACCATATCAGACAAGACACTGCCCAGTAGGGATGGGCATTCGGTGAAATTTTCTTCACCGATCGTCGGGAGAATTAATGATTAATAATCGGTTAATCATTAACATTTTTAGGTACGTAACAAGGCAGGTAGACTACATTAGAACATCAGGTGCACGGAGAGCCGCACAACTCAAATCCACCTCTCTCTCTCAAATCTCTCTCTCTCTGTTCGCTGTTCTCGTGTTGGCTCGCTCGGGAATCTCGCAAGCTGATTGGCCGAGACGTTTCACCCCGCAAGCTGATTGGCCGAGACGTTTTACCCAGCTTCTGTGCCGCTCGCCACCCAACAAACGAAGACCGCATTCATTGCTCTATCGCTCGTGTTACTTAGTCTAGCCGCGCGGAACTTTTTGCTGTTCTCTTGTGCCATTTTGTGCGAAATAGTCTTCCTGTCGAGCCACTACGCCGCCTCCTGCTGCTTCTCTCGACGATTCTGCGCCTCTAGCACCTGAGGAGCAGTAAAGCTCTCATTAACCTGTGCAGTAAATCATTTTCATCTTGAGTTACGTATCTTGCTATAAGAATAAGAGTTCTAAAAACATATTTATGTACACTTTATTTACATCTACGTATGTATGTACACTTACACACACACACACACACACACACACACACACACACACACACGTGTGTGTGTGTCTTCTACCGAATCTTCATGACCTTCTCAATAAAGTTTCTGAAAAAAATAAAAAGAATCTTCACGACCGCCATTACTCAGCGCGCAACCACTGTTCAGGTTCAGGTTCAGGTTCAGGTTACTTTATTTGTACCCGTAGGTAGATTTGTTTTGCAGTTGGTGACATCCATATTTACAAGCCACTAATTACATTCAACATAGACACAAACACAGGCACACATCTTACAAAATAGGTAAATATAAAATATGTACAATATAATTTTTATAGCTTGTTCAACTCTTTGACAGCAGCAGGGACAAAGCTGTTTTTGTAGCGCTGGGTTCTACTTTTTGGGACAGCAAACCTCCGTCTGGAGGGAAGAAGCTGAAAGTTGCAGTGCAAAGGGTGGGAGTCATTTAAAATCGAGTCGGCCATCCTCTGTACTTGTCTGGTGTACAGGGATGTCAGGCTCAGCTGTGACTCACCAAGCAAACGACTGGACCATCTGACTACCTGATCCAAGGATTTCCTCTGTTTCAGTTTTATCTGACCAAACCATGACATTAAAGAAAAGGATAGAACAGATTCAATAAAAGCCCGATAGAACATAGTCATTATGGTTTGGTCAATTTGGAAGCGTGCAAGTTTCCTCAAACAATGCAAATTTTGCTGACCCTTTTTGCACACCCTTTCACAGTTCACCTCAAAGTTCAATCCACTATCAATAATCGTCCCAAGATATTTGTACGATTGTACACATTCGGTGGTCTGGCCTTTTAGTATGGTGACTTTGTGCCTGGGAGTTTTCCTCCTAAAGTCAATAATCATATCTTTCGTTTTTGTTGTATTCAGCTGCAGGTAGGAATCCTCACACCAGTGAACAAAGTCATCAACTACTGGGCCGTGGCCACTCTCACCATCCTGGAGGAGACTGATAATGACTGAGTCATCAGCATACTTTATAATGTGTCTGTTGTCATGTCTGCTCCGACACATGTTTGTGTACAGGATGAAGAGTAGTGGTGACAACACACACCCCTGAGGAGAGCCAGTAGAAGAGCACTTTAGGTCAGACAATGTGCCATTGACCCTTACTCTCTGCGTCCTGTTGGTTAAGAAATCCAGAATCCAACCCACCAGATTATTGCTTAAATCAAATTGTTGCAGGAGCCTTTCAACTAAAATATGAGGTTGGATTGTATTAAAGGCAGAAGAAAAGTCCACAAATAAAAGCCTGGCGTGTGTCCCATTAAAATCCAGATGTTTAAAAAGCATGTCAAACAGAGTGACAGTGGCATCCTCCACTCCTCTGTGAGGCCTATAGGCAAACTGCAGAGGATCCAATGCATGTTCACTGTTGGCGGTTTCTTCGCGTAATAAGGGTGTTCCATGGACCCTGTCGATGAGGTATATTTGTATGCTGCATTGCAGTGATTGCAGTACACCTGGTCATTTTTTAAACTGAAATGGTCCCACGCAACACTTCGCCGTAACCGCTTCATGATTTGGCGATTGCCCTACGGAAGCGCGCATGTATCAACTGAGGCACGCCAGGGTATGGCGATGGTGTAATGTTGCCCCCTGGTGCCCAAATTTTGCCATTGCATTGTTTGAGGACGGCCGTGCACTAGGCCTAATAACCTCGGATTGTTTAAAAAAAAAAAACGGTTTGTCGACGAAAATGAACTTCCTCGGTGAAATTCTTAATGATCAATTATCGGTTAATCCGTAAATTATGCCCATCCCTACTGCCCAGCCTGACAAACTGTGGCCTGCCTGTCAGGTAGTCAGTAATCCAGGAGATCACAGAGCTATTTGTTAGATATTCCCCATATTAACAATGGGCAGCACAGACGTGGGGATGCACGCACGACACGACGTCATCAGGCCGTGCCTATATTAGGAGTCTGACGGTGGGAGTCATCCTCTTTGGCGCTCCATCTCCATGACAGCTAGAGCCTGTGTCAATTAGAAGTTAGCTTGCATGCTATCTGCTACAGCACATGTATTTTGAGTGTGTCTTGTAATAAAGTTCTCGGTCGGTACAACGCCTGCCTCCGCTGTCCTGCTTCCAGACATAACAATTGGCAACAAGGAGAAAACCTAATCTTCTGGAGGAAAACTAGTTATTTTTCTGAAGACAGAAGTGTGTCTGGAGCCACCACCGCTGTTTCTCGACACCCCAGGTACGCTGCCCATTCCATGGCCCCGTTGGTTCGAGTTGTTTGCCAGCTACGTGGAGGCTGTTAACCTGGAGAGATTCGGAGATCTGTGGAAGTGACCAGATCTACTCTGTTGCCTGGGTGACGAGGGGCAGTGGATATTCGACAATTTGGGACAGGCGGTCACATATGACGACTGCGTAGCATTGCTGACCAAACATTTTGCTGTTCCAAAGAGGTTTGTGTTTTACCAGCGCCAACAGTGAGCGGACGAGTCGTTCATACAGTACATAGACACCCTTCACTGTTTGGCTAGCATGTGTGAGTTCAGGCATGCAGAGGACAGGCTGATACAGTCACAGTTGGAGGAGTATGCCACAAATCCACTTATACAGTGCATGCTGCTGGAGGAGCCGGACAGGCGGACAGTGGCGGACACAGTGAAATGGCTTTGGGTGGCACTGTTGGGGATGCTGCACCTTCTATCAGAGATGAACGCGATGGAATTAGCAGCCCAGCTGGAGATGACGGTCTAGGTAGCATTGCAGCTGGCGGGCCCCTGCCTGCATTCCCCACAGTCAGCTCTGCTGATACAAACGGTTGCCCTGGTTGCTGAACCCGCCAACCCCACACCTTTTCAGGAGGGCCCCGAGGTAGATTCCGTAGGACAGCAGGACACCACAGCGCAACGACCCAGCGGTAAACTCAGTTTGGACGACGACTGGAGTCTGCTGCACTCAGACGTGGACACAGCCACTCTATGCCTCACACCGCACCGCACACCAAACAGATCCCAGTAGAACCGGAGCAGCCACATGAGCCCCAGTCCATAGTTACATGGGACCCAGATCCAGTCCCAGTGCAGCACGAGCATTCTCGAGCTGCAGCCTCATTGCAGGAGGGAGAGTATGATTTTGCATATGTGGGTACAGCCAAAGACCAGAGCACAGAGAGAGAACACAGCATGGAGAGAGAGCACAACCCAAACTTGTCTCGCATCCTCACGGAGTATCAGCCTCAGGAAGCCACTGCAGCACAGCAGGATAGAGAGTTCATGGCCCAGCAGGACGCAGCAGAGCATCGCCAACCGAGGGCACGTACTGCCATGATGTGAATGACATGCCGCCACAACAGCAACCAGCATCAGAGACAAGAGAGCAGCAGCGCCGAGTGCAGTGGAACAGATTGCCGCGCGCACTACTCAATTGGGTTTGGGTTCAACAATCTGACCGCCTGGACCCACAGACGGTCCCGTCATCGCAGATGAGAATTACCGCACAAAAGAGGCCAGCTGCTATCCAGATGGCCAGTGGTTTAAGATGGCATGCCAGCTGTCTGTGGAAGGTAAGAGCAGCTGCCTCGGATCAAGACACAATGCTGGAGCCGACCCAGCTGGTGTGGGACCCGGGCTGGGACGTTACTGACAAGTGAGCCATGACTCCGGCGAGATGGTACCCAGGTCTGCTGCAGCTGATGCCTCCAGGGGCACGCCCACCGTGGGCTTGTCTGAGGCTCCTGAAGATGAACTGTTAAAGTGACTCTGCTTTCCAATGTTTAGACAGGGCATTGTTGCAACACAGTGGCAGAATAACCCACTTAGTCATGCAGGTTTAACTGGTGGTCTACCCAGTGCCCCAGGTTCTGTATGAGTGTATTTGTGAAAAAGCTGTTGTGAATGTTAAGCTGCTGAGAACTGAAAGTGCATTTTTTTTTTGGGGGGGGGGGGGTTAAATGTTAAATATTCCCCATATTAACAATGGGCAGCACGGACGTTGGGATGCATGCATGACACAATATCATCACGCTGTGTCTATATTAGGAGTCTGACGGCAGGAGTCATCCTCTTTGGTGCTCCACCTCCGTGACAGCTAGAGCCTGTGTCAGTTAGAAGTTAGCTGGCATGCTATCTGCTACAGCACGTGCATTACAAGTATGTCTTCTAATAAAGTTCATAATAAAATTTGTTTGGTTCAACACCTGCCTCTGCTGTCATGTTTCCAGACATAACACTGTCGACCCCCATCCCCTGCAGGTTCTCACCCAGTAGCAGTGGCTGGATGGTGTTAAATGCACTGGAGAAATCAAATAATGTGATTCTCATAGTGTCTCTTCCGCCATCCAGGTGCAAATGGGCTTGTTGCAGCAGGTAGATGACAGCGACTTCAACTCTTAAATGGGGCTGATATGCAAACTGCCAAGGGTCCTGCCACGTCTTCACCTGTGGCCTCAGGTGGGCTAAGACCAGTCTTTCCAGGACCTTCATCACATGAGATATGAGGGCAACTGGTTGATAGTCATTCAAATCAGATGGGGACGACTTCTTGGGGACAGGAACCACGCAGGATGTCTTCCACAGTACTGGTGCTCTCTCCAGACTCAGGCTCAGGTTGTACAGGTGTTTCAGTACAGGAGATAGCTGGTTGACACAGGTCCTCAGGATCCTGGCAGAGATGAGATCAGGGCCTGCAGCCTTCCACTGGAGTCTCTCCAGCTGTTTCTTAACCTGGTATGTAGTCACAGTAATGTGGGGGCTGGTGCTGACGTCCTCAGAGGAGGGGGAGGGGGGAGGGGGATAGAGAGAGAGAGAGGTGCTGCACGGGAGGGGGAGGGGTGTGTGGGGGTCTGGCTGTGTTGTGGGTGTGACAGATGGTGAGATGAACCTATTACAAAACAGATTCAGCTCATCAGCTCTCCCAAGGCTCTGTGATGTCATCTGTCCCTCCCCTTACACCCTGTAATGTGTTTCATTCCTGTCCAGACATTCTTCACATTGCTTTGCTAGAGTTTATCCTCCAACTTCCTCCTGTAATTGTTTTTACACCTCCTCAGCATCTCTCTCAGCTCACGCTGCACTCTCCTCAGTTCTTCCCTGTCTCCAGACCTAAAAGCCCTCTTCTTCTTGTTAAGAAGTGCTTTCAGGTTACTTGTGAGCCATGGTTTATTGTTGGGGAAACAGTGCACGGTCTGAGCTGGCATGGTTGTGTTTTCACAGAATCTGATGTATTCTGTGATGCAGTTGGTCCTTTTGTCTATGTCCACCGCATGTGGTTCACAGAGTACGTCCCAGTCCGTTGTCTTAAAGCAGTCCTGTTGTGCATCAGCAGCCTCCTGTGTCCACCTCTTCACAGTCTGTGTGTAAGCAGGCTGCCTTTGCACGAGGAGAACGTACTTGGGGGATAACAGAAACAGGTTGTGATCTGATGTGCCAAGGGGGGGGTAGGGCTGTGATGTTGTATGCATCTCTGGTCTTGGCATACAGTAGATCCAGTGTTTTATTTTCTTTGATGTGACAGTCAACAAACTGGTGAAAGTTTGGTTGTGTTTTTCCCAGTGAAACGTGGTTAAAATCACCTGTGATGGCCATAAATGCTTCAGGGTGCTGTGCCAGTAAAGTGGCAGTATTGGAGCTAATGACGTCACTGGCCACCGCTGCATCAGCTGATGGAGGGACATAAACAGTAATCACAATGGCACACGTGAACTCTTGTGGCATATAATAAGATAAGATAAGATAAGATAAGCCTTTATTAGTCCCACAACGGGGAAATTCCAGGATTGCAACAGCACAGGGATAGCAACACTCAGAGCAACAATCAGAAGGCAAGAAAAAAAAAACAAGCAAGCAAGAGCAGCTAATAAACATATGTACGTATTACTATAAAATATATATATATACACACACACACAGACACACAGTGCAGAGCATTGTAGCTGGATGGAATAATATATGAATATATGAACACACAGTGCAGAGCATTGTAGCTAGATGGAATAAATATGTAAATATATAAACACCCACAGTACGGAGCATTGCAGCTAGGTGGAATAAATATGCAAGTATATAAACACACACAGTGCGGAGCAATGTAGCTAGATGGAATAACATGTAGATATATAAATATATAAACACCCACAGTACGGAGCATTGCAGCTAGACGGAACAAATATGCAAATATATAAACACACACAGTGCAGAGCATTGCCGCTAGATGGAATGAAACAGCATAACCGTCTACCCAGCTATCCTGCATGGTATGATTATGTGCCCATACACACTCTCACCCTCCATAGCGACCGGCATGCTCCTAGTTGTATGCCGGAGAGGACCACTGTGTAAGACTATTGCATCTTCTGCATTCAAAAAACTATTAGTTTGTTACGTCTTTTTTGCTATCTCTGCGAGCAGCCCTGCTTAGGTTGTACAGTCTGACAGCCGTTGGTAGGAAGGACCTACGAAACCTCTCGGTTGTGCACCTGGGATGATGTAGTCTGCTGCTAAATGAGCTCCTCAGTGCATTCAGTATGTCCTGCATAGGGTGGAACTCGGACTCCAGCAGAGATGACAGTTTAGCCACCGTCCTTCTCTCTCCTATCTCCTCCATCGGATCAAGGCGCTGCCCCAGGACAGAGCTAGCTTTCTTAATCAGTTTGTTCAGTCTCTTCCTATCGGCTGCAGTAATGCCACTGCCCCAGCAGACCACTCCAAAAGTGATGGCTGATGCCACCACCGTGTCATAGAATGACTTCAGCAGCGCCCCTTGTACACCAAAAGACCTGAGTCTCCTCAGCAGGAACAGCCTGCGCTGTCCCTTCTTGTAGAGTGCATCAGTATTGTGTGACCAGTCTAGTTTATTGTTCAGATGAATACCCAGGTACTTATAGGATGTCACCATCTCGATGTCTGTTCCCTGTATATTTACTGGTACTGTGAGGGGCTGCCCATGCCTGCGGCAGTCCACCACCAGCTCCTTAGTTTTCCTCGCGTTGATCTGGAGGCAGTTCCGATGGCACCAGTCCACGAAGTCCTGGATAAGCCCTCTGTACTCAGCTTCATCTCCATTGGAGATGAGGCCAACGATCGCAGAGTCATCAGAGAACTTCTGTAGATGGCAGTGTGTTGTGTTGTGTGAGAAGTCCGCAGTATAAAGAGTGAACAGGAAGGGAGCCAGCACCGTTCCCTGGGGGGCCCCCGTGCTACTGATGATCGTGTCGGACACACAGTCCCGGGTTCTCACAAACTGAGGCCGGTTCGTGAGGTAGTCCAGGATCCATGATGACAGGTGCTGGTCCACCCCTGCGCGCAGCAGCTTGTCCTTCAGTATCATCGGTTGGATGGTGTTGAAAGCACTGGAGAAGTCAAAGAACATGATCCTCACCATATTCCCGGGCTTCTCCAGGTGGGACAGAGAACGGTGAAGGAGGAAGATCACCGCATCCTCCACCCCAATGCCATGCTGGTAGGCGAACTGGAGTGGATCCATCGCTGGTTCCACCAGGGGGCGGAGGTGAGCAAGGAGCAGTCTCTCCAGGGTCTTCATCAAGTGGGACGTCAAGGCCACCGGTCTGTAGCTGTTCAGGTCTTTGGGGTGGGAAGTTTTTGGTACAGGTACCACACAAGATGTTTTCCACAGCTGTGGTACCCTCCCCAGTTTCAGGCTCATGTTGAAGATATACGTCACAATCCCACACAGCTGGTCTGCACAGGACTTGAGGAGCTTTGCGCTGATGCCGTCCGGTCCCGGCGCCTTCCTCGCCTTGATCTTCCTCAGCTCCGTCCTCACCTGGGTCCTGGTCAGGGTCAGGATGGGGGGCTGTGTGTTGGGAGTGGGGGGGTGTTGGTAGAGTGGGGAGTGGGCAGCAGGACTTGATTTCTTTAGAGGCAGCAGTGGTTGTTGTGCAGTCAGGGGGGAGGGCGGTTGGTCAAATCTATTGAAAAACAGATTCAGGTTGTTCGCCCACTCCCTGCCCCCTGTGGCCTGGGGGGAGGTATTCTGGAGCCCCGAGATGGTTTTGAGGTTTCTCCAGACCCCGCTGATGTCGCTCTGTTGCAGCTTGTCCTCCATCTTCTTCCTGAAGCTGTCCTTGCCTTCTCTGATCTTTCTCCTCAGCTCCCTCTGTACGGACTTCAGCATCTCCCTGTTCCCTGACCTGAAGATCCTCTTCTTCTCTCTCAGAAGTGTTTTAATCTCAGGGTTGATCCAGGGTTTGTTGTTTGAGTGACGCCGTATGGTCTTGGTGGGAACGGATTTGTCCACACAGAAGCTGAGGTAGCCCGTGAAGGTGTGAATGAGGCCATCGATGTCCTCACCATGTGGATCGCAGAGCTGCTTCCAGGCGGTGGCTTCAAAACAGCCCTTTAGGGTGTCCATTGTCTCCTCAGACCATAACTCCACAGTGTGCATGGCCGGAGGTTGTCTGTGCACTAGGGGTTTGTACACCGGCCGGAGATGAACCAAGTTGTGATCCGATCTCCCGAGTGGGGGTAGTTGTGATGAGGTGTACGCCTCCTTAGTGTTTGCGTAGAATAAATCCAGTGTTTTATTGTCTCAAGTGTGGCATGTGACATACTGGGTGAACGTGGGTAGAATGGGAGACAGTGAAACATGGTTGAAATCGCCTGAGATGAGGAGAAGAGCATCTGGGTGTTCTGTCTGCAGCCTGCTGGTTACTGAATGGATGACGTCACGTGCTGTCCCAGCGTTCGCCGTCGGATTTGCATAAACAACAATGCAGATCACGTGTGAGTGTTCTCTCGGGAGATATGTAGGCCTCATGCTAACAGCTAGCAACTCAATGTCTTTGCTGCAGTGTCGTTGTTTAACAGTGATATGTCCCGGTCTGCACCAGTTGTTGTTAACATACATGATCACTCCACCGCCCCTAGCCTTGCCACTGTCTGGTGTTCGGTCAGCTCGTATCATGTGAAAACCCTCCAGCTCAATGTTAGCATCTGCTGCTAGTTCAGTTAGCCACGTCTCAGTAAACAAAAGGAGAGAGCACTCCCGGTATGTGCTATCATAACGGGAGATAGCCGCTAGCTCATCTAACTTTCCCAGTATCGACCGTACATTTCCCATGACAACAGATGGAAGGGAGGGTCTGTACCTTATATTTTTTGTCCTCCGCCTTACTCCAGCCCGGCAGCCGCGGCGTTTTCGCCTCAGTTCTCTCGGTATGTCGAGTATTTCCAATGGGACCGGGTGGCGGTTGAATGCTAGCAGCTGTTCTCTGCTGTATCGTATCCTGCTATAGACAGTGGCTCCGTCCACCGGCTCAGGAGACATTTAGGACGATCTGTGTGTCCGTGATATAAGTGGGGTGAAAAAAAAAGACGGATCAAAAGAGAGAGGAAGGGAAAAAGACTCGGAATCGAGCCGCTGTTGCAAAAGGCAGCCGACTCGTGTGGCGCCCCTAGTGTTATAATAAGGTCACATACTCACTACAAGCAGTTCAATATTCGGGCTGCAGAGATGTTCTTTCACATAAATGTGTCCGAGATCACACCACCTCTCATTCACAAAAAGTGCCAATCCTCCTCCCCTCCTTTTCCCGCTACTTATAATGTCCCTGTCCAACCGGATAGTCTTAAAGCAAGGTATCGCTACGTTGTTGTCCAGGATCTGTGAGTGTAACCACTTCTCTGTAAAACACATGATACTACACTCACAATATTCCCTTTGTGTCCTGACCAGCGCTGTGAGCTCATCCGCCTTGTTTCCCAGCGACCTCATGTTACCTGTGATGAACATCGGTATAGCCAGCTTAAGTTTCCTTTTCCACCCCCTCACCTTGGCTCCAGCACATCACTCGCAGTGCCTCCTCTTCAGTTCATCCGGGATCAGTGGTTTTGTTCTGGGCAGCAGCGCTGACATATTGTTGGACCCAGGGAACACACACACAGGCACAAGTGCAATTCAATAATCTTTATTTGTGACCAACAGAGGATGTGTGGGTGCGTGTATGCGTTATGTGAATGTGTTGATGGTGAACGAGCTGCAGCCGGGGGCGAGACAGAACGCCGTACAGTCTGGCAACCCTACAAACAGAGCCAAAGCACAGGTGTTAATCTCAGCCACGTCACAAAGAATTGGATATTGACTGAGGCTTACTTGCAGGTGGTCTGAAGAGGGCGCAGGCTTCAGCTCTTGGTCTCCAGCCAGAGAGACAGCATCTGCGAGGCACACCCGGTGATGAGCGATGATGATTGGCGAGGCGAGGAGAACGTTCCGCCGCTGCGGAGAGTCGGTTCCGCCGCCAGAGGGATCCACCTGTGCACAGGGGAGAGCCTGGGAGAAAAGGTGAGTAGCAATTATGCTTACTTGTGGTGGAAAGGATCTTCCAGAAGAAGCGCAGGGCTGTGTGGAAACAGACGTGCGGGAGACGAAGGTCCGGTAGCAAGACAGACGGCTCTGTGCCGAGGCTTCAGGCAGAGCAGGCTATATAGCTCATGATTGATTGGCCGCAGGTGTGCGCGCAGCTGAGGCAGGTGACGGCCCAGAGTGGGTCATGACAAGTGCTGCCCTCCTCAGTACAATCAGCTGGTCGCGTGAGTAAACAATGTGTTAGCTCCCACTTTTAGTTTGTGGGGAACCTAGACATTACATTCTCCACTCAGACTGAATGGCAAAGGAGGAGAGAAGCTGACGGGGGGTCAAGACGGGACAGCAGGGGTGGAAATGCTAAAAGGCTGTTAGGCGGATATGCAGGGCAGACTGTGGCCTCCCCACCGGACTGCATGATAATACGCCTTCTCCACCGGACTGAATGATAATGCGCCTTCTCTACTGGACTGCATGATAATGCACTGACAGGCTTGGTGACAACGTAGAGTGTAATTGTGTGCATTGTAGTGTGAACCTACACACACTAGCTTCCACCACGTCCGCAGAAGTGGCATGCGCTTTTTTGGCGACATGGGTGGCACACTTCAGCGCCCCTTCGGATATCACGTCCGACCGGGGCCCGCAGTTTGTTTCCAACCTCTGGTCCACGATGGCCCGGATCTTGGGCATCACCATTCATCGCATGACTGCGTACAACCCCCAGGCCAACGGGGGTTGTACGCCCGTTGGCCCAGTTGTACGACTGAATGATAATGCACCTTCTCTACCAGACTGCATGATAATGCGCCGACAGGCTTGGTGACAACGTAGAATGTAATTGTGTGTATTGTGGTGTGAACCCCCCCAGATCGCTAGGCGAGGATGCAAGGTATAAAAGAGAGATGCCCAGCGACCGGGTTAAACTTCTTGTTGACTTATGGATAGAGAGAGAATAAAGTCCACTCTGATCCAGCTCACTGCCTCACCTGCTCATTTCTTTCTCTACAAGATCTCCATTGCTCCGAGGTAGAAAAATAAGAGAAAGTCTAAGAGCAAAATAGATCAACTTGGTCCAGTCCTTAATCCAAGCCTTACTCACGAGTCCTGATGAAAAGAAACACACTATATACAAGAATAAGACACAAAGACACAAGAACTGCTCCTTTTACGGCTGCCTCTCCTTACGGCGCCAGGGGAAAAAAGAAAAGAAAAAAAGTATGTGTTTTGTTGGTAAACAAGAACCAAGGATGAGCCTGGAAGTTGAACTGAACACGACTTTGTTGTTGAATCACTCTCACATTACAGGTGCTCCTGTCAGGCAGAGGTGAGGTCAAAGAGACTGCCCCTCTTCCTCACAGCTCTCTTATACCCCGGATGGCACCAGAACCGGAAAGGTGGAGCCACCACCCGTGTCACACAATAATATGTCCCAATAACAACGCAACACTTTACCCCCTTCAAAAAAGTGGTCCAACACACACACACACACACACAATTGAGACCCTCCCCAATTTGGAATCCGAATCATACACTAAAACTGAACAGACATATTTGAAGGCCTATGACATACACACAAAACCACTAAAGCTAGGGGAGAACAGGTGGACTACCGTTCCACCCCCACATGGCTAGACGGATTATTCTGCTGCCTCCACTAAAACACAGTCCATTAAACAGAAAACTGCCATGTGCCTAAACAGTATAAAACTCAAAACAAACCCATTAACAAAACTAATATACAACCCAGTTATCCCCCATTCCAACATCATGCAATAAACATATTGCCCAAACATCAGTCTGCCCCAGTACAGGAACCACCCCCTGGAAAACCGTCAGACGGTTCCCCTTCAGAGCACCTTCTTTTCTTCGCACCCGGGGATGACGCATGTTGAAGCCCAAACACCTCTTTCTCCTTTTTGGCCTCTTTGGCGCCGCAACTCATTGGGGTGCCTCCATGGGCCATCAGACAGTTGGAGATAGCCATCCTCCCGAACAGCCACCACCTGCAGCCACCCCTGGTCATCTTGCCACCTGTGCTTGCTTCAAACACCTCTCAACCGGGCCTCCTCTCTGGGTCAGACCACATTAACGACCCCTAGAGGAGACCGACTCGGTTTCCAGTGTCCCTGTTTGGCACGTCGTTTTACCATGCCAGCTGATCCTCCCCCGCTCACTTTCATTTTCGCCGCTGGTGACGCTGTTGTGACCCCTTGCTCCTCACTACCTTCCAGCTGAACTCCAGGAGCAGAATGGGTCATCCACTCGGCTCCACCCACCGTCACGGGCATCCCACCATGCCGCCCAGTTCCCTCAGCTAGGGTTACTTGGATACTTGCACGGGGACCCTCCTGTGATGGCCCTGAGTGGGGTTGGTCCTGCTCACCGTCCAGAATACTAGACCAATGTTTGTCCCATACAGCATCGTCCACCACTTGTGGAACTGCCCGGCCCCACAAACCCCAGCCTGACCACTCCTCTCCAACACCGCTGGAGATGATGAAGCCCAATCCATAAAAGAGGTCACACCCCATAATATTCTCACCACAGGCAGTCACTACGAACTTCAGGTTGGACACCTCCGCCAACTTGTAGCTAGCCGTCAGTTCCACCGATCCCACTGTGGCCAATCTTCTTCAACTGTACCCACACAGCGGCGCTGAATGACCTCTTACTTGGTAATATGGGAAGAAACTCCTCAAGGTAGACCAATTCAACACAGACCTCACCACACCCACGTCAATCAGTAGCAGCACTTGCCACCCCGTCCAATTTCACTATATAATAGGAATGACCATCAGTGCTTGGGGAAACGGTGTGGATGACTGTGGGAGTTGGAGCAGGGGGGGTCCACTTTATGTCTTTGGTCCCCTAGCTCGAACCTATTAGATGCCCTGGCAAAATGATGAAGGAGTCCGCACTTGCTACGTTTTCCTCTTGCCGGACACTCTCTAGTGTGTGAGGAGTTTTGACCTTGTTGCCGAGCAAAGGGTATGCTCCGCCAGCTGGTTACGGACCATTTCTTCCTCTATTGCTCCAAACTGGCAGTCCCCGGCCAGCTGACATAGGTTTGCAACATACCGCTGCACTGACTTGCCAGTCCGCTGGCGGTGCTGCCGAAACAGAGTCCTCCGAACGATGATGTTTTCTGGGCCATGAAAATGTCGTGCCATTAGCTCAACCACATCCTCAAAGCTCTCACTATCACTCAAGGTACTAAGGATACGTTGTCCTTCCATTCCCAAGTTGTGAACCAACACTGCCCGTGCCCACAACTTCTCCAGTTTACCAAGGTTCAACACCACCAAATAGTTCTGGAATGCGGTGAACCATCTCGGCCAAGGGATTGGCCGAGATGGTTCCATCTCGGCCAAGGGATTGGCGGCTTACCAGGAACCTCCAAAAATGGCCAAATATTAGCAACTCCAGTGTCCATACTTTTATTCTCATCGCCAAATGTTATGGCGGTAAACGAGAACCAAGGATGAGCCCGGATGTTGAACTGAACACGACTTTATTATTGACTCACTCTCACAGTACAGGCGCTCCCGTCAGGCAGAGGTGAGGTCCAAGAGACCGCCCCTCTTCCTCACAGCTCTCTTATACCCCGGGTGGCAGTGGAACCGGTAAGGTGGAGCCACCACCCATGTCACACAATAATATGTCCCAATAACAACACAACAGTATGATATTCAAGATTCAAAGTCACATGCACACACTCATTCACACCTGAGCATAGACAGATAATCCAATGCCATGAGATACATATGTAGATCCATCAAAGCTGTCTGTGCCATAGCTGTGATCCACTGCAGCAGATTCAAGAAAGGTAAATATATATGGAGGGAAAAATCATTCCTGATGTTTCATGTAAAATGCAAAAAAAAAAAAAAAAAAAAAAAAAAAACAACCCAAAAACTACACATTAAAAAAATATACCAAATATAAAACATGGAAACAAGTAATTAAGTCTGGAGTTGTACAAAATGTATAAAACAAAAATAAGAATGATGCAAAAAGTTAAAAAATATAGATAAATATAAATTGAATATTTATGATGTATTTGTTCAAGTTTATGTATCTCATTTTTATTTTATACTGTCTACAACTCCAGACTTGTGAATTATTTGTTTTCACAATACTATATATATATATTTTTCAACTTTCTGTTCCTTTTTTGTTTTATATATTTTCTAAAATACAAGATTTGTGAAATATTCATGTTTCCACATTTTTATTTACTTTATTTTTTCTGGGTTTTTTTCTCCAGTTTCTGTATCTTTTATCTTCATTTTATACATTTCTTACAATTCAAGACTTGAGAATTATGTTTCATATTTCTTTATAGTTTTATATTTGTATTTCTATTGTAGACTATATTTTCATCTTTCACTAATGTCACTGTATATTTTCAACTTTTTGTATCCAGAATACAACAAAGATAGAATGACTTTTATTTGTCAGTTGAGGTAATCTTAAATGTAGAATTAACTAACACTACACTCTTAATTTGATGTGTGTGTGGGGGTGATTGGACATTTGCACACTTAATATTATTACAATGCTGCTGCAGGTACACAAGCACAGTACACTGTCTCCAACTAGTTGTGTTGGTACTCCCACTTTCATGAGTGTATGTGTTATTTGGTCTCAGTTCTTACCTTGACATGTTGCTGCAGTGTAGCTCACTGGCAACAACTGTCCTGCACCAGTCTCATCATCCATGTCACCTTTTTTTATCCTTCCTTTTGACTCAGTCCTCATGTTTGTGGTTTCTATCAAAATGTCCAAATTTAAAGTCTTCAATCTTCACAGACCTTGAAGGCTTGCATGGATGCTTCTTCCTCATACAGCTAAACTCCACAGAGCCACACCCACATTCCTGTCATTTTGTTTGTCTTTTACGATGTGTCTGCATTGTCTGTCAGGTGCTCATTCTGATGAAGGCAGGTGTCAGTGTGACAGAGTGTTCATCCACTCAGATCATTTTTCAAGCCACATGTAGTAGACACTGCTGTCATTCTTTTTCTGCTTCCCTGTGTGCAGGTGTGACTGAAATTATCTGAAGAATTAATCTTAATCTGTGTGTATGCGAGAATATCTCCATTTTGGTCTTCTTAAATTACAGCTGTCAAGACACTATTGCGTCCCCATTTTCTTCTGTGTACGTATATGATTTAAACATTATTTGAAGAATTAATTTGTGTGGATGATACATTTTGGCTTATAACTTGTGCCTGGCCACAGTAGAGATCTCATATTCTCCTTCTACTTCCATGTGCGAAGGCTTGGGTCCAGGATGATAATTAGAATTTTGTCCTTAAATAACTGTTGATATCCAACAGTTATTGTTCCAGAGGTGGTATGGAAAGCCATTCAAGTATTTATTTAGCAACTTCGAAGCCCGTGTCTCACACAGTATCGAATGCTGAGGAATGTTCATGAATGTTACAGTTGTTGGGGTTTCATCAGGGTTCGTAAAAGGTTGCAAGTTTGCACACAGTTTTAAGGCCACAGTTTTGTCATTTAGGTTCTTAAACAGTTCAATAGTAGGCAAACACCGCATCATCACATAAATTCATTTAGGCATGCTTGCTGCAAGTGTTTCCGGGAGGCTGGTGGGAACATTGCTCCATGTGGGGAAAATTGCATCATGAAGGACATCCACAGTCTGAAACTGATGTCCGTTGTATTGTAGAAAGTTGGGAAAAGGTCCCTATTATAAGTTAATATAAAACTGACACCCCCTTAAAATGTTTAAAAACTACAATAAAGCCACTGTATACTGTCATTCTGCTTAGATATTTATAGCAAATGTCGCTGTCACATCCATTCCATGACAGGTGTCACTGCGGGACCTGGATCAGTAAGGGAAACCCCACTCAGCCCCTGCTTTCCTGAAGGTTCTTCAGAAGGAAGTCGGAACTCGAGTGTGCTTCAAGAGCTAAACCAGTCTCTTCCTTTACTGCTCCGCAGGTATGTCAGATGTGATATAAAGTCACTAAAACTTATGCCAAAAGTTATTTAGACATCCGTAAATGCATCTGTTAAATTTGTGTAAAGCATGAAAGCATAAAATTGTAGTAAAGTGCAGTTTTGGGTTTAGTTAGTTTCTGAAATTAGCTTGACTGCGACGTGACAACGTGGCATGATGACATGGTTTAAGGTATGTTCTCAGATTACTAAAGGGACATCCAGAATGTTAGAATAAGCTATGGTTCCACAGATAATGCTAAAGCATATTTCCTTGTGGTTTACTGTGAATGTGTCCACCTTATTCCTCGGGGTGTCGCTGTAGGAACGATTACACTGGTCAACACCAGATTTATTGTCTGGTTTTTTTTTTTAGCTGATTTAAGACAATTTTGACGTGCTGAATCCAAAAATCACACTGGTTTTGCTCAATCAGGTCAACTTTTTGAAGTATGGCCACATGTTGTTTTATACGTTTTTGTTTACATGTACGGGTATCTTTGCTTTATATGATGCAAAAATTTTTTTGTCTTGAAATTCTCTGAATTTTGAACAATGATGACGTAACATTCAATTTACATGTACTTACCTTTATATAAAGGTAAGTACATGCACAGTACTAAGTAAGTACTAAGTAAGTACAGGTTTTTACTTAGCACCTGATCGAGAGAAACAGATGTCATTTTCGGATTCAGCGGTGAAAAATTGTCTTAAATCAGTTGAAAAAACAGACAACTTACTAAAAAAATTATTTTTGTAACCCTGTGTTATGGACGAAACTTCCGGTTTCGGTTGCAGTAGTGTTAAATCAGTCAATAAGAGAGCAGTAGCAGGGGCATTTAAAATAGCATTTTTAAAAGTTTTTCAAATTCATTTTAATGTATTGTGACGTAAGGGGTTCACACAATAAGGAAAGATGACTGTGATGAAACAGGCTTTATTTATACACACTCTCACAACACAGAACGGAGGGGAGGTCACTTACACAGACCCCCGTCTCACTTATGGTGACAAACATAAGATCGATCACATACAGGGAAACAACCCTAACTGGTCTTATAACACTGCTGTGCCATTATAGCGCATTTATAATGGCACAGCAATAACACTTAGAGAACACACGAATAATAACAATCCTTGAATCCTCCACGGTGCAAGCATGCCGGGAGAATCCCCGCCCCCTTATCACAGCCCCGACATTATAGTCGACATACGTGTTTTCCACTCAAGTGGCAGCTAATTTCAGCTCTTCTAGTTTTTGTATTTTTTTGAATGTTTTGGTGTCGTTCTGGCACTTGCTGGTGTTCATGGTTGTGCCAGACTGGATAAATGGAGGCTTCTCGCCACACAGTGACAGACAGCATCCAAGCATGGTGTTGTGGCGTACGTCTGCTCTAAGGTAAATTTGATTATGTCCAACATATTTTAACAATCACTGTTTCCATCACTGTGAACTGTATTCTAGAGTGGGATGGCCTTCTTTGTCCGCCAGGAGGTTGACTCACTGGTACATTTTTATTTACAAGGCCATGCTTGGACTGCTGCCTCCTTACATCTGTCATTTAATCACACTGAGAAGTGCTGATTCTTATGTTCTGCGTTCTAATGATCATTTGTTGCTTTCTGTTCCATTTGCCCGTACTGAGCTGGGAAAAAGAGCTTTCATGTTCTCAGCTCCCTCTACATGGAACATGTTGCAAAAAGACTGGAAACTAACGGTACTTGTTTCATTGAACGACTTTAAATCCAGATTGAGAACACTTGAGACGGCCTCACTAATTTGTAACTGTTTTATATAATTTGTATGTTATTGTAAGTGTAACTGTGATTTTTTTGCTGCCTCTTGGCCAGGACTCCCTTGAAAAAGAGGTTTTTAATCTCAATGGGATTTTCCTGGTTAAATAAAGGTTAAAATAAAAAAAAAAAAAATAAAAACAAAATGCAGCTGACTTTACTGTGGTGGAGACATGCTGGTTGGAATGCCCACCACATCATGAGTACAGGCAACGAGAAGTCACAAGTCATGGCTCTGTTTGCTAGAGGCAAAGTCCTAGGAAACCCCCCATGAGTGTCTGGTATCATTGTAAAGCCTAGAAATTGCACTTTCTAAAAATACCTATGTTTCTGCGGAAGACGTAACTCCCGACCAATCGAACGCAAGTTTTCAACCTAGCTAAAATGTAAACAAATCATCTTTTTCTGTGTCAGTTTTTGCACACTACCCACAAATTAAATATTTTAAAGGTCTTTCAATACAGAATATGGAAATAACGTTACATCAGCTTTGAAAATGTCCTCAAAGTGACTCATTTTACCAGCAAGGGTCATTTGTTTACATCGTTAGCATCTTAGCAGTGGCGCTAACTAACGGATCTACTGTGTACAAGGCCACTTTCTAAGGTCATCTTCCCATCCCTCGATAGTTGTGGGAAGTGGTCTGATTATGTTACTGTTTTGAGGTGCAAGAGGCCGTGTTCCTGCATTTCTGATGTCGAAGTCATTGGTTTTTAACAAGGAAAAGTGTCCTGTTTTGGTGACAACCATATGTTCTAAACTAGTACTGGAAGTTGCTAAAATAATTCACGCAAGGCATCATGGGGCCTAGGAATAAGGTGGATATGCTAAAATATGGTGAATTGGTATGGTGTGCTTGTACTGTAAGTAATGCAGGGCCTTAGCCCATTGAAAATTCACATGCACATCAGTATTATGATTTGAGTATGCATAAATGTGTTTTGACTGAAATATGTTTTTCTAATGTTTATGGAGAAATTGTGTAAATTTAGATCATTACCTAAAGGTTTAAAGTTTTATCAGCAATGTTATATTGAATAGTTTAAAGTATATGTGTTAGAGACATGCTTCGTGCAACATTGTTGACAAATTGTAGAGTCAAAAGAGTCAATGCATTTTATTTTTGACAGAAGAAATGTGTTTTGATGGCTACTAAGCACAACTTTAAGTTTATTTGAAAGTCGAAAAGGAAAATATTGGAATGTAATTTGTTTATATGTTGTGTGAGAATAAACAAGGCACTGGAGTGTGCTTCAAGAGCTAAGCCTGTCTCTTCCTTTACTGCTCCGCAGCTTTCCATATCTGTGCAGCACCTTCATTACTGGCCCTGGAACCCCTAGGCTGGAGGCTGGTAACAATTTGGGGGATCGTCCTGGGATCAGTGCTAGCTGCCTGAAGGTGTCAGAACTGCAACGGTGACATCCTGCTTCCAGAGCTTCAGGGAAGGTACCATCCATAGCGTCATCCAGAGAGTCACGGCTTCAGGAAAACCAGCCACCATGACTACTTTAAGCGTCAACTGCTGATCTGGAACCTGCAGAAGAAGTTGCCAGGACTAAATTTTCATCAACTACAGACCATGGTACATGAAATAGATAAATTCCAAAAAGAAAAGTCTGTTGACACATTCAACATGACCAAACCCGAACTGTTCAACATGATTGTGGACTTCGTCAGGAGTGAGAAGCTCAGGAACCTAGAAGATGAAAGCATGTCATGCCTGAGGGTCCTCCATGACATGGTTGAGGATTTGGTGACTGTTCCAGAAACTGTCCAACATCTGGTGGAAGATGAAGATGCTGAACCACTGGGAGAAGCCAATGTCCAGGCTTGATGTATATCCATCTACACCTACAAAGACACTAACTGATAACAGAGACATTCGCGATGCACTGCCCACTCCAAAAGCTGATGTTCTAACAAGATCTGTCATGATTGTAATTAACAATCAGCTCATGTGCGCGATGCAGCAACAAGAAAGAGCAATCAAACCACAACACACATTTGAGATCTTTATTAAATGTCAAAATAGATACACAGCTACTGAAACAGTCACTCGCCAGAGGAAACGGCCTGTGGAGAGAAGATGAGAGCTGTAAATGGAGGAACAGAGTAAAGGAAAATGGGGTGGCCAAATGACCACTTACATGAGCTCCAAGGGAGAACCGGCAGGGCCCCAGCGGGGAATAGACGAACCAGCAGGGTGAAGGGAATTGAGCTGGTGGTGCCTGACCGGGTGGAGGTTGAGTGTCGTAGATTGGCGACGAAGTGGCAGGACAGCGCGTGCAGTCCCGGAGACACACCCGCACGATGGCAGCAACCTGAAGGAAGAAGAGAATAAACAGGTGAGTAATGTTGCTACTTGTGTGAACAATTATGCTTGCTTGTCCTAATAACGGGCAGTATACTCAGACGAGCCAGTGTTGAGTCACTGAAGAGCACTTCCTTATAAATGCTGGCTGATGAGAGGGAGCAGGTGCGTCTTCTCACTCAGGTGTGTTGATGACCTGAGGAGAGATAAATGGGAAGGAGGGGCGCGCTCTCGCTGCCCATGACAGGGCCCCCTCCTTCTAGGAGCGCCTCCTGGAGGTCCACAGGGCTTTTCGGGATGGGCTTGGTGGTAGGCCTGGAGCATTTCCTTATCCAGAACACGGGACGTGGGAACCCAGGAGAGTTCCTCTGGGCCGTAGCCCTCCCAACTGACCAAGTATTGCAGGCCCCGGCCTCGACGGCGAACATCCAAGATCCGATGAACCGTGTAGGCAGTGTGGCCATCGATCATCCGGGATGGAGGTGGCGGCTTTGGGGGGAGGGCGACACATGGAAGGTCGGGTTCACCCGTACGGTCGGTCGTAGCTTTAGCTGTACTGAGGCATTGTTGACCACTCTGGAGATTGTGTAAGGTCCTAAGAAGTGAGGAGACAGTTTCTTGGACTTTACCTTCAAAGGAATCTTATTAGCTGCCAGCCAGACCTGCTGCTCCATGGCATACTTGGGGGAGGCACCCGTTTCCTGTTGGTCATGGCCCGGTTGCGCTCGGTAGAGCAGGCGAGGGTGGCGTGTGTGGACCTCCAGAGGCGCCGACAGCAGCGAGCATGGACCCGCATGGAGGGAACTGCAACCTCTCTCTCGGCCATAGGCAGCAGCGGAGGAGTATACCCCAATGAAGCCTCAAAAGGGATCAGTCTGGTAGCTGTGGAGATGGTAGAGTTCATGGTGTATACCACCCAGGTCAGGTGTGTGTTCCAGGTGGAAGGATTCTCTGCCGCTACACATCGGAGAGTGGCCTCCAAGGACTGGTTGCTGTGCTCCGCCTGCCTGTTGCTCTGGGGATGGTTGCCAGAGGAGAGGCTCACGGTGGTACCTAGAGTCCGGCAGAAGGCCCTCCAAACCTGGGACATGAACTGGGGACCCCGGTCAGACACAATGTCCAATGGGATACCGTGGAGGCGGATCACGTGTTTGGTGAGCAGGGTGGCGGTCTCCAAAGCTGAGGGAAGTTTGGGGAGAGCCACCAGGTGCACAGCCTTGGAGAAGTGGTCCACAATAGTCAGGATGACTGTCTTTCTGTGGGAGGGGGGGAAGTCCAGTCATGAAGTCCGGGGCGATGTAAGACCACAGGCGACCAGGGGATGGAGGAGTCCGCTTTGCCCCGGACACGGGTCTTGCAGGCCCGCACATATTCCTGCACGTCCCACTGCAGCATGGGCCACCAGAACACCCGCTGAATTAGGTCAGTGGTGCGGGTGATCCCAGGGTGGCAGGTGAAGTGGCTGGTGTGGCCCCACTGAATGATGTACACTGTGGAGAATGGCCAGGACCTACAGGTGGTTCCGGGGCACCCTGCTGGTACAGGCTCCTGAGACTGGGCCTGACGGACCCTCCGCTCGATGTCCCAAGTAAGGGCTCCGAGGACGCAGGAAGAGGGAAGAATGGGTTGGGGGTGGGAGGGGGTGCCATCTCCTTGGAATCAAACTGGCATCATAGCGCGTCCAGTTTGGTATTCCGAGAGCCAGGCCGGTAGGTGATGGTAAAGTTGAACTGCTGGAAAAACAGGGCCCAACGAGTCTGACTGGCATTGAGTTGGTGGGCCAACTGCAAATACTCTAGGTTTTTTGTGGTCAGTCCACACGACAATGGGGTGAATAGCCCCCTCTAACCAGAGCCTCCATTCCTCCAATGCCAACTTAATGGCAAGCAGCTCTCTGTCCCCTACATCGTAATACCGCTCAGTCGGCTTAAGCCGACGAGAGAAAAACGCGCATGGGTGGAGCTTCTGGTGGGAGCTTCTGGTCGGAGGGTGTGCACTGTGAGAGGACAGTGCCTACCCCCAAATCAGACGCATCCACCTCGAGGACGAACTGGAGCTATGTGTCGACCTGAACCAAGATTGGTGTGTCAGTGAACAGCCCTTTTAATTTGGAAAAGGCCTGTTCAGCTGCCTTGGCCCAACGAAAGGGAACCTTAACGGAGGTCAGCTGTGTTAAAGGCAGTGCTACCCCACTATAGTTGGGTATGAACCCGCGATAAAAGTTTGCAAACCCGAGGAAGCGTTGAAGCTCCCTGCGGGAGTGGGGAGTTGGCCAATCAAGCACTGCCCTCACCTTGGCCGGGTCGGCAATCAGTCTCCCTTCAGCCACTATGAAGCCCAAGAAGGTTCATGTTCAGGTTCCTTTATTTGTACCCGTAGGTAGATTTGTTTTGCAGTCTGGTGACATCCATATTTACAAGCCACAAATTACATTCAACATAGACACAAACACAGGCACATATGAAGCTGACTATAAACATGATAAGAATACTCAAGGCTTCATCATTCAGGGTATAAAAAGAAAGAGATGGGAGAAAAACCAGAGGTAAGAGAGAAGGGTCATATTAAAAGTTAAAAACTAGTCAAAGAGGTTAAAAACTCAAAGGTCTAAAATCCAATAAAATATTAAGAACCCAAGTGACATCCTACAAAAATAAGTAAATATAAAATGGAGTTAATAAATAGGTACCTAAATTATGTGCAATATATTGTTACAGCTTGTTCAACTCTTTGACAGCAGCAGGGACAAAGCTGTTTTTGTTGCGCTGGGTTCTACTTTTTGGGACAGCAATCCTCCGTCTTGAGGGAAGAAGCTGAAAGTGGCAGTGCAAAGGGTGGGAGTCATCGTTTAAAATGGAGGTAGCCATCCTCTGTACTTGTCTGGTGTACAGGGATGTCAGGCTCAGCTGTGACTCACCAAGCAAACGACTGGACCATCTAACTACCTGATCCAAGGATTTCCTCTGTTTCAGTTTTATCTGACCAAACCATGACACTAAAGAAAAGGATAAAACAGATTCAATAAAAGCCTGATAAAACATTGTCATTATGGTTCGGTCAGCTTGGAAGCGTGCAAGTTTTCTCAAGCAATGCAGATGTTGCTGACCCTTTTTGCACACCCTTTCACAGTTCTCTTCAAACTTTAAATTACTATCAATAATCGTCCCAAGATATTTGTAGGATTGTACACATTCGGTGGTCTGGCCTTTTAGTATGGTGACTTTGTGCCTGGGATTTTTCCTCCTAAAGTCAATAATCATGTCTTTAGTTTTTGTCGTATTCAGCTGCAGGTAGGAATCCTCACACCAGTGAACAAAATCATCAACTACTGGGCCGTGGCCACTCTCACTATCCTGGAGGAGACTGACAATAACTGAGTCATCAGCATACTTTATAACGTGTCTGTTGTCATGTCTGCTCCGACACATGTTTGTGTACAGGATGAAGAGTAGTGGTGACAACACACACCCCTGAGGAGAGCCAGTAGAAGAGCACTTTAGGTCAGACAATGTACCATTGACCCTTACTCTCTGCACCCTGTTGGTTAAGAAATCATGAATCCAACCCACCAGATTATTGCTCAAATCAAATTGCTGCAGGAGCCTTTCAACTAAGATATGAGGTTGGATTGTATTAAAGGCGGAGGAAAAGTCCACAAATAAAAGTCTGTTGTGTGTCCCATTAAAATCCAGATGTTTAAAAAGCATGTTAAACAGAGTGACAGTGGCATCCTCCACCCCTCTGTGAGGCCTATAGGCAAACTGCAGAGGATCCAATGCATGCTCAGTCTGCTTTAGGACCTCACATCTGACCAGTTTTTCAAAAATTTTCATTAAAATTGAAGTCAGAGCAACTGGTCTAAAGTCATTTACCGTTTTAGAACAGCTGGATTTTGGAACGGGAACGACCACAGCTTCTTTCCAGATCTTAGGCACCTGTTGTGTCTGTAAGGACTTATTGAAAATGTAATGAAATATAGGACTCAGTTCATGTGCACAGGACTTTACCAAACGCCCACATATATTATCAGGGCCCTGACTTTTGTTCACTTTTACAGTGCAGAACTCCCTTTTAACATCCTGCACCTCAATATTAAAGTGCTGACTGTCTTTGAGTTTCTGTTTCAAATCTTGGGTTTCTGTGCTAAAATCAAAGGAGTCAAAACGACCATAAAAACAATTAAGAGCATTAGCCAGCTCTGTATCTGAATTAAAACCATCTAAAAACACACAATTACTGTGCTCTGTAGGCCTGCAATAGTTTTCATACTGGCCCAGGCTGAACCAAGTTTCTTTGTTGCCATCTTGCTTTCCAATTCTGATTTATAATTCTGTTTTGCTCTTAAAATTTTGGACTTCAGCTCTTTTGTGGCAACCTGTAGCTCAGAAACAGACCCCTGTTTAAAGGCAAGTGCTTTCCTCTGTAAGCAGGATTGAACTGATTTTGTAACCCATGGTTTGTTGTTGGGATATATTTTTACACGTTTACGTGGAACAATCTTATTTTTACAGAAAGCCATGTATGAGCATGTGACGTTCACCAAAGAGTCCAAATCATCCCCGCAGGCCAGTGTGAACATCTCCCAGTCTGTACAGTCAAAGCATTCCTGGAGGCTGTGCAGTGAATCTTCTGTCCACACATCAGTGTCTCTCGTCTCCACCTTGCCTCTTCTGAGAGCAGTTTTATATGTGGGCAGCAAATGTACACAGTTGTGATCTGAGGATCCTAAAGGAGGAAGGGGGAGTGATTTATAAGCCCTCTCTATGGATCCATAGCACAGGTCCAATGTCTTTTTTTGCCTGGTTGGGCAGGAGACATACTGATAAAAGTTTTTAAGTGTCTTCTTTAAAGAAACATGGTTAAAATCCCCAAGAATGAAGTTTGGCGCCTCTGGAGAAATTGATTGCAGCTGCTGGATCACATCAAAGATTGTGCTGCAGGCAGAGTCAGCGTCTGCCCTCGGGTGAATGTACA
Organism: Pholidichthys leucotaenia; assembly: GCA_020510985.1. Lineage (NCBI taxonomy): Eukaryota > Metazoa > Chordata > Actinopteri > Cichliformes > Pholidichthyidae > Pholidichthys > Pholidichthys leucotaenia. Next base: position 396,227,559 of record CM035843.1, read on the forward strand.
CAGTTGTGATGAAAAGCTGGGGGAACTCGCGAGGCAAATAAAAGGGGTGTAGTGACACAGACAGCAGCTCCACATCCGGTGTACAGATGCGCTGTCTAACTGAGACAGATGTGCAGTACTGCTTATTAATGTATAAACATATGCCGCCCCCCTGACGTTTCCCCGTTACCTCTTCCTGCCGATCCGAGCGCAGCGGGGCTCCAAAGCCGTCAATCCACAGGTCTGTGTCTCGGTCATGCGCAGTAAGCCAAGATTCGGTGAAAGCCACGACACAGCAGTTCTTAAAGTCCTTCTGGTAGCGTACATTCCCTTGAATTTCATCCACCTTTTTTCTCAGACTGTACGTTCCCAAAAATCATCGAAGGAAGTGGAATGTTACCAAACTGACATCTTCTCAGGCGCAATTTCACACCTCCACGCCTTCCGAGCTTCCTTCTGCCGTCTCTCCCGTCTCTCTTTTCACCGCTATGTCCGTCTCTCAAAATAAAGTCTGGCAGTTGCGGCTTAGGCTCAATCACAGCTGCTGCATCAACCGTGTTTAAATGCAGCAACATGTCCCTGGAATAATGTATCCTGCCCGCCATGATGCCAAACGTGTTTACCTCATAGACAAAGAGCCGGAGGAAAAGTAGCAGCAGTGCAAGAAAGGGAAGGAAGTCCATGTTGTTGGAACCGGGGATCTCTTCGCCATACAGTCCACAAACACTCCAGGGCAGAAACGACACAGAGGATTTTGTAAAAATATATAAAAGTACATAAAAACAGACACACAGACGACGGACTATTTCACCAGCTGCCGGTTGCTGCGTGCGCATGCGCCCTTTCCATGTGCGCCCTTTCCACAGAACAGAAGGTGGTGGAATTGGTGGAGAACTCTCAGTTCTCGGCCTTAACATAGAGCTGATTCTCCAAAAGCCATTGTAGGATGGCTCTCACATGGACCTCATTGTCCTCTGGCGAGCGGGAGAAAATCAAGATATCATCCAAATAGATGAACACAAATTGATACAGCATATCACGGAGGATGTCATTAATAAGCTGTTGGAAGATGGCGGGGGTGTTGGTGAGCCCAAATGGCATCACCAAATATTAAAATTGCCCTTGGTGGGTTTTAAACACCGTCTTCCACTCGTCCCCCTCGCGAATGAGATGGTAAGAGTTACGCAAGTCTAATTTGGTGAACACCCATGATTGCTGAAGGAGTTCAAACGCGGAATTGATCAAGGGCAGGGGATATTTGTCCTTGACTGTAATAGCACTGAGCTCCCGGTAGTCGATACATGGGCGCAGCGAGCCATCCTTCTTCCCCACGAAGAAGAACCCGGCCCTGAGAGGAGCCGAAGATGGCCGAATAAGACCAGCGTTCAGCGATTCCTTAATATATTTTTCCATCGCCTCCCTCTCCGGACCAGAAATACTACAGAGCTGACTAGACTGCAGACTCGCCTCCAGGATGAGGTCCACAGCACAGTCATAGAGCGATGAGGCGGAAGCGACAGTGCTCTTGACTTGCTGAAGACCTCTCCCAAATTGTGGTAAGCCCGGGGAATGAGGCTGTGGTCTGACGACTTGGCTGGAGGAAGAGAGAAGGCCAACACTCTGCTGAATGTAAACAATTTGCCAAACAGAATGGGCTCCAGGAGGAGATGGAATTTTGCCCCCAGTTTATGATGGGGTTATGCCTCCAGAGCCACGGATAACCTAGGACCATCGGGGAAGGTGAAATTGGGAGAACTAGGAACGAGAGTTCCTCCTGATGGTTCCCGGAAAGAAGGATAATGATCTGCGCCATGTGTTCGGTGACTACCGCAACCTCCAAGCCAGATATAGTGGTAATTCTTTGGTGTTGGGGCAATGTGACTGTGGGAATACCCATGTCCCGAACGAACTGGGCTGACACAAAATTGCCTTCTGCCCCTGAATCCACTAGCACCATCGTCCTCCTCTCAACCCCCGGCAATTGCACGAGGGCCGAAATGGAGAAATTACCAGGGGGAGTTAATTTGGTCCAGCCCGCCAGACCCCCGACGGTTTCTGACGGGCCGCGTCTTTTGGCTGTTGGTGACACTCGTCCCAACTGTGCTTCACTGAACCACAGTACGTGCATGCGCTAGCCCTCTTCCTTTGCCGGTGCTCATCGTCAGTCAACTGGTACCGACTGAGCTCCATCGGCTCGGGAGGAGGACCAGTGCCACCAGAGTCAGTCACCGCGGCGAGCACCCGCTTGGCAGACGGGAGAGAGGAGGACTGTCACTCCTTCGCATGCTCATGGTAGCGGTTGTCTAAACCAACGGCCTGATCAATAATCAGCTCCTCCCCTCCAGAAGGTGTTTCAGAAGCCTTCGGACTAGAACCAGCAGGTTTAGGAACAGCTTCTTCCCAACAGCTGTCACGCTATAGAACTCAGTTCCCTGCTGGACCTCCACTTTTCTCCCCTCTGACACCCCCCACCCCCGTGCCCCACCCATGGATATACTACCCAGATCACTCTCCTGTATATATATTGTCATGGTCTACTTATAGTCAGTTACAGCCTTCCTGGATTACTGTACATACAGTGTCATAGTTTTCTTATAGTTTGTTCAGCTCTTTACATTACTGTATATACATTGTTATATTCTTTTATAGCTTGTTCACAGCTCTTTATATTACTGTATATATATTGTGGTAGTCTTCTTATAGTCTGTTCACAACTCTTCTACATTATTGTACATACACCGTTATATTCTTCTTATAGTTATTAACTTCTTATAGTGTATTCACAGCACTTCCTTAAACTGTATATACATATATATCACACTTGCATATTGTCATTATATATTGATACATATTGCTCTTCTGTATATTATCATTACATATTTAACTACATACTGTTCTGTATATTGTCAATACATATGTATCTACATACTGCTTTTCTGTATATTGTCAATACATATTTATCTACATACTGTTCTCCTGTATAGTGCCACTCTGTATAGTTAGATTGTCTGCTACTTATCTCACTTCACCTGTACTTTGTTTTTCTGTAATTTATGCCAACTTATTCTCACCTCTTACCACCCTTACCTGTACATAACTGCCCACTTAACTTATTTGTACATTATTGCACATAACTGTACTCCAACCTTCTACACTGACCTATCTGTATATATCTGCTTAAATTGTACATACTGTCAATTATTGTATATACTGCACTGCTGTCTTTTGCACTTCTGATTGGATGCTAAACTGTATTTCGTTACTTTGTATTCATACATGTGTAATGACAATAAAGTTGAATCTAATCTAATAAGACCATCGAGGGTGTCGGGAACCACATAAACCGCCAGGTTGTTGCGGAGGTGAGCGTTCAAACCGTGGAGGAACGCGCTGCGTAAGGCAACTTCATTCCACCCCGAGTCCGCCGCTTCGACTCAAAACTCCACTGAGTACTCGGTCACTGACCGAGCACCCTGGCAGAGAGTCATAAGGTGGCTCATGATGTTCCCTTAACCCTCTGTATGGTCAAACGTGCGAGACAAGGCAACCACAAATTGCTCAAACGTGTATACCTCAGGGCTGTTTGCCATGGTCAAAGCCCAACTAAGGGCTCGGTCCCGAAGCAGTAGGGTAAAAAACTGAATTTTCGCGACATCCCCTGGGTACTCCCCCCCAACCCGCTCCAAATACATCCGCACCTGATGAAGAAACTCCTTACACTTCCCCACCTCCCCCTCGTACGGGGCAGGTGTGGGAACGGAGGTGGTACGGCGCACTGGAGGTTGAACAACAGGAGCAGGCTGAGTTGGAGAAGCCAGGGGAGCCGCATTGGCCAAATGTTGCTTGAAAGTGCTGCATCATAGTTTGCAGCTGCTAGGACATCATGGCTATCTGACGCTTGATCGCATCTAAGTGATCCAGAGCTGATTGCCCCGATGCTGCTGCACCTACTGAGCCGAGATCAAGGCTGGCACGTTCTGTCATGATTGTAATTAACAATCAACTCACCTGTGCGATGCAGCAACAAGAAAGAGCAATTAAACCGATGAGAGATCTTTATTAAATGTCAAAATAGACGCTCGCCAGAGGAAACGGCGTGTCAGAATCAGAATCAGAATCAGAAAAAGATTTATTGCCAAGTACATTAACAGATCACTGATAACATACGAGAGAATTTGACTTGACACAGTAATGAACCTGCATTTCCGTGCCGCGGCGCATCTGCAACGCGCCTGTCAGCAGGAGGGTACAGGTCGCATAAAGATGATACAATAGGAAGGAGCAAAAAAATCATTGATTCAAAATACTGGTTACATACTTAATCAATATTAAGAGTTCAAGGAAAAAAAAAAGCTCAATGCACATATATTCGCTACACACAGAATTCACAGGACACAAGAGAGCAGTGTTATCTTTATTCAGTTCATGGATCAATGTGTGTGCGGTGTTGAATAAGAGAGACCCAAGGACCCTTGGCAGAAGTTGTTTTATCTGTCTGGCGCCAGTCTTATCTGGCGCTGCAGCTGGCTGTCCAAGGCCTTGTGCTCATGATTTTGAAAAAACACAGTCTGCAGACAGCCAGGAGGAATTTTCATGGGGAATAATAATGCCAAATAGGACTGATCACAGAGAAGACTTGTATTTCTTCTGTAGATTCAGTACATTAATCCTTCATTGCGCAGCTTTGAATTCGTCGTGGAAAGACCTGAGCGAACCCATGATGTAATCCACCTTACGAGACAGTTCTCCAGTAGTCGCTATCAGGGTCTTCTCCAGTTTTTCAATTTGTTGGATGCACCTCGCCTGGCCAGCATTTTGATAGATTGAATCCATCTTCAGCAATTTGCGGTAAACCAAGACAATTCCCGTCCCAATCAGAATTATCCCAATCACCAAGATTACGAAGATAAACAAATCTTCAATATCTTCGATAGAGAGATTAGAGAGACACAGCATTCTCCAAATACCTGTGTCTCGTAAATAGCCCGCTGGAGCCGTTCCTGCGGGGCAGACAGCTTTCCCCGGAGCACTTTTCCTTGTTGAAAAAATGTGTCAATTGTGTTCAAAGCCCAGCTTATTAACTCCATAATTTCTTTTCGGTGGTCGCAGTTAGACGCAGACAGACGACAGCAAGCTGGGATCCAGTAGTTAGGAGGGGAGGAAAAGTCAGAGCAGGAGAGGAGAAAAAAGCGTCTACTCTCTTGGGAGGGCGGAAGTGAAGTGAAGTGAAGTGTGGAGAGAAGACGAGAGCTGTAAATGGAGGAACAGAGTAAATCAAAATGGGCTGGCCAAATTACCACTTACGTGAGCTCCAAGGGAGAACCAGCAGGGCCCCAGCCGGAAATAGACGAACCAGCAGGGTGAAGGGAATGGAGCTGGCGGTGCCTGACCGGGTGGAGGTTGAGTGCCGTAGATTGGCAACGAGGTGGCAGGAGAGTGCGTGCAGTCCCGGAGACACACCCGCACAATGGCAGCAACCTGAAGGGAGAAGAGAATGAACAGGTGAGTAACGTAACTACCTGTGTGAACGATTATACTTGCTTGTCCTAATAATGGGCAGTAAACCCAGATGAGCCAGCGTTGAGTCACTGAAGAGCGCTTCCTTATAAACGCTGGCTCATCTGGGTATACTGCCCATTATTAGGACAAGCAAGTATAATCGTTCACACAGGTGGTAACGTTACTCACCTGTTCATTCTCTTCTCCCTTCAGGTTGATGAGAGGGAGCAGGTGCGTCTTCTCACTCGGGTGCGTTGATGACCTGAAGAGAGATAAACGGGAAGGAGGGGGCGCCCTCTCGCTGCCCATGACAAAGATCTACCTCTTCAGCCAGAAACAGTGTGAAAAGTGGAAGACTATGCACAGCTTCATGTGTTTCCAATCAGGTGGTAAGATTGTCTGATGTGGCAAGCTTGTTACCTCGTAGAGAATTTAAAATATATGGAGGTCAACTATCTGATTGTGGCTCTGAAATCTCATACAACAGTATTTGTAAGCAAATAGATGAAGGTCTTAATGAAGGTTTCAGTGAGCCTGAGATTATTAGAACAGTCCTAAAGGAAACCAAACCAGGTAACTTCAGAGAAATGCTAACCAACAAAGATGGCCTCACAGTAGAGGAGTTGAAACGGTTTCTAAAGTCTCATATTAGGGAGAAAAGCAGTTCAGAACTATTTCATGAACTGATTAATGCTAAACAACATGATAAAGAGACTCCACAACAATTCATGTATAGGATTATGGGTCTCAAACATTTTATTCTGTCAGCCTCACAACAAAGTGATACTGATTTCAGTTATGACAAAAGACAGGTACAGGGTACATTTCTGCCTACACTTTACATCACATCAGGAGTGATCTTAAACCTTACCTCAGAAACTTACTGGTGACTGACGACTTCTTACTGGAGCAAATAACTAAGTCAGCCATTGAGAAAGCAGACAAACTTAAATGCCTGGGTTCTGTGACCAAGTCCAAACATGTGTCTGCTAGTTCAGCTCAGCAGCGTGACAACCGACCAGTTGAAATGGTTCATATAGATGAGGCCTCATGTGAAACTTCATTTGCTCTACTCGACCATGTAGTCAACAAAGTATACAGCATGCAGATTTTTACAAGGCCATTATTGATTTAATGTGTATTTTTTCAATTTCAATAAATGTGCTGTCTTTTAAGAAATATCAATGATCATAAGGGAAAAAAGAAATAATAAAACTGGGGTGACTCCAGTGAATGTGTCTGTGTTACTTCATGTGTTTGTACTACTTAGCCATTTTTATTAAGAAATAATAAATTTTCAACAGTCTTATACTGTCCCAGTATATTCAGCTCTGGCCTTTTTCTCATGCAGGGCACAATAACAATAGTGCCTCAGCATAATGATGCGCAATAATGATCCAAGCTCTTTGAAACACAACAAACTTCACTTTGCAAATAAAATGACAAGAATGACACAGCTGGGATTCGAGTCCAGGCCTCCCACTTGTAGTGCAAATGCTTTACAGCTAAGCCATCACCTCAGCTGCATTAAATATCCACTATTTGTGGAAAATACATTAATGGGAGAAATGCGCTCAAAATGTTCCCAAACGGGAGAAGTCTGTCTTTTTGCTGCTGCCTCCATGCAAAAATTGGCAAATTCCTGACACAATCAAACAGGACAACACAAAATGTGAGGGACGGAGATTTCCATTGGGTATTGCTGCTCACTTTATTTCATGTTGTGTACAAAATCATGAATGGCTTCCTGCCCTAGTCACGTGGTCTGATGTCAACACATACGTCACGATGCACGCCTCGAAACGCGCCTCACTAAATATTTCCTGGATAAGCTCGGAGCATGCTCCGGAGCCTGCCTTCCCATTACTACTTCCCATACATTTCATTTACACCAATATCTTAAAGCAATTAGCTCAACAAATAAACACTTAAACCCCCAACTGACCGGCTTGATGTACAATGAAAATTAAAGATCTTCAGTGTGCTGTTGAATAACCCAAAAGACATTTTACCCTGTGACATTTCCCCCTTCCTCCCCTAAGGACGGCACTTGTGCTGTCCTGGAAAGGTAGACAGCTGCACAGTTCTCATTTCCACTCCTGTACAGAACATCAAAGTCAAATGGCTGCATGGCCAAAAACCACCTTGTTATCCATGAGTTGGAATCCTTCATGTCCTTCAGCTATGACAATGCTCGATGATCCGTCTCAAGTATCAACTTTCGTCCAAGCAGATAATAGTGAAGAGAGTCCAACGCCCACTTTATGGCAAGACATTCTTCCTCCACAGTCGAATATATGACTTCATGCTTGTTCATCTTCCTGCTGATGTATAACACAAGTTGAAGCTGTCCTGGTTCACCCTGTAGCAAGGCTGCTCTAATACCAAAGTCAGAAGAATCAGTCTGCACCACAAATGCCTGCTGGAAATCAGGGCTCCTAAGTATCGGTTCCTTGCATAGAGCAGCTTTAAGGGCCTGAAAAGACTCCTCACATTTATCACGCCATTGAATCTTATTTGGCTGGTTTTTCCTGGCAAAGTTGGTAAGAGGAACTGAAAGTGTAGAAAATCCTGGAATAAATCTTCTATACCAACCCACCAGGCCCAGGAAAGACTTGACTTAGGACTTTGTTTTTGGCCTCTCAGCAGACATGATGGCATCGACCTTTCCCCAGGACAAACCCAAGGTTGGGATTCCTGCTTAGCCAAGGCTCACTTATCTGGGCAAATGTCCAGGCCTGCATCTTTGATTCCCTGCAGCACCTCTTTCAGGTAGACCAAGTGCTCTCTCCAACTGGTGCAGTAGATCACAACATCATCCAGATAAGCTGCAGCATAGGATTCTGTGTCAACCAACAGTTTGTCCATCATTCTCTGGAAAGTTGCCGAGGCCCCATGAAGACCAAAGGGAAGGACAGTGAACTGGAAGTGTCCAAATGGAATCTGGAAAACTGTTACTTCTTTACTTCCCTCTGTCAGTAGGACCCCTTTACATAAGTCCAATGTGCTAATGGCACTGCCGAGTCGCTCCACAAGGTCATCCACTCTGGGCATTAATACAAGTCCATTTTGCTGACTGCATTGACCTTTCTGAAATCCAAACAAAACCTCAGAATGCCATCTTTCTTGGGAACCAAAATGATTCTGCTACTCCATACACTTGAGGAAGATTCAATCACTCCCATATCTTTCATCATCTGTAGTTCCTTCTTCAATACAGGCAACAACTGTTCTAGCAACCTGTACACGGGCTGTTGCAGTAGAGCAGTTTCTTTTCATGAAATGTGGTGATGCATGATCTCTGTTTTCCCAGACGTCTGGCAAAAAAGGTCAAAGGGACAGAGCTCAAGCAGCTCCTTTTTCCTTCCATCAGACAGATGATCCAAATCCAGCTGGGTCTGTTCTTCACAAACAGGAAGAAAATGCTCATCTCTTTCCTCCACCCCTTCTACAGCCCAAACAAAAAGAGACTGCCTCACTTGTAGTTCTTGATCGGCACAGGGATGCCATTTCTTTAGCATGTTAATATGAAAAGTCTGGAGTGACTCTTTCCTCTCTGGCATATAAATCTGGTATGTCACCTTTCTCAACTTCCTCTTCCCCTGGTAAGGGTCCTGCTACTTTGCCAGCAATTTGTTCTCAGATGTAGGCAAAAGTAACTACACTTGCTCCAACGTCTGCTTTCTAGCTGCACAATTATACCAGATTTTCTGCTTGGCCTGTGACCTCAATAGGTTCTCCTGGGCCATAGTTGTGGTCTTCATCAGGTGGTCACGCATCTTCATTACAAAGGAGATGATGTCCATACTCTTTGATGATTCAGAGTCTTCCCACATCTCCCGAAGGACATCCAGAGGGCCTCTAACCTGATGACCATAAATCAGCTCGAATAGTGAAAATGCAGTTGAACTCTGTGGAACCTCACGATAAGCAAATAGGATAAAAGGCAACCACTTGTCCCAGTCTTTTCCTGTGTCTGAAACAAACTTCTTCAACATAGAGATCAGAGTTTTGTTGAAACGCTCAACAAGGCTATCAGTCTGAGGGGGGTATGGGGTGGTTCTTACCCTTTTAACCCCTAAGAGCTGATAAACTTGTTTGAGTGTTCGACTCATGAAATTGGGCCCCTGATCTGTCAAAACCTCCTTGGGGATACCAACTTGACTGAAAAACTGTAACATTGCTGTAGCGACTTGTTTAGCTGTAACCTCCCGCAATGGGTATGCCTCTGGATACGGTGTGGCATAGTCACAAATAACCAAAATGAACTTATTTCCAGACTGACTATGCTCAATTGTTCCTACAATATCAACACCAATACGTTCAAATGGTGTGTTAACAGGTAGTGGAATGAGGAAAACTGGAGCTGTATGCTTTCCTGCAGTAAGCTGGTAATCAGGGCATGTTTTACAGTATTCTTTTATTTGACCACACATTCCTGGCCAATAAAAACGTTTACTTATTCTGAGAAAGGTTTTCATTAAACCCAAATGGCCCGCCCATGGAATGGTATGTCCCACTCTCATCACTTCAGCCCTGGACCTTTCAGGAAGCACCAGCTGTTTACCCCATCTGCCTGTCTGTACAGTAGGCCATTTTTCACAACCCCCCCCACAACCCCCCCCCCCCAAAAAAAAACAAAAAAACAAAAAAACCAACAGATAATAAATAAGAGTCAGCATGAGCTTTCTTAACCCTTTAACTGCCCTAGGTGCCATGTGGCACCTGGGGCAATGAATGCAAGGCAACTCAAGGCCCCCTAGAGGTCAAGAGTGGTAAAAAATTCTCAAAAAAATAGTTCAGATTTCCAAGGCTATAACTTGAAAGCTACAAGAGATAATGGCTTACTGTCAATTAGAAAGATGTAGAATATGATCCAAAGTTTCAGATAGGAATAAATTTACGCATCTAATTTGCACAATGTTGCAGCAGCTATATAAACTACATAACTCAGTCAAAAGTGGACTTTGGACACATTTACATAAAGAATGGTCCATTTTTTTGACGCCAATTTGTCTACAGGGGTATGTTTTTATCTACTCTTCAAAGTATATGAACCAGAAAATCAATAAAATGTAAAAAAAAAACCAAAAAAACCCCAACATATATTTCTTTTACCTGTTGCTGGGTGGTGGGGGGGCTCACCCACCCATGTGACCGGTCTGTTTTCGTCCATCGTAGTCGATGTTTGTGTGTTTGCTCAGCCATTTACATCATGTACCACATCTACAAACTCATGATTACCCCACGTGAATTTCGTTTGTATTACACGACTATTTTTTCTGTTTGGTGCATTATTCCTGTGGGAATCCATGCCGCCCGTGGGTGCCGTCATCTTGGTACTGGTAGCTCAATTTTTCGTCCATCATTTTTCGTCTCAGTAATTTACACCCGTGTACCACATTTACAAACTCTTATGATTATCCCACATGAATTTCGTTTGTATTACACAGCTATTTTTCCCGTTTCATGCAGTTTCAGTCATCATCGTGGCAGTGATGACCGAACATGGTGGCATCCACATTGGTGTGTGAACTCAAAGCAGAAAAAGGAAGAATAAAAATGAGGATTTCTTCTTTGCTATATTCCATGTCAGCCATGATTCCTCCAGCGCGTGTCTGCCACCTTCTAAACTGTCAGATCAATAGAGATTAGTACAAATTCTCAGTACAGCCGGGGGACGTCAATAAGTTGACACGTGCAGTTGCTGCACTGTGCCACTGGGGGCGCGCAACCCATCTATTTATTCTGGGCAGTTAAAGGGTTAAAACATTCCATCAGTGTTGGATCATTCTGCTGCTGTAATGACATATTGACACAAAAAGCAAAATCACTATCAGTTAGCTACGGAGTCCCAACATTTTGGTCTGGCTGCTCTTGTGACTGCACTAACAGCTCCCCAATCTGCTCCCTGTGGTTCTCTAACCTGTTCTCAGGTGTAACGCTGGCTACCCCCCATCTACTTTTTCATTGTAAAATGGCATAGACTCAAGTGCATTGCTGTTGATAGCATCTGATGAAGTAGACTCAAGTGTAACATGAATAGCTGGGTCAGATACAACAGGACTTATTGATGTAGAGACTAGCTCAATTATTTCTGACTGTTTAAACACTGCTGCTGGCACAGTGTTGTTTGTTTTAGATCTGGTAACAACACCACACATCCTACTTTCATCCTCTTGGATTAAATCCAGCAGAATGGGAAAATCAGTCCCCAACAAAACAGGATATAGCAACTCAGACATCACCCCCACTTTCATAAGGTATGGTTGGTTATGCACCTCCAAGTAGACCTCTGTAGTTGGCACTTCTACACTATGCCCATGTATACACACAATTGGTATTGTATCTACAGTATCACACAACTCTTTTGCAATATATTTATCTTGTACAAGAGTCTGGGAACAACTAGTATCCAATAAAGCAGAGAGCAATGTATCATTTACCAGTATACTAGTTAACGGGGTAACACAGGATTCATTTGGAGATGTATACTGTTCAGGTTTTGAGGCATAGCACAGGTTCATATATTTGGATTTCTTAACTGAACAAAAGAGACGAGTATGACCTACTTCGCCACAGTCGTGACATATAGCAACATTACTGCCCAGTTGAGCTTTACGACTGCTTGGGGTTATAGTTAATTGTTTTCCTGAGCTAGCATGACCTGATGCATAGTTATAAGAACCACCACCTTTACCTAACCCGTCAGACTTACCACTTGTTGCTCTGAGCTGGCCGGCATAGCAGTAGACTCCTGGTCCCTTGTGCGCCATCACATATGCATCAGTCAAGTCAGCAGCCTCCTTAGCAGTCTCTGGATTGTGCTCCTTGACCCAAGCTTTAATCTCCGGAAACAGTACTCTAATGTATTGCTTGAGTACCAATTACTCCATGATGTCTTCCTTTGTGCAAGTGTCATATGCAACCCATTTACAGAACAAGTCCTTAAGGCGAATACTGTATAAAGTTCCTTAGGTGACTCATCCACTGGTGTCTCATAAGAACAAAACCTCTGTTGGTATGTGTCTTGGTTAATCTCATACTTTTTCAAAATAGCAGCCTTTAAGAATTCATAATCTTTTGTATCTGTAGGGTCCATAGCCACAAAGGCACTTCAGGCTTTTCAAGTCAACCGTGGAATCAGTCGAACAGCTCACTGCTGCTGAGGCCAACTGTTGACCTCTGCCAGTCTTTCAAAAGTTGTGAGATACTGTTCAACATCATCGGTGTCCTCCAGCTTTTGCAATTTGGGTTCTCTAGAAGGCACCTCCCTTGACGTTGGCTGTGGTTGACTGGGCAAAATTGCTTCCATCTCCCTTTGAAGCTATGCTACTTGATGGGAAAGGGCCATGAGTTTACTCTCCTGCTCAGCAACCTTCTTCTCCTTTCTTTTATCCCTCTCCATTTGAGCCTCCATGAAGCGTTCAAACATTAAGGTTAATGAGGTAAATGAGCTCTCATACTTGAACTGACTCCAGGCTGGGCATCCACTTTCATAACTGCTGCAGTTGCACCTTCCTCCACATCATCCTCTACTTGTTGCTGTTGGAAGAGTTTCTTAGGAGGCATCCTCAGCTTTTCTTGTAACACCACATGTAAGGACTGGCTGAGTGGTGGAGGAAGTACACAAGAAGCCAGGAATCTTCTTCACCAAGTGGAGTTTTTATTTACAGTGTCCTTTTTAAAAATACTGCAGCATCAAACAGACTTTCGGCCATTAAAATCCAAAAGGAAACAAAACATGAGAGAAATCGCCTAACAACCAAATGGTAGTGATGTTATCTACTAACTAACCTGCACTTATATAGCGCTTTTCTAGTCACAAAGACCACTCAAAGCGCTTTCATTAATACTAACCCTCTATTCTAAGGGCCTATAGGAAACAGATATCTAGGGACAATTTAGAACAGCCAATTAACCTAACATGCATGTTTTTGGCATGTGGGAGGAAACCGGAGAAATCCCGGAGTAAACCCACGCAACACGGGGAGAACATGCAAACTCCACACAGATCACTGTTGGTCGGGGGCTGGGATCGAACCCACGATCCCACGATCCCCACAATCCCCCGGCCAAGGGTAAACTGTGCTGCCGCAGTGCTAACCACTGCGCCACCGTGCAGCCCGGTGTTATGCTTGACACCGCCCACTCGACACTGACCTGAGCAATATTATGCGGAAATGTCGTGAGCAGAGTGTCTAGCACTATGTCAACATGCCCACAGTCACGTGACCATAGGCTGGAGCTTATCCCAGCATCTTTGGGCTAGAGGAGGCCTTTCATTAAAATGGCTCATATAGACGAAGCCTCATGTGAAACTTCATTTTCTCTACCAGGCCATCTAGTGGACAAAATGTATACAACATGAATATTTTTACAAGGGTATTATTGGTTTAATGTGTATTTTTTTCATTTCAATAAACACACTGTCTTTTAAGAAACATCAATGATCATAAGGGAAAAAAATAAAACTGAGGTGACTACAGTGAATGTGCTTGTGCTACTTATCCATTTTTAAAGAAGTAATAACTTTTCAACTGTCTTTCCCAGTACATTCATTTCTGTCCTTATTGTCATGCAGGGCACAATAGTGCCTCAGCATAATGATGTGTTATTGTTGTATCCAAGCTTTTTGAAACACAACAGACACTTAACCTTGCAAATAAAAATATATTATAAGAATAACCCCCATTGGGACTTAAACCCCAGCTTTCCAGATGCAAGGCTTGAGCCCTTCTATCAAAATGGTTCATAAAGATGAAGCCTCATGTGAAACTTCATTTCTAGGCCATATTTCTAGGCCATATAGTCGACAAAAAGTATACAGCATGCAGATTTTTACAAGGGCATTATTGGTTTAATGTGTATTTTTCCCATTTCAATAAATTTGCTGTCTTAAGAAATATCAATAGTCATAAGAGAAAAAAGAAATAAAACTGGGGTGACTACAGTGAATGTGCCTGTGTTACTTGGTGTGCTTGTACTACTCATCCATTTCTATTAAGAAATAACTTTTCAACAGTATATTCACCTCTGTCTTTATTCTCATGCAGGGCACAATAGCAATAGTGCCTCAGCAAAATGATGTGTAATAATGATCAACCACTGCTGCCTCTAAAGAAATCAAGTCCTGCTGCCCACTCCCCACTCCACCAACACCCCCCCACTCCCAACACACAGCCCCCCATCCTGACCCTGACCAGGACCCAGGTGAGGACGGAGCTGAGGAAGATCAAGGCGAGGAAGGCGTCGGGACCGGACGGCATCAGCGCAAAGCTCCTCAAGTCCTGTGCAGACCAGCTGTGTGGGATTGTGACGTATATCTTCAACCTGAGCCTGATACTGGGGAGGGTACCACAGCTGTGGAAAACATCTTGTGTGGTACCTGTACCAAAAACTTCCCACCCCAAAGACCTGAAGAGCTACAGACCGGTGGCCTTGACGTCCCACTTGATGAAGACCCTGGAGAGACTGCTCCTTGCTTACCTCCGCCCCCTGGTGGAACCAGCGATGGATCCACTCCAGTTCGCCTACCAGCATGGCATTGGGGTGGAGGATGCGGTGATCTTCCTCCTTCACCGTTCTCTGTCCCACCTGGAGAAGCCCGGGAATATGGTGAGGATCATGTTCTTTGACTTCTCCAGTGCTTTCAACACCATCCAACCGATGATCCTGAAGGACAAGCTGCTGCGCGCAGGGGTGGACCAGCACCTGTCATCATGGATCCTGGACTACCTCACGAACCGGCCTCAGTTTGTGAGAACCCGGGACTGTGTGTCTGACACGATCATCAGTAGCACGGGGGCCCCCCAGGGAACGGTGCTGGCTCCCTTCCTGTTCACTCTTTATACTGCGGACTTCTCACACAACACAACACACTGCCATCTACAGAAGTTCTCTGATGACTCTGCGATCGTTGGCCTCATCTCCAATGGAGATGAAGCTGAGTACAGAGGGCTTATCCAGGACTTCGTGAACTGGTGCCATTGGAACTGCCTCCAGATCAACGCGAGGAAAACTAAGGAGCTGGTGGTGGACTGCCACAGGCAAGGACAACCCCTCACAGCACCAGTAAATATACAGGGAACAGACATCGAGATGGTGACATCCTATAAGTACCTGGGTGTTCATCTGAACAATAAACTAGACTGGTCACACAATACTGATGCACTCTACAAGAAGGGACAGCGCAGGCTGTTCCTACTGAGGAGACTCAGGTCTTTTGGTGTACAAGGGGCGCTGCTGAAGACATTCTATGACACGGTGGTGGCATCAGCCATCACTTTTGGAGTGGTCTGCTGAGGCAGTGGCATTACTGCAGCCGATAGGAAGAGACTGAACAAACTGATCAAGAAAGCTAGCTCTGTCCTGGGGCAGCGCCTTGATCCGGTGGAGGAGATAGGAGAGAGAAGGACGGTGGCTAAACTGTCATCTCTGCTGGAGTCCGAGTTCCACCCTATGCAGGACATACTGAATGCACTGAGGAGCTCATTTAGCAGCAGACTACATCATCCCAGGTGCACAACCGAGAGGTTTCGCAGGTCCTTCCTACCAACGGCTGTCAGACTGTACAACCTAAGCAGGGCTGCTCGCAGAGATAGCAAAAAGACGTAACAAACTAATAGTTTTTTGAATGCAAAAGATGCAACAGACTTGCACAATGGTCCCCTCCGGCATACAACTAGGAAAATACCGGTCGCTATGGAGAGTGAGAATATGTATGGGCACATAATCATACCATGTAGGATAACTAAGTAGACGGTTGTGCTGTTTCATCCCATCTAGCAACAATGCTCTGCACTGTGTGTGTTTATATATTTACATATTTATTCCATCTAGCTACAATGCTCCGCACTGGGTGTGTTTATATTTATATATCTATATATTTATTCCATCTAGCTACAATGCTCCACACTGTGTGTTTATATATCTACATATTATTCCATCTAGCTACATTGCGCCGCACTGTGTGTGTTTATATATTTACATATTTATTCCACCTAGCTGCAATGCTCCGTACTGTGGGTGTTTATATATTTACATATTTATTCCATCCAGCTACAATGCTCTGCACTGTGTGTCTGTGTGTGTGTGTATATATATATATTTTATAGTAATATGTACATATGTATATTAGCTGCTCTTGCTTGCTTGTTTTTTTTTCTTGCCTTCTGATTGTTGCTCTGAGTGTTGCTATCCCTGTGCTGTTGCAATCCTGGAATTTCCCCATTGTGGGACTAATAAAGGCTTATCTTATCTTATCTTATGATCAAAGATCTTTGAAACACAGACACTTCACCTTGCAAATAAAAGTAAAATTACAAGAATGACCCAGCTGGGATTTGAACCCCCGCCTCCCACTTGTAGAGCAGAGGCTTTACCGCTAAAAAAAAAAAAAAAAAGATGGCGGCATGCCTAGACGCTGCGGCCCCTCTTGGCATCAGCGAGTGTGAGAGTTTTAATCATCCCAGACGTACATTCTGTAAAACTTACAACCGTGAGACGTTATTATACATCAAGGTACTGCACGCTGCAAGAATCGCGGCGATCGGTTGTGATTTGGACATTCTACGCCAGCATGGAATTTTGGCGGAGTCCCCGCTGGAAGTTACCCAGGAGAGGAGGAAGCAGTTAATAAATATGGCGCTGAGCTAGCTAAAGTTTCAGCGCAGATGGAAGAGTTGAAAAAGTCCGTGGAGGGTCGCTTAAGCACAGTGGAGACGCATTTGGGCACATTACAGAATGAACATAATCAGACTGAACAACGCTTGGATAGTGTGGATGTGGCACTCTCCGACGCAGATGTTCGCATCACGGCACTGGAAGCTAGCTACCGTGAGTTGCAGGTGGAAAATGGTCGGCTCAAGGCTAAGCTGGATGACTTGGAGGGGCGCTCGCGGAGGTTAAACATCAGGATCGTGGGGATCAAAGAAGGAGAAGAGAAGGGCAATCCCACAGAGTTTGTGACACGACTGCTACCGGAGTTGCTTGGCCCGAATAATCTGACCAAGCCCGTTAAAATTGACCGTGCCCACCGCAGCCTCAAACCTAAGCCTCCGGACAACGAGCGCCCACGGATGATCATCGCCAAAGTCCACAATGACCGCGACTTGGCCAATATTTTTAAACTCAGCAGACAACAGGGTCCACTCCGTTATCAAGGCAATAAAGTGTACATCTTCCCGGACTACACGGCGGAGGTTGCATCACAGCGTCAAGCCTTTAACAACGTCAAGAAGAAGCTGACTGATGCCGGCGCCAAGTGCTCTCTACGGTTTCCTGCCAAACTTCAGGTCGTCCGCAACAGTGAAGTTAAAGTGTTTAACACTCCGGCGGATGCAGAGAGGTTTGCCAACTCCCTGACTGACAGTGTATAACTGGCGAAGTGCACATTGTTTAAATTATACAGCTGTTGACGCCATTCTAATACTGCACTTTATTCTGCATCGTCCTTTTTTGATGGCATATTCCAAGTTAATTATATTGTCTTTGTGTGTAGCTTTTTTTTCAGTTAATTGATTTACATTAGAAGACTGCGTGGCTCCATTGGTGGTTTGCTGAAACGCAAAACTGTGTCCGTTACCCAGCAGTCTCCCAAGTATTAGTGGGTTTTGCCGCTTTGTCCCTGTTTTTTGCGGCGTTAAGGGAATGGGTTTTTATAATATGTTTTTCTTTTTTAATTTGTTCTTTGTTTGGTTTGTTTTGCCTGCCAGTGTAGCCATTTACTGCCTAAGCCCATATATTTTTTTAAATTTAATTTTTTTTTTTGAATGCAAGCTGGTTCCTCTGGATCAGGTGTGAGTCATCTCACGTTCACATCATGGAACTGTAGGGGTTTGGGGAAAGCTCTCAAAAGAGTAAAAGTATTTTCACATCTGAAATCATTGTCCTCTGATATAATCTTCTTACAGGAAACCCATATTCCTCCCACAGAACAGAGACGGTTGAGAGCCTTATGGATATCCCAGGTCTATCAAACTACCTTTTCCTCAAAGGCCAGAGGAGTGGCCATCTTAGTGCGCAGAACTATACCTTTTGTATTCAAGTCTATGGTGACCGATCCAGGTGGGAGATTTGTGCTTGTAACAGGTACCATAAACTCTATGCCACTGGCCCTTTTAAATGTATATGCTCCAAATTTTGAGAGTCCGGATTTCTTCTGTAAAATTTTTCGTCTTGTTGCAGAACAGAATAACTGTAACATTATTATAGGAGGTGATTTTAATTGTTTCCTAGACCCTCATCTTGATAGATCTTCCATTACAACTGCTCCCATGTTAAAATCTGTGCCAGTCCTAAATAATCTTATTAAATCGCTAAATTTAGTGGATATTTGGAGGCATCAACATCCCTTGGACAGACAGTACTCCTTTTTCTCCCAGGTACATGGCAGTTTTACTAGGATTGATTATTTTCTCGTTGATTCCAATTTAATTACCAACGTTGTTAGTTCAGATTATAACAATATTTTAATTTCTGATCATGCCCCTGTGTCTGTTAAAATAAACTTCAACATGCTTGTGCACTCATATAATTGGAAATACAATCCGGCATTAAATTCAGATAAAGCTTTTTGTGAAAGCATCTCAAACAAAATTACAGATTTCTTACACTTTAATGATAATGGTGAGGTATCTGATTCCACACTGTGGGAAACATTTAAATCCGTTATTAGGGGTGATATTATCTCGTACCAGTCTTATAATAAAAAGGTTAAACAGAAGCGTATGTCTGAAATACAGGCCCAACTCCCTTTGTTGGAGGAATCATTTCGTATCTCAAAATCAGATGAAATACTAAAGAATATTGTATCTGCAAGACTTGAATACAGCCGCATTCTTGGTGAGCATGTTTGTAATTATATACGAAAGCTTAAACAAAAGCAATTTGAGCTTGGTGATAAAGCACACAGCGTACTCGCTAGGCAGTTGAGAGGTGTTCAAGCTGAACGGGCAATTTATAAAATTGTATCTAATGGAGAACTAATAACTGACCCTTTACAGATAAATAACATTTTTTATGAATATTATAAAAACTTATATACCTCTAAATCATCGTCATCAAAGGAAGATATATGGGGGTTCTTAAATAGATTGGATATGCCCACATTGAGTGAAAATGCCAAACAACAGTTGGATGCTGACTTTACACTAGAGGAGATCAAAGCTGCCATCCGTTCATTTCCAAATGGTAAGGCTTGTGGCCCTGACGGATTTGGCATTGAATTTTATAAAATTCACATTGACAAACTTGCTCCATTGTTGCTTCGTATGATAAACTCTTCCGTGAAGGAAGGATCATTCCCAGAGACATTATACGATGCGAACATTTGTCTACTGTTGAAGAAGGGTAAAGATGAAACAAATCTAGCTTCTTATCGCCCTCTCAGCCTTTTAAATAGTGACCAGAAAATTGTTGCAAAAGTTTTGGCAAACCGCTTGAACGAACACATTGGTTCCTTAATTCATAGTGACCAAACCGGGTTTATCCCCGAAAGGTTTGCATTTTTGAATACTCGTAGACTTCTGAATGTCATGTATTCTAACAACCCATCATATTCTGCTGTTGTCTCCTTGGATGCACAGCAGGCCTTCGATCAAATTGAGTGGGAGTATATGTTTATTACTCTTAAAAGATTTGGCTTTGGTGACAGATTTATAGCTATCGCAAAAATGCTTTATGCACATCCTAGAGCATATGTACTTACTAACAACAATAAATCTGCCCCATTTTTATTACATCGTGGGACCAGGCAGGGCTGTTGTCTATCGCCAATGTTTTTTGCTCTGGCGCTTGAACCACTTGCTGTTGCCATCAGGATGGAGCCTGAAATAGTTGGGTTTAGATATAGCGCATCTGAATGCACTATTGGCTTGTACGCTGATGATGTCATTTTGACACTGTCTGACATTAAACAGTCTCTTCCACCTCTTCTCGAGATCATTAGGGAATTTGGTCAGTTCTCTGGTTTTACCATTAACTGAGAGAGGAGGAAGCGGAAGCGGAGCGAGCGCAAGCAAAAGCGACGAAAAAGGGCCGGGATCCATGCTAGGCTAAAGGCTAACCCCTCCAGACCAGCGGTACCGTCGCTTCTTCTATCAAACGTCCGCGCCCTCGAAAACAAGGTAGACGAGCTGCGTTTGCTGAAAGAAACCCGGAGAGAATGGAGGGACTGCTGTGTGTTTGTTTTCACCGAGACATGGCTCCATGACAACATTCCTGACGAGGCCATTCAGCTGGAAGATATGGCGATGTTCCGTGCCGACAGGGAAACGGCGAGCTCCGGTAAGAGCCGGGGGGGTGGGCTATGCATCTATGTTAACAAGAACTGGTGCGTTAATGCCACGTTAGTGTCTAAACACTGCTCTCCGTTGGCGGAGTTCCTTATTGTTAATTGTCGGCCTTTTTATCTGCCGAGGGAATTCAGCAACGTGTTTGTAGTTGGTGTTTACATAGCGCCGAGCGCTAACGCTAAAGCTAATGCTAAGAAGGCACTCGGGGAACTGCACAATGCAATCAGTGAAATCCAAACGTCACACCCGGACAGTTTTGTGGTGGTTGCGGGGGATTTTAACCACACCAGCTTAAAGACTGTGCTCCCCAAGTTTAAACAATGTGTAGACTTTAAGACCAGAGGAGAGAATATGTTGGACTTAGTGTACACAAACACAGATGCATATAAAGCGATACCCCGCCCCCATCTCGGCCGTTCTGATCACATGTCCGTGATGCTGCTGCCTGCCTACAAACCTTTATTGAAGCGCAGCAGGCCAGCAGTGAAACAAATCAGGATTTTGCCAGAGAGTGCAACCTCTGCACTGCAAGACTGTTTTCAGCACACAGACTGGAAGATCTTCAAAATAGCAGCCTCCCAGGAAGACAGGACAGATGTGGAGGAGTATGCTGATTCGGTCACCAGCTACATCGCGAAGTGCACAGAGGATGTCACTACAGTGAAGACCATCATTATGCGGGGTAATCATAAGCCCTGGATGACTGCAGAGGTGCGCTCGCTGCTTAAAGCCAGAGATGCAGCGTTCAGAGCGAAGGACAGGATTGCCCTCTGCTCAGCCAGGTCAGCGCTTTCAAAGGGAATTAAGGCGGCAAAGCGCGCCTATACGGAGAAAATCCAGGGACACCTCTGTGACACTAGGAACACCAAGCAGATGTGGCAGGGAGTTCGGACACTGACGGGCTTTAAGTCTAGGCAGGGGGTCGATGATGACGACGCTTTGCTTCCAGACAGGCTTAACGACTTCTTTGCACGTTTTGAAGCATCAAACTCGACAATCAGAGGGAGGGCCGGCCCACTCCCACCATCGGTCGGACCAGCTTTTACCATCAACACAGTGGACACACGGAGGACCCTAACCAGAGTCAACCCACGCAAAGCTGCAGGTCCAGACAACATTCCGGGACGTGTGCTCCGAGACTGCGCGAGCGAGTTGGCGGATGTCCTGACTGACATTTATAACATCTCCCTGAGTCAGGCCATCGTTCCCAGATGCTTCAAGACCTCTATCATTGTACCGGTGGCAAAGAAACCAGTGGTGTCCTGTTTGAATGACTATCGTCCTGTTGCACTTACACCAATTGTGATGAAGTGTTTTGAACGGCTTGTCAAACCACACATCACAGCCTGCCTCCCTGCATCACACGACCCGCTCCAGTTTGCATATCGTTCAAACCGCTCCACGGAGGATGCTATAGTCACCACCCTACACTCTGTCATCACCCACCTGGACCAGAAAGACACCTACGCCAGACTCCTGTACATTGATTTCAGTTCAGCATTCAACACCATTATTCCCCAGAGACTGATAGAGAAATTACTCCTTCTCGGTCTGAACACCGCCACATGTCTCTGGATCCTGGATTTCCTGACTGAGAGACCTCAGTCTGTCCGGGTTGGAAACAACATCTCCAACTCTGTCACGCTGAGTACCGGAACCCCTCAAGGCTGTGTACTCAGTCCACTGTTGTTTACACTTCTAACACATGACTGTGTATCCAAACACGAGGGGAACCAGATTATTAAGTTTGCAGATGACACCACGGTGGTGGGACTTATTCAGAGGGATGAGGAATCAATGTACAGGGAAGAAGTCAGAGACCTGGAGGGCTGGTGCAGGGAGAACAATCTCAGAATCAGAATCAGAATCAGAATCAGATTTATTGCCATTGTTCATGTAGTACACAAACTAGGAATTTGTCTCGATGCCATGCTGCAACATTAAAAACATGATGAGAAAAAGAGATAAACTAAAAAACTAAAGGACTGAAAACATGCAATAAGTGTAGAAAAATAAGTAATAATAATAATGATAATAATAATAATAATAACAATACTAGTAATAATGAGTAGTACTAGTCAAGGCAGTTTTAAAAAATTAGCAAGTGAAGTACCACATAGTGCAGTTGATAATGCAACAGAAAACAGTGATGAATGACGTGAGTCTGGTTGAGCTGCTGTACATAGTGCACGAGAGTCAAAAAGTCACTTAATGTTCAGCAGTCTGATGGCAGAGGGGAAAAAGCTGTTCATGTGCAGGGAGGTTTTAGTCCGAATGGACTGAAGTCTTCTACCTGAGGGGAGGGGAGCAAACAGTACGTGACCAGGATGTGAAGGATCGGCTATGATCCGGCCAGCACGCCTCCGGGTCCTGGAGATGTACAGGTCCTGGAGAGATGGGAGCTCGCAGCCTATCACCTTCTCAGCAGTGCGCACAACGCGCTGCTGCCTTAGTCTGTCCCTGGCAGTGGCTCCTGCATACCACACAGTTATGGAGGAGGTGAGGATGGACTCGATGATGGCCGTGTAGAACTGCACTAACATCTTGGTGGGTAGCTTGAGCTTCCTCAGCTGCCGCAGAAAGAACATCCTCTGCTGGGCCTTTTTGATGAGGGAGCTGATGGTTGGCTCCCATTTGAGGTCTTGGGTGATGGTGGTGCCCAAGAAGCGGAAGGAATCTGCAATGGTGATGGGAGAGCCTGTGATGGTGAGGGGGGGCAGGGGGGTTGTGACTTTCCTGAAGTCCACAATCATCTCCGCTGTCTTCAGAGCATTCAGCTGCTGGTTGTTGTGGCTGCACCAGGACACCAGCTGGGCCACCTCTTCCCTGTAGGCGGACTCGTCGCCGTTGGAGATGAGCCCGATGAGGGTGGTGTCGTCCGCAAACTTAATCAGCTTAACAGACTGGTGGGAGGAGGTGCAGGAGTTGGTATAAAGGGAGAAGAGTAGGGGGGAAAGTACACAGCCCTGGGGTGATCCAATGCTGATGCTAACATCTGATGCTATTCATCTCTCGGCGCCACACCAGTCGGCTGCCTTTTGCAACAGCGGCTCGATTCCGAGTTTTTTTTTTCCCTTCCTTTCTCTTTTGATCACTTTTTTTTTTTTTTTTTTTTCACCCCACTTATATCACGGACACACAGATCGTCCCAAATGTCTCCTGAGCCGGTGGACGGAGCCACTGTTTATAGCAGGATTCGATACAACAGGGAAGAACTGCTAGCATTTAACCGCCACCCGGTCCCACTGGAAAAACTCGACATACCGAGAGAACTGAGGCGAAAACGCCGCGGCTGCCGGGCTGGAGTAAGGCGGAGGACAAAAAATATAAGGTACAGACCCTCCCTTCCATCTGTTGTCATGGGAAATGTACGGTCGATACTGGGAAAGTTAGATGAGCTAGCGGCTATCTCCCGTTATGATAGCACTTACCGGGAGTGCTCTCTCCTTTTGTTTACTGAGACGTGGCTAACTGAACTAGCAGCAGATGCTAACATTGAGCTGGAGGGTTTTCACATGATACGAGCTGACCGAACACCAGAGAGTGGCAAAACTAGGGGCGGTGGAGTGATAATGTATGTTAACAACAACTGGTGTAGACCGGGACATATCACTGTTAAACAACGACACTGCAGCAAAGACATTGAGTTGCTAGCTGTTAGCATGAGGCCTACATATCTCCCGAGAGAACACTCACACGTGATCTGCATTGTTGTTTATGCAAATCCGACGGCGAACGCTGGGACAGCGCGTGACGTCATCCATTCAGTAACCAGCAGGCTGCAGACAGAACACCCAGATGCTCTTCTCCTCATCTCAGGCGATTTCAACCACGTTTCACTGTCTCCCATTCTGCCCACTTTCACCCAGTATGTCACATGCCACACTAGAGACAATAAAACACTGGATTTGTTCTACGCAAACACTAAGGAGGCGTACACCTCATCACAACTCCCCCCACTTGGGAGATCGGATCACAACTTGGTTCATCTCCGGCCGGTGTACAAACCCCTAGTGCACAGACAACCTCCGGCCATGCACACTGTGGAGTTATGGTCTGAGGAGACAATGGACACTCTAAAGGACTGTTTTGAAGCCACCGCCTGGAAGCAGCTCTGCGATCCACATGGTGAGGACATCGATGGCCTCATTCACACCTTCACGGGCTACCTCAGCTTCTGTGTGGACAAATCCGTTCCCACCAAGACCATACGGCGTCACTCAAACAACAAACCCTGGATCAACCCTGAGATAAAAACACTTCTGAGAGAGAAGAAGAGGATCTTCAGGTCGGGGAACAGGGAGATGCTGAAGTCCGTACAGAGGGAGCTGAGGAGAAAGATCAGAGAAGGCAAGGACAGCTTCAGGAAGAAGATGGAGGACAAGCTGCAACAGAGCGACATCAGCGGGGTCTGGAGAAACCTCAAAACCATCTCGGGGCTCCAGAATACCTCCCCCCAGGCCACGGGGGGCAGGGAGTGGGCGAACAACCTGAATCTGTTTTTCAATAGATTTGACCAACCGCCCTCCCCCCTGTCTGCACAACAACCACTGCTGCCACTAAGAAATCAAGTCCTGCTGCCCACTCCCCACTCCACCGACACCCCCCCCACTCCCAACACACAGCCCCCCATCCTGACCCTGACCAAGACCCAGGTGAGGACGGAGCTGAGGAAGATCAAGGCGAGGAAGACGTCGGGACCGGACGGCATCAGCGCAAAGCTCCTCAAGTCCTGTGCAGACCAGCTGTGTGGGATTGTGACGTATATCTTCAACATGAGCCTGAAACTGGGGAGGGTACCACAGCTGTGGAAAACATCTTGTGTGGTACCTGTACCAAAAACTTCCCACCCCAAAGACCTGAACAGCTTCAGACCGGTGGCCTTGACGTCCCACTTGATGAAGACCCTGGAGAGACTGCTCCTTGCTCATCTCCGCCCCCTGGTGGAACCAGCGATGGATCCACTCCAGTTCGCCTACCAGCATGGCATTGGGGTGGAGGATGCGGTGATCTTCCTCCTTCACCATTCTCTGTCCCACCTGGAGAAGCCCGGGAATATGGTGAGGATCATGTTCTTTGACTTCTCCAGTGCTTTCAACACCATCCAACCAATGATCCTGAAGGACAAGCTGCTGCGCGCAGGGGTGGACCAGCACCTGTCATCATGGATCCTGGACTACCTCACGAACCGGCCTCAGTTTGTGAGAACCCGGGACTGTGTTTCCGACACGATCATCAGTAGCACGGGGGCCCCCCAGGGAACGGTGCTGGCTTCCTTCCTGTTCACTCTTTATACTGCGGACTTCTCACACAACACAACACATTGCCATCTACAGAAGTTCTCTGATGACTCTGCGATCGTTGGTCTCATCTCCAGCGGAGATGAAGCTGAGTACAGAGGGCTTATCCAGGACTTTGTGGACTGGTGCCATCGGAACTGCCTCCAGATCAACGCGAGGAAAACTAAGGAGCTGGTGGTGGACTGCCGCAGGCATGGGCAGCCCCTCACAGCACCAGTAAATATACAGGGAACAGACATCGAGATGGTGACATCCTACAAGTACCTGGGTATTCATCTGAACAATAAACTAGACTGGTCACACAATACTGACGCACTCTACAAGAAGGGACAGCGCAGGCTGTTCCTGCTGAGGAGACTCAGGTCTTTTGGTGTACAAGGGGCACTGCTGAAGTCATTCTATGACACGGTGGTGGCATCAGCCATCACTTTTGGAGTGGTCTGCTGGGGCAGTGGCATTACTGCAGCCGATAGGAAGAGACTGAACAAACTGATTAAGAAAGCTAGCTCTGTCCTGGGGCAACGCCTTGATCCGATGGAGGAGATAGGAGAGAGAAGGACGGTGGCTAAACTGTCATCTCTGCTGGAGTCCGAGTTCCACCCTATGCAGGACATACTGGATGCACTGAGGAGCTCATTTAGCAGCAGACTACATCATCCCAGGTGCACAACCGAGAGGTTTCGTAGGTCCTTCCTACCAACGGCTGTCAGACTGTACAACCTAAGCAGGGCTGCTCGCAGAGATAGCAAAAAGACGTAACAAACTAATAGTTTTTTGAATGCAAAAGATGCAATAGACTTACACAATGGTCCTCTCCGGCATACAACTAGGAACATACCGGTCGCTATGGAGGGTGAGAATATGTATGGGCACATAATCATACCATGTAGGATAACTAAATAGACGGTTATGCTGTTTCATCCCACCTAGCAACAATGCTCTGCACTGTGTGTGTTTATATATTTACATATTTATTCCATCTAGCTACAATGCTCTGCACTGGGTGTGTTTATATTTATATATCTATATATTTATTCCATCTAGCTACAATGCTCAGCACTGGGTGTGTTTATATTTATATATCTATATATTTATTCCATCTAGCTACAATGCTCTGCACTGTGTTTTTATATATCTACATATTATTCCATCTAGCTACATTGCTCCGCACTGTGTGTGTTTATATACTTGCATATTTATTCCACCTAGCTGCAATGCTCCGTACTGTGGGTGTTTATATATTTACATATTTATTCCATCTAGCTACAATGCTCTGCACTGTGTGTTCATATATTCATATATTTATTCCATCCAGCTACAATGCTCTGCACTGTGTGTCTGTGTGTGTGTATATATATATTTTATAGTAATATGTACATATGTATATTAGCTGCTCTTGCTTGCTTGTTTTTTTTTTTTTTTTGCCTTCTGATTGTTGCTCTGAGTGTTGCTATCCCTGTGCTGTTGCAATCCTGGAATTTCCCCGTTGTGGGACTAATAAAGGCTTATCTTATCTTATCTTATCTTATCTTAACAGAGTCTGAGACAGACTTCTCCAGCCGCACATGCTGTCTCTGGTCCGTCAGGAAGTCGGTGATCCACCTGCAGAGGGAGAGGAATCTGGTGCTCAACGTGGACAAAACGAAGGAGATGATTATCGACTTCCGGCGGTCACAGCCTGAGCACGTCCCCCTCAGCATCGGCGGCCGTTTAGTGGAGAGAGTAGAGAACATCAAGTTCCTCGGAGTGCAGATCTCGCAGGACCTGACCTGGAGCAAGAATTCCTTGGAGATCAGGAAGCGAGCTCAGCAGAGACTACACTTCTTGAGGAAACTCAAACAGGCCTCTCTCCCCATCTGCATCCTCAGGACCTTCTACAGAGGTGTGGTGGAGAGTGTTCTGACGTACTGCATTGCTACATGGTACTCCAGCTGCAGTATGTCAGACAAAAAAGCCCTGCAGAGGATAGTCAAGGGGGCGGAGAGGGTAATTGGAGTCTCCCTCCCCCCTGTCCAAGAACTTTTTCAGAACCGTTGTAGGAGCAGGGCACTGAACATTGTCAAGGACCGTTCTCACCCTCTGCATAAACACTTTGAACTTCTTCCATCTGGTAAACGATTCCGGAGCATCAGAGGCAGAACCACCAGACTGATCAACAGCTTCCTCCCACAAGCTGTCAGGATGCTGAACAGCTGAATCTCACGTACACACTACTGCACCTATGGACATTTTGTATATTATAGTTAGTTATTCTTTTTCTCCAAGTATGTCTCAGGGATGTGTGAATGGATGGGGGGGTGGGGCTGGGGTGGGGGGTGGAGCTATGTGGGAGTGTGTCTTAATCATGCTGCTTCTTATATGGATGCCGAGAGAAACGCAATTTCATCTTGCCTGCACTACAGTTGTATGTACAGCAATATGACAATAAAGTTTGATTTGATTTGATTTGATTTAAATGCTAAATCATCATTTCAGTTACGATATCCACTATTTGTGGAAAATACATCAATGGGAGTAATGCGCTCAAACTGTTCCAAGATGGGAGAAGTCAGTGTGTTTCGTGCTGGCTCCATCTGAAAATTGGCTGTCACAAATCCCTTATACAGTCAAAAATTGACAACACAAAATGTGAGGGACGGGGAGTTCCGTTGTGTATCACTGCTCACTTTATTTCATGTTGTGTGCAAAGTAATGAATGGCTTCCTGATCCAGTCACATGGTATGATGTCAACACATACGTCAGCAATACACGCTTCAAAACACGCTTTGCCAAATATTTCCTAGATAAGCTCGGAGCACCCTCGAAGCTCCGGAGCCTGCCGTCCCGTCACTACCACACACCACAACCAAGAAAGCGTAACAACTAGTGATATTAAAACTAAGGCCTCATGAAACAATGAGCAAGTTTGAGACAATTGCTTCGTGAGTGACAGTGTTATGAAACATCTCAAAGACTGCCATCTGGTGACTGTCAGAACTGCATTTGAGTTGAAAATGCATGTTATGACTGGCGCCTAGCGGCTGCCCCGGCCTTGGATGCGCTCTGCAGAGCGTGCCCAAATGCCAAGTCACGTTTCGTTACCTTGTATTCATACATGTGTAATGACAATAAAGTTGAATCTCTCATCATCTCATCTCAAAATCTGAAAAAGGCCAATACTCTATATCACAGGTTGCACTACACTTTATTATGTCATTTTCTCTGACAGGCTTTTAAAAATTCTGTCTGTTATCTATTATTTTAATTGACTTTAATTAGATCACCCTTCATATAATCTGTCAAATGAGGGACAGCTTTCAGAATTTGTAGTCATTGCTGGAAAAATTCTGTGGAAGGACAATTTTCAGTGAACGAAACCTCATATATATATATATATATATATATATATATATATATATATATATATATATATATATATATACGTATATATATGGGTGATTCTTCAATTAAGGGAGTTTTTCTGTCCCCGGGGTAGATTTAAGAAAAAAATGTTTTTTTAGAAAAAACAATGATTGCTTTTGTTTACTTTAGGTTGTAGTAGCTATGAAAAAAATAACTGTCTCAATGATGAAATTTTAATACTTTTTCAGTGTGTTGAAAATTCAAATGTGCAAGAATTTCACTGTTTTGTACTTGTCCCCAACCCAGACTTTTTGACTTCCCCTCTATAATAAAGTGATAAAAAGTGCTAAATTCATTAAACCTTTACTCTGCATTTCCTCATAACTTAAAAATATATTTTTCAAATTCATATATTTTATATTTGTTCAATTTACTATTTATTTATAGTTAAATATCGCTGTCCCTCATACATCTGTCATTACCATCACGCTCAACGTTTTAGAGAGCAATAAAGTTTTTACAAACAGTTACTTAAATTATTGCATGCAGATTAGATGCTCCAGAGGAACATGTCCAGACATGAGGCACAAGCCTGAGTTTTTGATGCCCACATATGTAAGTAATTTGATGTTTTATACATCCTGATCTGAGAGTATGTTTATTAGGCGTCATTACCAAACAAGTTACTATTTGAGTATTTTAATTCATTAATACAAAATTTCACTTTATTTAGATATATTCAGTGTACATTGTATGCTAGCTAACCAATTAGCTTAGCAAGTTTAAAACTTAGCCAACATTTTCTGCAAATAGTGAAAATTGTCATTACCATCGCGTGTCATTACCATCACAAAAGTGACTGTGATGGTAATGATGATCTGTGATGGTAATGACAATTTATGTTTTTATTTCCTAATAACTAGCGTATATTAGCTTAATTTACTATTTACTACTTTACTATGATACATAATTGAACAGTTACCAACTGTAATTTACATTATTTTTGTTTGCTTATTCAAACAACCCTAACCCTAACCCTATTCTATTCTTCAAGTGGATTTTACTGAGAATTATCTCTGCAAATACTCATCTGAGATTCAAGCCGTACATTTTGGCGACTCACACAAGCAAGCATCCATTCACACTGGAGTTGCCTACACAGGAAAAGGTATATCGTCAGTGTGTTCAGTTTCCTCATCAATGAGGCATGATCCTTCAGCTATATGGGCACATATCTCTCCTGTGCTCTCCTACTTGAAGGAACAGAACCCCTCTGCAACAACCCTCCATGTCATAAGTGATGGCCCTACAACCCAGTACCGATCCAAGAAGAATTTTTATTTGCTCTCCACAATACCATTTAGGTTTGGGTTCAGCAGGGTGACCAGGAACTTTTTGGAGGCCGGGCATGGCAAAGGACCTGCAGATGGAGTTGGGGCAGCAATAAAACGAAATGCAGATGCTATTGTTGCCCGTGGAATAGATCTACCAAGTGGTGAAGTCCTCTTCAATGTCCTGTCAAAGGAGCAATCAAAGATCAAGCTCTTCCATGTCACTGAAGAAGACATTTCAGCAAAGGATGCCTTGCTACCAAATCAACTGGAAACAGTTCATGGAACAATGAAAATCCATCAGGTGGAGTATTTTATATACTATATTATAATATTTATTTATTAAATTAGTCTTTATTTATTCTGTGAATGTAGCATATTCAGTAATACCCAGTTGTTTTTATTTTTGTACAGATTTTCACCAACAATCCAGGTCACATCAAGTGGCGAGTACTCAGCTGTTTCTGTTCAGCTCCAGAGGAGTGCAAGTGCTATGGCCCACAGACAGTGGCCATTCAGCAAGATGAGCCAACAACAAGCCAGGAAGGATCAGCCCTGGATCTGCAGCCACCTGAGATGGACACACAGCCATCAACACTTGTCCCCATTTCAGAGATCACAGATCAACTGATCGGACAGTGATGTGCTGTTCAATATGACCAAGATGTATATCCAGGCATCATTCAGGATGTAGATGCAGAAGGTTGTGCCCTTGTGAAAACAATGAACATCATTGGCAAGAACCATTTCTTTTGGCCTATGAAAGATGATGTTCTGTGGTATCAGCCATGTGATCTGCTTGGTCTAGTCCCAGAGCCCCAGCCAGTCACAAAAAGGCACATGAGGCTACCAGAGAATGTGTGGAAGATGTTGTGCTCTCTCAGAGAATGAAACAAACTTGTGTCTAAGGTTTATGTTGGTAGCACACTCTAAACTGTCAAAATAGCTTTTTACAAAGTGATATTTGAATGCTGTTGATTAAAAAAAGTGTTAAAAATAAAGGCAGACACTTTCATTCTGCTATTGAGGTTCTGCACATGATGAGTTTTTATATTGTTAAGTGCATTTCCTTATTGCTAGTGTGTAAAATCAATTAGTTACTTTTGTGGCTGTTGCAGTCACAGAATGTGATATATGTTTTTTAATGACTTAAATACTATTTTTCTTACTATACTGTATTTCTTACTAGTATTTGTATTTTATTTGACATTGTTCCAATGATTTGTATAAGTTGGTTGATAGTCACCAGCAGGTCCCTGACTGTTGTTTAATATGGGTCACACCACTGTTGCTGTGCATGAATTAAAATGCTACACACTTATTTCAGAGTGCTGAAAACTTTATTTTCTATTTGATCATTTTTGGATTGGCACTCATCATATGGGACATTTGAGCTGAGCATGCCAGTTCTCTTCTTTGATCCTTTTTTATGTCAGAAACGAGCCAGCCTGCCAGAAGAGCATATTATTACATAAGCAATGCTGTGTTGGTTTACCAAGTGATTAATTTTAATGGAAGGTTAAGTGTACAAAAGGTGGTGTTTTTAAAAAATAGTATTTTCTTTGTCTTTGTTGTAAAAAAAAAAACCCACCAATGTTAATTTTTATGTCATTACCAAAACATGTTGGTTAATTAACCCCTTGCACTCTGGTGTAGCGTGAATTGCCTATAAAAATATTTGTCATAAGGTACAGGAATTATTTATTTTATTTAATAGTGGGTGTGAAAGGGGGCAAAGTTAAACCATCACTTCTACACCCGCTAAATTAAATAAAAGCACTCGTAAAAGGGGCACCAGTCCTAACGGACAATAATATTAACTTTAATTTTAATTAATTTTGTACCTTAAATTACTTAATGAATCAGTCTCAAAGTTTCAGTGAGTTTTTGTCCTGCCGTGATTAGGAAACCTGTATATGCGAAAGGAAAACGCTTCAACTTCTTTAATTCACCCTTTTATTAAACTCATTCAGTTTACATGGCATAGCGTTCAAATGATGAATAAACAGATTCAGATGATAACAGCGTAATATATCACATCAACTGATATTGGGTTCCTGAACATAAACTCCAGCGTTACACCTCTGTATAACCAAGGAGGAACAGACTTATGTTTCAACGGTAAATAAGGCTGGAATGTTTTAACAAAACAACGCAATTTTATGGGGAAAATTCATAAGCTAATTATCTAAAAAAAAAAAAGAATTCTGAATTAATCTACAAAAATTTAAGGGCAGTTACTTAAAAATGACTAAGAGTTTTCCTTCAGTTTGCAGCTCTATCCTGTGGCTGAGAGACTAATTGAGCCCTGAAATACGGGCCATATTCGATTGTAATTTAATTGTTAGGACATCACGTTTTAACCCAGCAGATAGGAGAAATAAGAGTTTCACTCACACAACAGCCGTAGGTCCACGTTTCAGCGGGTCGGTACCGCTGGGTTTTGAAGTTAGGACGTCGGAGGAAGCGGCTGCTGTCCTCACAGCCGTGGAGGTGATAACTCAGCTGGGGGGCCCTTCAAGGAGACACTTGTAGCCGTGGATGGTTTGTCTCAGGGCGGCGTGAAAAGTCCTTGGAAAAGAATCCAAATTTGAGGTCTCTTGTAGCGGGATAGACCAAAAAAACTGAAGGAAAATCTTCTCAGTCTCTGTTCACTTTAAACTAGGCAAATTAAAGGTCCACTTTAATGGCGTGAAAAGTCATGAAAAAAAATATTAGAAAAACATTTACTAGGATAAGAATGGCTTCTGAGGTGAAGGAAAAAGTTTGAGAATTTGATTCTCTAAAAGGACGAGCTCTAAAGAAAAAGGTGGTTTCTCCTCATTAACCAGAAAGACTTGACAAACTTCACAGAGAATAAAATAAAACTTCACAGGGCCTTGAAACGTTGGAACAAAATCTTCTTCTGAGATCTAGATTACTGTTCTGCTTCTTTAATCTTAATTTAGTTCCTAATCTTTCTCAAAATCTCTGATCTTCTCTTCTCTCTTACTTTTCTCTTACTGTTCTCTTCCTGTTCTCTTGCTAATCTTCCTGCCTGTTTTTTTGTCTCTACTGTTCTCTCCCTAACTCTTACTTTTTTCTACTAAGCTCAAATCTAACTTCTCTCTTTTAAAGTTACCTCGCCGGGTTGTAAAACTGATGATGTCGGTCGCAAGACTGACCAATCAACTTTTTCAGAAGCAGTTTGAAATGGCTGCTATCCAATGTGAGAACACTTCTTTGTTTGAGAGCAGCCAATCAAATGAAGACACCATCCCATGAAATTTCAGAGGGAAAATCAACACTCAGTCAGTTCTTATGAAATAAATGCTCAATATAAAATCTAACTAAATTAAATGACTTGGCTAATATTTGGTGGTCATGCATTTATATCACTACTCCAATATGTGTTTGAATAACACTCATGAATATAACATTTCTTATACATAATTATAATACATGCATTCACATTTAGATCAAAAAGCAGCAAAACATGCAGCAAACCATGGTTGGTGATAAAAGAGGGATGATTTTCAGTGTCCTTAGGATCCAGAGGATAAGCTGAAAGAAACTTAATGTTTAGAACAAATTAAAAGTCATCCTACATACTGAAAACACATTCTGTAGGTATCCGCTAGGAGGTACTGTTGAGCTGTAGATGATTTCCTTTAGTATCTGGGCGAAGAAACCTGGACAGCATCGGCTATAAACCCGTCAGATTAAGTGGTTTATGACTCTTAAGAACATTGGTTTCCTGTGAAAAGGTACGTTATCAAATGCAGTGTTCACGTTGAGAGGTCTGGTCTCCTGAGTTTTATGTTCCTTTGAGCCTTTAAAAGCAAATTCTGATCCTTACAGTCTCTGCAAGAGGCAACTGTTTACATTGGGGTCCTGGGAAAGCAAGCATCTTTGGTCAGGCCCGGAAGAGGCCTGGCATGAGTCGACATAAAAGCCAGTGATATTCCTGAAAAGGCAGAAAAGTGATATTCCTGTGTAATGAATAAAGTGAAATTTCTATAAAATGAAGAGAAGTGATCTTCTGTCTTGGTTTGAGGAGACGATGATGCTACACCGGTCATAATCTCTCTAAGTGCTCCTGCCACTGAGTTACAGTCATCTACGTACTGAATTTAAAGAAAATAAATTTGGCCTGGGTGTTTTTTTGGATACAAATGCTTGCAAATAACACACAGCTTCAGATCCGGGCTGGAAAATGCAACAGAAATGTAGAACCAAGTGTTATCCAGCTGAGGTCAAAATTTTGTAACAATACCACAAAAAATGAATATATTACACAGCTTTTTCCTCAGGTTGTTCCCAGGCGTTTCTGAACTGTGCCAAATTGTGCCAAATGGCACAGTTTGGAAAAATGTCTAACTTTTGAATGATTCAATATAGAAGCTTCATCTTGGGCTCTAATGAAAGGTGACACTCAGGGCTGTGTGTGTGTGTGGGGGGGGGGGGCTGCCCCCCCCCGCTACAGAGGACGGACATCGGCTATCGCTACATGACGGAATAGACTCATGTGGCGACCGCGGCGCAGTCACCGCGGCTTCCCCCCCCCTTGCTACAGAAGAGTAGCGGGGGGGGGGGCGTTCACGGTCCGGATGCGGCGCACGAACCGTGTACCGCGGTGCACGCACTTCGGACTTCGTGCGCCGCACAGCTGTAATTTACCGATCAGTCAAAAGTTATTTTTGATTACAATTTTCAGGGATAAAGAATAATTTATCTTATAACACTTACCTCTTCACAGCAGCAGTGTCCTGGCGAACTTCTCTTCCTCATTGTCAGACGACGCGACGCTGGTCCGCTCGTGGTTCCCGGTCAAAACATAATTCCATTATTGCGGTTTTGCGCTTCCATGATTGTGGCTTTGGCGAATGATTTACGACCTTCGTTGTCGGCCTCCGTCGGTCTATGATGACCATGGAAGAGAATCCTAAACGTCTATTCTGCTGGAATAAGTGCAGGTCGCACTTGTGGGTGGTCTCCGTGCTGCTGGGTCTGTAGCAGGTTCTTCCTGCGGGTCCTTTTTTTCATCTGCTGCAGCAGTCAGTCTCTCTTCACCCAGCCTTACACAAAACAGCTTGCGAACTTCTGTGCTTCAATTGGCTCACTGCATTCACAGCGTTGGTAGGCGGGTCCTTCTTGCTAGGTTTTCAGTCATTGGTTCTTCAAGGTTTCAGAAACCCAATTCAAGGCTCTTATTAGTCGAATGAGAGGTCAATCATATCTGATCTGTTCGCGGCTGTGTCTGTAGTGGAAGAACTTTTTTTTTTTTTTTTCAGTGCGTGCTTGGACGCAGCGCCCTCGTGCGCTCTGGGACGCAGAGACGTGCCCGTCCGTGGTACACCGGAGTGCAAGAGGTTAGTAGAACCAGCAGGTTTAGGAACAATTTCTTTCCAACAGCTGTCACGTTATTGAACTTAGTTCCCCGCTGACTCTCTTACCATCCTCACCTGTACATAACTGCCCATCTAACTTATTGTACATTATTTGCACATAACAGTACTCTTAACATTCTGCACTGCTGCATACCTGTATATTTGCATATATTTGCTTAAATTGCACATACTGTCAATTACTGTATATACTGCACTGCTGTCCTTTGCACTTCTGATTGGATGCTAAACTGTGTTTCATTACCTTGTATACATAAATGTGTAATGACAATAAAGTTGAATCTAATCTAATTTAATCATCTAATGTTGTCATTACCATCACAATACATATTTTGATAGAAAATGTTGCTTTATTGTTAACTTGGGTTTTACCACAATCATTGTGGTAATGTTTAAAAGTCTAAATTTGCATTTTATGAAAAAATATACATTGCAATTCAAATATTCTGATTAGTACACAATATTTCATTGTTGAGACAAGGCAATATATTAACAAGTCAGAGAGAAGATGTAATTAAAATGTATTTTAAATGTACTTACAAATATTTAGAACATGATTCTTAAAGAGCATGTTTTGTACTTACTGGAATGATTGTAAATCCTTTGCTTGTCAAATCATTTTGTATTAAAATCAGTGTTTTGTTTTTGTGATGGTAAGGACATTTTGCTGTGGCAAATTTGAAAAAAGCATCATAATATCAAAATTATCATGAAGTAATATCAAAGCTACACTCAGATTTGTGTTCCAAACCAACTGCTAAACCTTTTGAAACAGAAAAAATAGAGATTAAAGAACTTTTTTTTTCTCCAAATTCTAAACGTCAAAAGTGCCCCTAATTGAAGAATCACCTATATATACACACACACACACACACACACACACACACACACACACACACACACACACATATATACACACAGTATATACATACAGAGAGAGAGAGAGGGAGTATGCAGGGCTTGACATTAACGGCGGCCAATGGCTGGTGAATTTCAGCAGTGGCCAGTAAGACAGTTACACTCTACAGCCAGTTTGGCCATGTGCAGCCATGAAGGTGTGTCCCAATCCGTAGGGGTAGTGATGTTATGCTTGACACCACCCACTCAACACTGATTCGTGCAATATAAAGCGGAAGTGTCATGAGCAGTTTTTTTTTCCACAATATTTTTTATTGAACCTTTTTTTAACAAACATGACACAAACAATCAAACACTAACACTAAAGTAATTTAAAAATAATGTACTAAAAACACCAACAACCACTAACAAAAGTAAGTCATCAACAACGCTCCTCTGTTTAGCCTAGGTAATCCATTACATAAGTATACATATTATACATTCACCAATTTGGAATTTACAAGGTCCACACACATCATTCACCTTCTTCTTCAGAAGTTATGTTTAATTTCTTTACATAATCAATGAAAGGTCTCCATATATTCTCAAACACATTTTCCTTTGATTTCAGTATGTATGTTATTCTTTCTAGTGGAAGGTTTGTTAACATCCGTCTTAACCACTGAGTTACATCTGGTCTATGAGTCTTTTTCCACAGTAGTGCAATATATTTTTTGGCATTAAGCAAACTGAAGTCTATGAATGCTCTTTCACTCTTATTAAAGTTATGCTTTTCGGGATACAGACCCAACAAAAACAGTTTAGAGTTCAATATGAATTGTTTTGAAATTATTTTTTCAATTGTTACCCTCACCTCTTCCCAAAACATTCTAATTTTTCTACATTCCCATAAACAATGAAATAGGGTTCCTTTACTTTCAATACATTTTGTGCACGTATCTGGTATGTTTTTGTTATATCTATTTAACTCCACCGGTGTAACATACATCTGCATTAACCATTTAAAATGTATCAATTTAAGACGTACATTTATTGATTTGGTTTGAGCTTCTGTACAAGCCAATTCCCATTGTTCCTCTGAAATTTCAGTTTGCACGTCTTCTTTCCAATAATTCAGTCTTTTCTGTGAGTTTTCATTTGAGGATAATGTCAATGAGTTATAAAACTCTGAAATAATACCCTTTCTCTTACTATCTTTCGTCAAAATTTTTTCCAAGGATGAATAAGTAGGTCGGGTGAGAGCATTATTTTGATTTGATCGAATAAAATTCCTAAGCTGAAGATATTTAAAAAAATGTGTTCTATTAATATTAAATTTGATCCTCACTTCTTCAAAAGACATTATGTTATCTGAACGTGACATATATAAGTCTTGAATC
Organism: Pholidichthys leucotaenia; assembly: GCA_020510985.1. Classification (NCBI taxonomy): domain Eukaryota; kingdom Metazoa; phylum Chordata; class Actinopteri; order Cichliformes; family Pholidichthyidae; genus Pholidichthys; species Pholidichthys leucotaenia. The sequence continues at coordinate 396,265,931 of CM035843.1, forward strand.
TTTTGAATCCCTTTTAAATTCCATACTTTAAATACAGCAGCCGCTCTCCCTGGTGTAAAATATTAGTTACCCCATATTGGGCTAAATTATGACAATAAGTGTGGTTCTTTTAAATATTTTTTGGTTTCACACCATATTTTGATCATATGCTTTACAACTGGATTTTTAACTTGTTTCTGTAATTTTTTTTAGTCGAGTCTGAGTATATGAATAAGGGAAGAGGTAAAGGTAAATTGTATGATTCCATTTCAGTCCAGTGAGGGAGATCATTTGATGAAAAATAATGTCATAGACCTCAGTTGTGCTGACCAGTAATACAACATAAAGTTTGGACATTTCAGACCTCCACGATCAAATGGTAAATATAGTGAGGACAGACGTAATCTAGCCTTCCTATTGTTCTATATAAATTCCACTAACTTTTTTTTAATTCTTGAGAAGAGATCTGAAGGTGGTGGTAAAGGAATGTATTGAAATAAATAAATTATTTTGGGTAAGATATTACTTTTAAGTATATTAATTCTCCCGATCATTGACATTGGTAGTGACATCCATCTCTGAAGCAACTCATTAATATCTGTCATTAAGGCTTCATAGTTGGCACTGGCGACTGATTCTAGCTTAGGCACAATTTGAATTCCTAAATATTTAAACTGATTTACAACATTGAATTGATTTACCTCAGGGGCTGGGTGATTTCTCTGGGTCTCATTTAGCATTAATATTGAAGATTTAGTTTTATTTATTTTATATCCTGATATTTCCTCAAGGTTCTTTATTAAATTTAACAAGGTCGGAATTGATTTTTTAAGATTCGACATAAACAAAATTATGTCATCGGCATACAGGGAGATTTTATGTTCTGTTGGTCCTACTTTAATTCCATATATTTGTGGATGTAAACGTACTGCCATCGCTAAAGGTTCAATTGCCATAGTAAACAGTAAAGGTGAAAGTGGACAGCCTTGTCGACATCCTCTATTGATTTTTATTGATTTTGAGATTTGCTGTTTGTTAGGATTTCTGCTGTAGCATTATTGTATATTATCTGAACCCATTTTATGAAATTATTTCCAAGTCCAAACCTTTGTAGGACTTCAAAAAGAAAGGGCCATTCGACCCTATCAAAGGCCTTTTCAGCGTCCAATGATAGGAGAGCTGTGTCCGGTGCTTCTTTATTAGAATAAATAATATTAAATAGTCTTTTTACATTATGGAAGCCTTGTCTTCCCATTATAAAGCCATTCTGATCTCTGTTAATAATATTTGGTAATATTTCTTGTAGTCGTCTTGCTAAAAATTTACAGATTATCTTAGGGTCAGCATTTAATAGGCTTATTGGTCTCATGTTTTCACATTTATTAGAGGGTTTACCTGGTTTTGGCAACAGTATAATTAAGGCATTATTCATGTATGGTGGTAAATTACTATTTTGAAATGCTTCTAAAACCATTTCCAAAAATGGTTTTATTAATTTATTCTTAATTTTTTTATAGAGGTCAACTGGAAGACCATCTGGTCCCACACTTTTTCCTGATTTCATATTATCAATGGCTAGCCCAACTTCTTCTTGACTAATTTTTGACTCCAGTATCTCCCTATTTTCATTTGGAATACACGGTATAGATAATCCGTCCAAAAACCCATTTAGTTTTGTTAAGTCAATTTCATTTTTTGTATCATATAGTTTTTCATAATAATCTCTAAAGGCACTATTAATTTCTAAAGGATCTACAACTGCCTGTCCGTTACTTATAATACTGGTAATTGGTGTTTTAAATTCTAATTGTTTAATCTGCCATGCCAATAATTTCCCTGATTTTTCACCTTGTTCATAAAAAACTTGCTTCAATCTTAGAAGACTCGAGGCAGCTCTATTCACTGATTTTTTTGTCATATTCAGCTTTCAGAATCAGTAATTCGTTCTCTAACTTTGGATTACTTCCTGCATACACTTTTTCTTGAAGAATTTTTATTTTACGTTCCAATTGGACTCTCTCCTCTCGAGTCTTCTTAGATTTTGAACCTGTATAACTAATAATATGCTCCCTAATAAAAGCTTTGAAAGCCTCCCACTTTATACATGCTGATGTTTGTGTAGTATTGATATCAAAGACCTCATCTATCTGTTTTTCTATGTACTTAACAAATTCATCATCCTGAAGCCATTTATGCTGAAATTGCCACCTACCTGGAACCTTTGTCAATTTCTTATCTACATATATTAGACAGCAGGGTGCATGATCAGATATCACGATGTTATCATAGAAACAGTTTTGAATCTTGGACCTTAATTCTGTGGAGATCAAAAAATAGTCAATACGTGAGAATTGACTATTAGGTAGGTATTAGGTATTAGAATAACAAGAATAGACAAGAATAACAAGAATAGACTTTGACTTGTGGTTTCATTTCTCTCCATATATCTAGCAATCTCAATTCTTTCATAAAATGATTAATGGTCATTCTGCATCCATTGTGCGTACAGTCCAGTCCTGCTGATCTATCTATACTGGGATTCAATGTACAATTAAAATCCCCTGCTATTATATGTTGCCCTGTGAGTGATGCTAAAGTAAGAAATAAATTAACGAAGAAGTTTTGATCATCTATATTGGGACCGTATAAGTTCACCTGATTTATATTTTCTAATAACAAAGATCCTTGGATGAATTTAGATATCTTCCTAATTTATCTCCAATTACATTTTTCACTTGAAATGGAACTGTTTTATGTATGAGAGTCATAACTCCCCTGGCTCGGGATGAAAATGATGAGGTGAACACATTTCCCTGCCATCTTCTCCTAATTCTTTTTACATCCTCCTCTATTAGATGAGTTTCTTGTAAAAACACAATTTTTGAACCTATGTCTTTTATTTTATTCATAACTTGTTTAAGTTTTTTTAGATTTTGTAGACCTCTGCAATTCCATGAAGTTAAATTAAGATTAACGCTTTGGTCTATGATCAATAAAGAGTTTGAGATTACCTTGCAAAATAAACATGCTCATACAGAGAAGCAAAAACATGGATGGTTGAACATTCATCCCACAAACTACACAAAAACAAATTCCCCCTCCCCACATTCGTGGTAATCCCCCCCCCCCCAAAAAAAAAAATTCCGTCTCCCGCTATAGCCAGTGACTGCTCCACACCCGCGAGGATCAGTCAAACCACTCACTCTTTTCTCCTCTCAATCACCCTGACTCTACTACTTTTAATGACATGACATTAACTCTCTTCTGTAGTTTTTCCAACTTAACTCCAAAATTTTATAGCAACTTTGTACATCATAGCTTTTTTTTTTAATATAATACAATCTATATTTTGTAGACATGCTATATGTTTCAGATCAGTCTGATGCCTGTGCAAATGTTTAAATATTCTACCTTTATATCTTGTTCATGCTTCAAGCTTAGCTCCCACCAGTCTCTACTTGGATCTGCTTGATAAGCTCATGCGCCTCCTGAGGGGTCTTGAAGATATGGGTTCTCCCTTTATATGTGACCAGCAGTCTTGCCGGATGAATCATTCCGTGACGAATCCCGAGGTTGCGCAGCTCTTTACGGGTGGGGCCAAACTGTTTCCTTAATTGTTGAATTCCTGTGGCCAAATCTGGGTAGAACTGCACCTGTTGATCCTGGTATTTAATTTCTCCTTTAGCTCGCGCCGCGTTGGTGACCGTCATCTTGTCTCTGTAGCTGAGGAACTTCATAATCAGCGTCCTCGGTGGTGTCTTATTATCTCTCGGTGGGCCGATTCGGTGAGCGCTCTCTAAGACGACCGATGACTGCAGATTCGCATTGTTCAGTGCTTCTGGAATCCACTTTTCCAAGAAGGAACATGTATCCCGTCCCTCCGTTCCCTCCGGGTGGCCCACCAGCCTTAAATTATTCCGTCGCGACCGGCATTCTAAGTCCAGGACGTTATCTTCCAGACGTTTATTTTTTAATTCCAATGTTTGCACCTTTAATTGTAGGCTGGTGACATCATCTTCAGCGCTGGAGATTTGGAGCTCCGCCTGCGATACTCGTTCCATACAGTCGCTTATTTCTTTTCTCATTCCTTCTATCGCCGCTATAATCCCATCAAATTTAGACGAAAAGTCTGCTCTCATGGAGCTGATGGCAGCAAGTACCGCATTCGTGCCCTCCTCGGCAGTCACCGCTCCGCCGCTAGCTCCCTCCTCCGCCATTGTTCCTGGAGATTTTTCTGCTTCGTCACGAGCGTGGAAGTCTGTTAGCTTGGACTGTTTCGACGAATCACTTTTCCCTCCGCCTGATTTCCCAGCCTTGGTTTTTACCATATCGCTAGGATAGGTTTTTGTTCCAATTGAGAGAGTTTTAGCCTACTTTTTATTTTTAGGAGCAGAGCAGAGTGAAACACGTCTTCCTACGTGGCCGCCATAACTGGAAGTCGAGCAGTTTTTTTTTTAATTTAATAGAACAAAATACAACATACAAACTCTCGATGAGGATAAAGGTTACAAAACCAGAACTTTCACAAAAAATATACAAAACAATCAGTCAAACTTCAGATTCCAATTAACAAGAAATAAAGGGGTTTATTAGAGAGAGAGAGTAAAGAGCACAACAATTCTCTGATATAGTCTTTTTTTATTATAGTAGTAGGAGCTGTCCAATGCAATTTTTTTTTTACATCATGAGCAGTGCATCAAACGCTGTTTCAGCATGCTCACAGTCACGTGACTATAGCAAGCAAGGCCTCGTTATGTCTGTCACATCATGTGACTTGAGGGCTTGTGGGAAATTTGACAGGGTTCTATTGGAATTATTTTTTTTTTTGTTTGCTTTGGATTGTTTGTTCCTGCCATCCAATTTTGAATAGACCTTGGATGGGCAAATGCTCAAAAAAAAAAAAGTGTTGAGATTTTTTTTTCAGGTTTTCTCTACTCAGATGCAGTTCTGACAGTCAGCAGATGGTAGTCTTTATGAAATGTTTCATAACACTGTCGATCATGAAGCAATTGTCTCAAAGTTGTCCATTGCTTTATAAGACCTCAGTCTCACCATAACAAATGTATCTATGTGTAATATTTAGTACATGCAACGGTTGCATGCACGGTGGCGCAGTGGTTTAACACTGTGGCAGCACAGTTTTACCCTCAGCCGGGGGATCGCGGGGATCATGAGATCGTGGGTTCGATCCCAGCCCCCGACCAACAGTAAGCTGTGTGGAGTTTGCATGTTCTCCCCGTGTTGCGCGAGTTTACTCCGGGATTTCTCCGGTTTCCTCCCGCATACCAAAAACATGTAGGTTTAGGGCGCTCGCACACGCAGCAACCAGCAGCCGGTGGCTTGTCACCAGACTGCAAACCAAATCTACCTACGGGTACAAATAAGTAACAAAAAAAAAAAAAAATGCAATGTGTTGTTTAATGTCAATAAACCTAATTCTAACTTGTATAATACTGTCCCGGACTTCTACTCAAATAGCGAATGCAATGATAACAAATCTCCTCCTCTCAAAAAACTCTCAGTTTGAATGGTGAATCAGACCCCTTTTAAATCCTTCACTATTGACGTATGCAATGCCCAGCCCTCTCAAATTTCTCGCCAGGTCTCAAATCACGTGATGTGACGAGGCCTCGTTCGTAATGGTCACGTGACTGTGGCCATGTTGACACAGTGCTCAACAATGCTTGCGACACTTCTGTGTTATATTGCTTGAGTCAGTGTTGAGTGGGTAGTGTCAAGCATAATATCACTAGTAACAACCACTTCATGATTCCCATATATTTGTCATTGTTGCACTGAAGAAGAGTTACACTAATATCTTAAAGCAATTAACTCAGCAAATAAACACTATTGATGTTAAAACTGAGGCCTCATGAAACAATGAGCAACTTTGATACAATTGCTTCATGAGTGACACAGTGTTATGAAACATCTAATAAAGACTGCCATCTGGTGACTGTCAGAACTGCATCTGAGTTTATTGAAAAAGGCCAATACTCTATATCACAGGTTGCACTACACTTTTTATTATGCAATTTTCTCAGACAGGCTTGTAAAAATTCTGTCAGTTATCTATCGTTTTAATTGACTTTAATTAGATCAACCTCAATTAAAATAATAGATAACTGACAGAATTTTTTATGGGCAGGATTTCTAGGCACAGCCAGGCAATGGAGGGTGTTATGCTTGGTGACCACAGGATCTCATCTCTGTTTGCAGATGACATTGTCCTGCTGGCTTCATCCAGCAATGACCTACAGGTCTTACTGGGACAGTTTGCCGCTGAGTGTGAAGCGGCTGGGATGAGAATTAGTACCTCCAAGTCCGAGTCCATGGTCCTCAGCCGGAAAAAGGTAGATTGTCCTCTCCAGGTTGGGGACAAGCTCCTGCCCCAAACGGAGGAGTTTAAGTATCTTGGGGTCTTATTCACAAGTGAGGGGAGAATGGAGGAAGAGCTTGACAGATGGATCGTAGCAGCATCTGCAGTGATGCAGACATTGTACCGGTCTGTTGTGGTGAAGAGGGAGCTAAGCCCTAAGGCAAAGCTGTTGATTAACTAGTCAGTCTACATTCCTATGGTCATGAGCTTTGGGTAATGACCGAAAGAATGAGATTGCGGATACAAGCAGCTGAAATTCTTTGTAGAATTGCTGGACTCACCCTCAGAGATAGGGTGAGGAGCTCAGTCATCCGGGAGAGGCTCAGAGTAGAACTGCTGCTCCTCCACATTGAAAGGAGCCAGTTGAGGTGGTATGGGCATCTGATCAGGATGCCTCCTGGATGCCTCCCACTTGAAGTGTTTTGGGCACGTCCCACTGGGAGGAGACCCCGGGGCGAACCCAGGACTCGCTGGAGAGACTGTCTCCCAGCTGGTCTGGGAATGCCTTGACATCCTCTCTGAAGAGCCGGAGCAGGTGGCTGGGGACAGGGAAGTCTGGGCTTCTCTGCTTGAACTGCTGCCTCCGCAACCCGGACCTCCAGAAAAATGGCAGAAGATGGATGAATGGATCGACCACCCTCCATATAATCTGTCAAATGATAGACAGCTTTCAGAATTTGTAGTCATTGCTGGAAAAATTCTGAGGAAGGACAATTTTCAGTGAACGAAACCTCTGATTATATATATATATATATATATATATATAGTATATATATATATATATATAGTAGAGGGTGTAAGGGAAGGATGTGGAGGCGAGGCACGAGCATAGGTCGATACAGATTCTTTGACACCAACATGTATACAGCCTGTGGACCCCAGCGTGACCCGCTGGGGCCAAGTGTCTGGTAGAAGAGCCTCCCAACTCTCTCTGCATTCTGCTTATATAGCTTTAATGGTATACATTGAGAGCTGGGCTGGTGTATTATGCTTGTGTGTGTACAAAAAGAATGTGTGACACATTAACATAACACTTGCTACATTCATGACAATACATTCACCCCCTGCCCTTCCTGCTGTGGCCTGAAGCAGCAGGGGAGAACGCCTCATTGTCTGTCTAGTTACTCCTTGGGGGACTACCCCTTCAGTCCATTGTTCTGCCCCTCTTCACTGCTTCTGGGTGTGAGAGGATGTCCACCCGCTGTGTCTAGTGTCACCACAATATATATAGGTCAAATTCCTGCCTCCCTGAGGCAGGAGAGACAAAACCCCTCCAAGGCAAAAGACAAACTCAAGTGCTTATAACTGCAGTGAGGAACATTTATTAATAGAGAAGACATAGCGGTCCAAAAAATAACTAAGCACATACAAAAACAACAAGGATCACTTATACACAGATAAGATAAGATAAGATAAGATAAGATAAGCCTTTATTAGTCCCACAACGGGGAAATTCCAGGATTGCAACAGCACAGGGATAGCAACACTCAGAGCAACAATCAGAAGGCAAGAAAAAAACAAGCAAGCAAGAGCGGCTAATATACATATGTACATATTACTATAAAATAAATATATACACACACACACACAGACACACAGTGCAGAGCATTGTAGCTGGATGGAATAAATATATGAGTATATGAACACACAGTGCAGGGAAAAGCCAGTGTGAACACACAGTGCAGAGCATTGTACCTAGATGGAATAAATATGTAAATATATAAACACCCACAGTACGGAGCATTGCAGCTAGGTGGAATAAATATGCAAGTATATAAACACACACAGTGCGGAGCAATGTAGCTAGATGGAATAATATGTAGATATATAAAAACACAGTGCGGAGCATTGTAGCTAGATGGAATAAATATATAGATATATAAATATAAACACACCCAGTGCAGAGCATTGTAGCTAGATGGAATAAATATGTAAATATATAAACACACACAGTGCAGAGCATTGTTGCTAGATGGGATGAAACAGCATAACCGTCTACTTAGTTATCCTACATGGTATGATTATGTGCCCATACATATTCTCACCCTCCATAGCGACCGGTATGTTTCTAGTTGTATGCCGGAGGGGACCATTGTGTAAGTCTATTGCATCTTTTGCATTCAAAAAACTATTAGTTTGTTACGTCTTTTTGCTATCTCTGCGAGCAGCCCTGCTTAGGTTGTACAGTCTGACAGCCGTTGGTAGGAAGGACCTACGAAACCTCTCGGTTGTGCACCTGGGATGATGTAGTCTGCTGCTAAATGAGCTCCTCAGTGCATCCAGTATGTCCTGCATAGGGTGGAACTCGGACTCCAGCAGAGATGACAGTTTAGCCACCGTCCTTCTCTCTCCTATCTCCTCCATCGGATCAAGGTGCTGCCCCAGGACAGAGCTAGCTTTCTTAATCAGTTTGTTCAGTCTCTTCCTATCGGCTGCAGTAATGCCACTGCCCCAGCAGACCACTCCAAAAGTGATGGCTGATGCCACCACCGTGTCATAGAATGACTTCAGCAGCGCCCCTTGTACACCAAAAGACCTGAGTCTCCTCAGCAGGAACAGCCTGCGCTGTCCCTTCTTGTAGAGTGCGTCAGTATTGTGTGACCAGTCTAGTTTATTGTTCAGATGAACACCCAGGTACTTATAGGATGTCACCATCTCGATGTCTGTTCCCTGTATATTTACTGGTGCTGTGAGGGGCTGCCCATGCCTGCGGCAGTCCACCACCAGCTCCTTAGTTTTCCTCGCGTTGATCTGGAGGCAGTTCCGATGGCACCAGTCCACGAAGTCCTGGATAAGCCCTCTGTACTCAGCTTCATCTCCATTGGAGATGAGGCCAACGATCGCAGAGTCATCAGAGAACTTCTGTAGATGGCAGTGTGTTGTGTTGTGTGAGAAGTCTGCAGTATAAAGAGTGAACAGGAAGGGAGCCAGCACCGTTCCCTGGGGGGCCCCCGTGCTACTGATGATCGTGTCGGACACACAGTCCCGGGTTCTTACAAACTGAGGCCGGTTCGTGAGGTAGTCCAGGATCCATGATGACAGGTGCTGGTCCACCCCTGCGCGCAGCAGCTTGTCCTTCAGGATCATCGGTTGGATGGTGTTGAAAGCACTGGAGAAGTCAAAGAACATGATCCTCACCATATTCCCGGGCTTCTCCAGGTGGGACAGAGAACGGTGAAGGAGGAAGATCACCGCATCCTCCACCCCAATGCCATGCTGGTAGGCGAACTGGAGTGGATCCATCGCTGGTTCCACCAGGGGGCGGAGGTGAGCAAGGAGCAGTCTCTCCAGGGTCTTCATCAAGTGGGACGTCAAGGCCACCGGTCTGTAGCTGTTCAGGTCTTTGGGGTGGGAAGTTTTTGGTACAGGTACCACACAAGATGTTTTCCACAGCTGTGGTACCCTCCCCAGTTTCAGGCTCATGTTGAAGATATACGTCACAATCCCACACAGCTGGTCTGCACAGGACTTGAGGAGCTTTGCGCTGATGCCGTCCAGTCCCGGCGCCTTCCTCGCTTTGATCTTCCTCAGCTCCGTCCTCACCTGGGTCTCGGTCAGGGTCAGGATGGGGGGCTGTGTGTTGGGAGTGGGGGGGTGTTGGTGGAGTGGGGAGTGGGCAGCAGGACTTGATTTCTTTAGAGGCAGCAGTGGTTGTTGTGCAGACAGGGGGGAGGGCGGTTGGTCAAATCTATTGAAAAACAGATTCAGGTTGTTCGCCCACTCCCTGCCCCCCATGGCCTGAGGGGAGGTATTCTGGAGCCCCGAGATGGTTTTGAGGTTTCTCCAGACCCCGCTGATGTCGCTCTGTTGCAGCTTGTCCTCCATCTTCTTCCTGAAGCTGTCCTTGCCTTCTCTGATCTTTCTCCTCAGCTCCCTCTGTACGGACTTCAGCATCTCCCTGTTCCCCGACCTGAAGATCCTCTTCTTCTCTCTCAGAAAATAATAAGAGATAAGTCTCCAGAGTTACAGAAAATTCTGGAGAAGAGGAGGGGAGGACTGGACAAACATCATGGTTGGCTGCCGCACTGGAGGAGAGTGCAACAGACAAATATATAGTGGGGCACTAATGAGCTGCAGGTGCATGTGGCAGGGTGACCTATTTACCAGCTGACTGCAGCTGAGGAACCTGAAGCACAGCAATCAGCTGGTAAGTGTGTCAATGAGATGAGAGCAGAGCTCTGACAAGAAACAAGAAAGTAAACCAAGACACAAGTGCAGAACATAACCAAAAACAGACTTTACAGATAAATAAGCTATATAAAGAATTATATAAAGAATTGATTTTTGAACAATAAAAAATATAATGGTATACAAGTATATAACAATATACAATATAAAAATAAAGGACAGTAATTTACAATGTGTCTTTAATGAAGAAAGGTTATTATTGTTGAACATATATACAGTATGCTGAGTTATTGTTGAATATACGTATATGCTGAGTACTAGTATCATTGATATCATTATTACTAGAATATAACAACGGTATTATAGTATTATGATTGTCTAGAATGGAATTATTTAAAGTATTATATAGGCCAGGTGTTATTATTATTGTTATTGTAATTAATATATGGCTACCTATTATTATGGGTATTATTAAATGGTTATTTATTGTGCCTAGGTATTGTAAGCCATGTGGGGGTATATGGTGGTATATATGGTGATTATGATGGTAATATATTGGCATTATTAGATGTTGGGCTGCACGGTGGCGCAGTGGTTTAGCACTGTGGCAGCACAGTTTTACCCTCGGCCGGGGGATCGCGGGGATCATGAGATCGTGGGTTCGATTCCAGCCCCCGACCAACAGTGAGCTGTGTGGAGTTTGCATGTTCTCCCCGTGTTGCGTGGGTTTACTCCGGGATTTCTCCGGTTTCCTCCCGCATACCAAAAAAACCCCAAAACATGTAGGTTTAGGGCGCTCGCGCACGCAGCGACCAACAGCCGATGGCTTGTCACCAGACTGCAAACCAAATCTACCTACGGGTACAAATAAGTAACAAAAAAAAAATAAAAATAAATTATTGTCACTATAAACTATCATTGTTGTGTTATTTCTATTGCATAATTTAATTATAAGATGCACTATATATTATGGTATTGTATAATGAATGTAATTATATCATTCTAGTCATTATCCATACTGTAAGTTATTGGTTATGGAGAAGGGGTGGGACTATACTGTATAAGCGTCGGCTTCTTCCCACTCCTTTTGAACAAGGCTTTTTTTCCCTGTTATGTTTATATATTTTTCTTTTCTTGGTTTTGATTCCTTGTTTTTAAATTTCTGGTCAGAGGAATCTGAGCTCAGAACATGACCTCCCTCCCTCTCCCTCTCCCTCTCTCTCTGAGTGGGCGTGGTCGTGAGTGCGAGCTGGGAGCGTGTGACAATGTGAGTGAGTTGTCTCAAACTTTTCTCTATCTTTTTGTGTTTAAGGTGGTTTTTTTTTGTTAAATAATCTTAAGTTTTGTTGTTTTCTGTAGTTGGGGTGGGGTAGGTGTTCTGGGAGGGGGTTTCTGCTGCCAGCTTTGCTGGTCAGCATGGTTTTGGAGCGATGCTCCGGGTTCGAGAAGCTGACACGCTGGCATGCTGTCAAATTGGCTCTGGCTGTCAGCTGCTCAGTGGAATGTAGTCTGGCTGTGGGTGAGTTGGTTGGCTATGAAAGCGTCAGGTCTGCTTCTAGAATGAATAATGCTGTGGTAATTTTCCTAGACAGTGTTGAAAAAGTTAATCAGGTGGTGGAGAGTGGGGTTGTAATTAAAGACACACTGGTTCCTGTTCTGTCTCTGGTAAATCCCGCGAAGAGAATTACAATATCAAATGTCCCACTGTTTTTAAAGAATGAGCTGATGGAGAAGGAGCTGTTGAGTTACAGGCAGCTTTTGTCCCCCATTAAACACATCCCTCTCGGTTGTAAGCCCCGCATTTAAAACATGTCATGTCTTTTAGACGACAGGTGCTCATGATTTTAAAGAACAGCGAGGAAAGCCTCAACCTCATATTTAAGTACCAGATTGACAGCTTTGATTATACCATCCTTGTCACCTCTGATAATATGAAGTGTTTTGGCTGCGGAATGGAGGGACATTTGATCCAATCATGCCCTCAGGGAGTGGGGGGTGATCACCCAGGGGAGGCCTCTGGTGGAGGGAGAGGAGGCTGGTGCGGCCTCAACGTTGGGCTCCGCAGCCGCGGGGCCGTCTGGCGACGGAGCGGCTTTGCCGTCCTCCGAGGTTGCTGGCACAGCCACGCCTTTGGGTGCTTCGGCCGAGGGGCCGTCTGGTGGCGGGGTGGCTTTGCCGTCCTCCGAGGTTGCTGGCACAGCCACGCCTTTGGGCGCTTCGGCCGAGGGGCCGTCTGGTGGCGGGGTGGCTTCGCCGTCCTCCGAGGTTGCTGGCGCAGCCACGCCTTTGGGCGCTTTGGCCGAGGGGCCGTCTGGTGGCGGGGCGGCTTTGCCGCCCTCCGCAGCCAGCCTGTCGATCATAAATGGAACAACAACAAAAGTTAAAGTACATCGCAGGGCTAATGCACAGACCAACATTGTGGACAAGGGTGAGATTACCGAGAGGGATCATGCTCAGGACCAGACAGGTGAGCCAAATGAGGCACAGGTAGATGGTGGGACCGTAAAGACCTATATAAAACCACAGCACAGGGTGAGTGAAAAGCAAGAAGAGACAGCTACCAGGGTGGCTGAGTCAGGGTTCGAGGATGAGGATGACATTGAGATAGATGAAGAGTTATCTAAAGCTTCAGTCAAATGGAAGAATTTGGAAAACATACAGCAGAGGAGTAAAGTATCAAAGAAACTTCTGAGGTTTCTCTATCTCAACCAGATTCTTATACTGGGTCTGAGACAGAGAGTGATGGTGAAAGCAGTGATGATGTGGCCAGTGGAGGTGGTTACCCCTTCACAAAAATACAGAAGTTTTTGCAGGACACTAAGGGATCCAGAATGGTTAAAGTTGAAAACTTTTTCCCTGACCTAAAACATTTTGTTGACTCTGCTGGGGCCTACATGAAAAATAGGGGAGAGCTTGAGCAGGAAAACTTCATTGATCAGGAGATCTACAGACTAAAAAAGCTTGTACTAAAAGTTAAGAACCAAATTGCCCAGGATGATTAGTTTTTATTGCTCATTCTTTCTTTTCTGTTTTTGTATTGGCTTTGCCCTCTTATACACATGTGTAGTTTTAATTTTGGCACATTCAATATCAATGGAGCAAGAGAAATGTCCAAGTGAGCATGTGCTTTTACTCTTGTAGAATGTAAGAAAATTAATGTTCTGTTTGTTCAGGAAACTCATAGTTCTGAGGACAATGCTGCTTACTGAAGGAAGGAATTTCAAGGGGAAATTATTCTCAGTCACAAAAATAGCAGCAGTGGTGGAATGGGTATTTTATTTTCTCGAGATTTTATTCCCCTTTCTTATGACATTGAAGAGATAATTGCAGGCCACATTTTAAAAGTTCAAGCTGTTTTTGAGAATGTGAAAGTTGTTTTTATAAATGTGTATGCTCCAACCGTAGGCCCAGAAAGATTGGCCTTTTTAAACATTTTAAATGATACGATCAAAAATTGCGGTAATGATGACTTTTTATTTGTGGGAGGTGATTTCAATTGTACAGAAAATCCTTTTATGGACAGGAATCACCCAGAGCCACATGCTGCATCCAAGGGAAGTCTAAAGGGTCTTATAGAAGCTCATGACCTGTGTGATGTGTGGAGGAATTTTCATGGCAAGGCTAGACAGGACACGTGGAGCCATTGCAGGGACAATATTCTGTCCTTAGCTAGACTAGATAGGGTTTACAGTTTTAAGCACCATTTTCACATTTTTAAAAGTGCTTTTATAGTCCCTGTTGGCTTTACAGATCACTCTCTGGTTCAGTGTTGTGTTTTTATCAAGAATATAAAGTGCAGTAGTGCATTCTGGCATTTTAACATCACTTTTATCGGATAATAGTTTTAAAACTGCTTTTATGTTTCTTTGGAGTAATTTTAAATGAACAAAATCAAATTTTAGTTCTTTGCAGCAGTGGTGGAATGTAGGGAAGAGCCAAATAAAGAATCTGTGCCTACAGTATACTCACAATGTCTCTAGAGACTTGGCCACGTCTGTCAGGGACCTGGAGAGAGAAGTAGTGGAGCTGCAGTCTTTGGCAGGCTCCACAGGAGAAAGGACATTTTGAGGCCTTCAATGGCAAAAAGTCTGTTTTAACTGACTTACTGGGCATGGCCGCTAGGGGCGCTGTGGTACACAGTAGGTTCCAGAACATCGCACTTATGGATGCTCCATCTCATTTTTTCTTTGGTTTGGAGAGGAAGAATGGTCGGAGGAGGATGATCCACTCTTTCAGCTCTGAAGTCGGGCGGCTGATCCATGAGTCTGCAGAGATCCGTCGCTTTGCAGCTGCTTTCTATAAAGATCTCTAAGAAAAATTTTTGTTGAGAAACCGCATGTGCTGAGTCCCTTTTTGACGGACTTGCTAAAGGTGATGGCTAGTATGAATGCAGAGCTGGAGAGCGGGATCACTCTGCAAGAACTAGCAGTGGCTGCCCAATCTCTTCAGTGTGGAAAAGCCCCAGGGATAGACGGTCTACCATTGGAGTTTTACAGGGCATTTTGGTCTGAGATCTGTGAGGACTTGCTGGAAGTACTGTCTGACAGTCTGCGGAAGGGTCACCTGCCCCTAAGTTGTAGGAGAGCAGTCCTCATCCTCCTTCCCAAGAAAGGCGACTTGAAAGACATTAAAAACTGGCGTCCAGTGGCTCCCCTCTGTACTGACTACAAAATTCTCCCCAAAGTGTTGGCTACCAGACTGAAGAAGGTGATGGAGCAGGTCATACATGTAGACCAGACCTACTGTGCACCTGATAGGTTGGTTACAGACAACATTTTTTTAACTCGTGATGTTTTGGACCTCTCCAGCTCATTGGTCAAGGAACTTGGTCTCATTTCAATAGACCAAGAAAAGGCGTTTGACTGAGTTCAACATCCATACCTTTGGCAGACACTAGAAGCCTTCGGTTTCAGCTCAGGGTTCATCGTCAAGATCCAGGCCTTGTATAGAGACATTGAGAGTATTCTTTAGATTAATGGTGGTTTGAGTGCTCCTTTCAAAGTTGAGAGGGGTGTCCGACAGGGCTGCCCCCTCTCAGGTATGCTGTACTCTCTTGCCATCAAGCCCCTCCTTTGTAAACTAAGGCAAGGCCTCACTGGTCTTAAAGTCCCCAACTCTGACTCGGTTTTTAAAGTGTCTGCATATGCTGCTGATGATGTTGTTTTTACAAGAAATCAAAATGATGTAGACAACCTTTTAAGAACTTAATTTTTTTGGTGAGTGCTCCTCAGCAAGAGTGAATTGGGGTAAGAGTGAAGCTGTTGTGATGGGGGGTAGACTACAAAAAAATTGCCCTAACTGGTGGCCTTTCGTGGACACAAGGTGGTTTTAAATATCTTGGTGTGTTTTTAGGAAATCAGACTTTTACTGGGAAAAATTGGGAGTGTTTTTTGGAAAAAGTTGAAGGAAGATTAAAGAAATTGATTTAGCCAAACTTGTCCTTCAGAGGTCGTGTTTTAATCATCAACAACTTGATTGCTTCAATGCTGTAGTATCGACTGTCTTGTCTGGACCCTCCAACCAATTTGCTGGCCAGAATACAATCTATAGTCGTGGACTTTTTCTGGGACCGTCTTCACTGGGTTCCACAGACCATCGTGTTTTTACCTAGGGAAGAAGGCAGTCAAGGACTCATCCATCTGGCCAGCAGGGGGGCCGTCTTTCACCTGCAGTTCATTCAGCGACTGCTGAGTGGCCCTCTCGACCTTGTGTGGAGACCTGTTGCCAGAGTTGTCCTGGCTCGCTGTGAAGGGCTGGGACTAGAAGAGTCATTGTTTTTAATGGACTTAAAGAACCAAAAACTCCCAGAACTTCCCCAGTTTTATCAAAGTGCTTTTAAAATCTGGGGACTTTTTAAAAAGAACTCTCCCCAGGCTTCCTTGTCACCTTTTTGGCTTTTAAAGGAATCACTTGTGTTTGGGACCTGTTTTGATGTGGGCAATGTTTTAGGACCTTCTGTTTTAAAAAAGTTCCTTTCTGCAAAGGTTACAATGCTGGGACACTTGGTGAACTTATGTGGTCCTAACCTGGACAATGCTGTTGCCCTGTGCTCGACTCTTGGTGTTTCTTCAGTCAGAGTTATAATAAACTTGCTGAAAGGTTGGAGAGACTGCGTCTCCACAGAAGAACACTCTGCTATTGTTTTACACTGCAAAAACTCTGTGCAAACTGCTGATGAACCTTTTCCTTTTAGTGTTTTATCTCCTGATTTTAAAGATGGCACTGGTGTGTTTTTAAACTCTGAACACATTAACTTTGGTGACTCTTCTGGTAAAAAAATGTATGGACTCTTGGTGAAAGTTCTAAATGTGAATAAATTAAAAGGTCGAGCTGATACACCATGGAGGAAACACTTGGGTTTGGGATCAGAGGTGAGGCCTGCCTGGAGAGCACTCTATAAACCACCATTAACTAAAAAGGTTGGAGACCTGCAATGGCGAGTTTTACATGGTGCTGTGGCTGTAAATGCTTTTATCTCTAATTTTAAACCCAAATGTTCTTGAGGTTTGTCCATTTTGTCCTCAGAAAGAGACTGTGTTCCATTGTTTTCTGGACTGTAACAGACTGCAATTGTTGTTTGTTTTTTTGGGGAAGCTGTTTTATCTGTTTGGAGAAATCTTTTCCCTACAGATTTTTATCTTGGGTTATCCATATAGGCAGAGAAGCAAGAAAAAAAGTGAACTTTTAAATTTCATCCTGGGTCAGGCCAAAATGGCTGTTTATGTTAATAAGAAAAAGAAAAATTGAACAAATGCTGGATTGTAATGTAAAAGACATGCTGGTAAGCATGATCCAGACTCGAATAATGATTGATTACAATTACTAACATCTGATGCAAAATGTTGGAACTTTTGAGGCTATGTGGTGCTTTAAGCACATCCTGTGTTGTGTAAAGGAGGGGAAAATTACCTATGGTGTGGTTCTCATGTAACAAGCAAGTTTTTGTTTTAGTTTTCTTGGTTTCGTTGCTTGTGTCTTTGATTTCTTGTCAGTGAATTAATTTACTTTTCATTGCTTCTTTTAGTTGGAGTGTTTTTCTGTTGAACTTGTGACAGTAAAGGTGTGTTGAAAAATCAAAATCTCTCCCCCTCTCTCTCCCTCTCACACAGAATTGTGCTAGAGAGAGAGTCTTTTTATTATAGTAATCCACCTTATTCCTAGGCCCCATGTTGCCTTGCATGAATTATGGTAGCAACTTCTGGTACTAGTTTAGAAAATATGGTTGTCACTGAAACAGGACACTTTTCCTTGTTCAGAAACAATGACTTCGGCATCAGAAATGATGCCGAACACGGCCTCTTGCACCTCAAAACAGTAACAATCATACCACTTCCCACGACTATCGAGGGATGGGACGATGACCTTAAAAAGTGACCTTGTAGATAGTAGATCTGTTGGTTAGCGCCACTGCTAAGATGCTAACGCTGTAAACAAATGACCCGTGCTGAAAAAATGAGTCACTTTGAGGACATTTTCAAAACGGATGTAACATTATTTCCGTATTGAAAGACTGTCAAAATGATATTTAATTTGTAGGAAGTGTGCGAAAACTGACCCAGAAAAAGACGATTTGTTTATATTTTGTCATAAACCCTTCTGTACGCTTTTCCAATACGCATGGCGAAGGGTGAAATAAGCAGGATTTAAGTGCAGGGTTGCACCACACACATTTATTAAAGAACATACAGGCAGTCCCAAACATACAAAAAGGCAAACACTTACATGGGACGTTCCTGGGCCGGCATTGCACAGTGAACGCATGAGGAGAAGTGATTAACCACCGGCGCTTCCCAGAGCCGGCATCGCTCGATGAGCGTACAGAACCATAGCTGCAGTGGAGGTGGCTAATCCTTCGTGATTCTTCAGGTCACGTACGACCAAACGCATCAGTCGGTAATCCATACGTTAATGACCCAGCAATGCATGACTGGAAAAAGGCTCCTTAAGTACATACATTGCTGGCTCTGCAAATTGGGCACACCTGGGCGAGGCGCGGGAAAGATGATTAACGAGGCTGGGAACAGCTGATGGAAATGAGGGGGGGGGCGTGGCTGGACCGGCAGACTGTCAGCAGTGTTCACAGAAAGTAGGTCACAGCAATTGATTAACAGCTGCTGGTCAGGCTGTGGCTATGGAGACAGCACAGAATACATAATAGTGTGGGCGACCCCCACAGCCTACGGACAAGCAGAGCGCTCAGCTGGAGC
Source organism: Pholidichthys leucotaenia (assembly GCA_020510985.1). NCBI lineage: Eukaryota > Metazoa > Chordata > Actinopteri > Cichliformes > Pholidichthyidae > Pholidichthys > Pholidichthys leucotaenia. Next base: position 396,284,624 of record CM035843.1, read on the forward strand.
AATTAGCAGAACAGTGAGATGCATGGACTGGTATCAATAGGCAGCCTCTCTTTGTCTAATCCCTGCGCCAGTAATCCTGCTATTGATATGTGTGACTCTAATGCAAATGTCCATACCTTCCTGCAGTTACTGTGATGCTAATGTGCCATGCATGCATTGTCTAGCTGGGTATATAAGTCAACCATATCGCTTGCTCTCTCTCTTTTTCTCTCTTGCTGATCACTCGCATTTCCTGTTTGCTGACTAGAGACACAGTGCTCGCTCCAGCGCGCTCCCACAGCGCTGGAGTGACTCTCGTGATGGAGGATGAAATAAACACCCTTTTAAACTTCAGTTCGCCGTGTCCTGCTGCCTGCACTTATTCCATGCCCCCACACTGGGTACCCCTTATTTGATCCTCTACACTGGTGACCCCAAATACAAGAACATCCTGACGATGAACGAACGCAGCCCCCGGCAGTGACTCCGACGACAAGCGAACGCAGCTGCCTGACGCAAATGGACTGCCCTCCCTTCTGCCACACCGGAGACCTCGACGCAGAACCAACACCAGGCGAACTCCCCCGGAGATCATCCACGACCGGGAAAGCTGCAGAAAGCGTCATGGTGCGACCCTCGCCTGAGATTCTAGACATCCACGCTGGGACCGGCCGAGGGACACAGAACGTTTTCTCCCTCTCACCGCTCCTCCGCATCCACACGAGCGCGTTCGCACCTCGTCCCCTCTCCACGACGGCGACCTCCAGGGCCGGACGGAGAACGCAGCGCGTGGACCAGACCGCACCATGACCCGGCACGAGCAAACGACAGCAACAGCCCGAACAGGGAAGACCATCGGTGCCGACGACGCTGATCTCCATCAAGCTCCCTGACTCGCCTTGCGACAGCGGACCTGCCATGCACCGAACCCCCGCACGCACATTGGGGGGTTACGAGGACAGCGCACCACACACGGGACAATACCGGCTCCACAGACTGCCATCGTCCTCCGCCGCTGCACACGCCCGAGAAACATGGCCGATCGCCATCCTCGGACCCTTCAGGGCTGCTCACACACCTGAAGCAGACACGCAGCACACAGGATTTTGTATGGGTCTCAGCCACGGCGCACAATGGGAATCCAGCTGTCAGCTGTCCCCGAGGGCTTTAGGGCTGCGCGCGCACCTAAAGCCAACACGCCAAGTCCCTCACACAGCTCCAGCTCCTGTTTTTTCTTCATGGCTGCTACGCATCCTCGCAGTACTGAACCACGAGAAGAGTCAGAGACAAATTTTTCTTCTCACAGCCGCTGTGGATCTCCGTCACGTTCAACGGGACAGCCCCTCAACATCGTGGATCCACATGCAATTTTTGTGCAGCCCAGACAACTTCGCCGTCCCGGGCCGGCACTTGCTACCCCCACCCCCCTCCCTCCACCTCCGCCTGCACAGAACTTTTCCCGCAGCTCGCTACCAAAGCTGGACAATCGAGGCCTCAGCCCCCTGCTGAGCCCTCTGGGGGGGGAGTAGTGTGGGCGACCCCCACAGCCTACGGACAAGCAGAGCGCTCAGCTGGAGCAATTAGCAGAACAGTGAGATGTATGGACTGATATCAATAGGCAGCCTCTCTTTGTCTAATCCCTGTGCCAGTAATCCTGCTATTGATATGTGTGACTCTAATGCAAATGTCCATGCCTTCCTGCAGTTACTGTGATGCTGTGCCATGCATGCATTGTCTAGCTGGGTATATAAGTCAACCATATCGCTTGCTCTCTCTCTCTTTTTCTCTCTTGCTGATCACTCGCATTGCCTGTTTGCTGACTAGAGACACAGTGCTCGCTCCAGCGCGCTCCCACAACGCTGGAGTGACTCTCGTGATGGAGGATGAAATAAACACCCTTTTAAACTTCATTTCTCCGTGTCCTGCCTGCACTTATTCCGTGCCCCCACACTGGGTACCCCTTATTTGATCCTCGACAATATGCACATACACAGTGGTAAAGAAGTGGTAAGTGGTAAGAAAAGGTATAAATGTGAAACTCTGATGTGGCTCAGCCTCTTGTCTTCCTGCTTATTGGAGAGAGCAGGCTGGGGAAATGAATGATGGAATAAACTGGAATAAAACACAATTCAGTCTCTTTATTCCACGCTCCCCACACCAGGAGGAAAAAGTCTGCAATAGATAAGTAGAGGAGGAAGTTGGTGGTGGATTTAAATGTAAATAACGGTTTATATTGTTTATTGTACTATTTATGGGTGTTTATTATGTGTGATTTTGTAAATCTTGTGTGAAAACTATATGTTTAATGAATATTTTTAGGTATTGTTGAGTACAAATGTGGATATTTATTGCCTTACCTGTGGACATTGGTATGTTCTAATCAGACTAATTATCTCACTAGGTATATTAGCAGGTGATTTTCATTTGGTTGGGGCTGGGTGTTGGATGTTTTAGACGTACAGTACGTTGTTTGCCTGCACAGTGTCTGAAATAAATGGAAAAATGGAAAAATGCTGGTTGCAAATTCTTGAAGTCTAGCTCTTCTGTGACACGCGTCTTGACTGCTCGGCTGTATGACAAATGGTGTCAGAAGAAAAAGCGGAAAGTGTCGTCAAAGCTGAGGAGTGACAACACTGTGCAGAAGAAGCAATGGCTAAAAGAAATACAAGGAAGCAACAGGAGCAGTTAGAGGACTGTGAATCAGGTATGGCAACTGAGGAGCAGGGGGCCAGTGGACTGGACAAGCTGGAAGAATCAACAAGCTTGGTGAAGTCATTAGTTTGTTCACAGACATTCAGAGATCATCAGTTAGAGGAAGACACCTCTCTTCAGGAGCAAAGATGGCGGAGTATGCAGCACCAGTTTCGCCAGATACAAGCACAGGTGATGGAATTGAGAGAGGGGTATGAGAGCCGGGCTTAATTCTTTAATTATATTTATTCCATCCTGCTACAATGCTCTGCACTGTGTGTCTGTGTGTGTATATATATATTTTATAGTAATATGTACATATGTATATTAGCTGCTCTTGCTTGCTTGTTTTTTTTTCTTGCCTTCTGATTGTTGCTCTGAGTGTTGCTATCCCTGTGCTGTTGCAATCCTGGAATTTCCCCGTTGTGGGACTAATAAAGGCTTATCTTATCTTATCTTATCTTATCTTAATTCAGTGGTGAGAATGACGCTTCGGGTGAAGACTCCAGGGTGACGGCTAGCCGGGTCGGCCCGCAGGAGGAGCTACTGCTGCAGGTGGAACCGAGGACAACACACATTTACCGCAAGCCCAGGCTGAACCCGCTCTCTCTCGAGGATGATATTGAACATTATCTGGCAACATTTGAAAGAATTGCTACGGTCTGCCGCTGGCGAAAAGAAGAGTGGTCTATTCAACTGGTTCCTCTGCTCACAAGTAAAGCACGCAGTGCTTATGCGCTTATGGACATGTCAGACACAGAAGATTATGAAAAAGTGAAAGAAGCAGTTTTAATGAAATATGAAATAATAGCCGACACCTATAAAAGGTTTTGTTCCCTGGACGTTCATCAGGACAAAACCCCTCGTGAACTTTATGTTCGTTTGAAAGACCTGTTTAATAAATGGGTTAAACCAGAGACCTCAACGATAAGAGACATTTCTGAACTGATGATTTTGGAGCAGTTTCTGCAGATGGTGGACCCGGAACTAGAAGTCTGGATACGAGAGCGGGACCCAAAGACTGCAGAGGGTGTTGCTCAGCTTGCAGAAGTTTTTCTGTCAGCCAGGTCTGGGAGCAGAAGACCTACTTTCAGCTGTAATGGCTACTTCACCACACGGAGTAAGTCTAATGGGGGTGAAAGGGGTGGTCCAGCTCAAATTAGACCTTACTCCAGTTCCAGTCAGTTCACATATGGCAAACAAAATTAATAAAAAGTCATGTTTTTTCTCTAGGCAAGATATATGATCCTACCAGTGCAACAAAATCGGTCACACTCAGTACACATGTCCATCTACAAAGCAAAGTAAGCCTTCTCTGTTATGTTCAGTCCCAAGACTCACCTTCTCAGCCCCAGTTCAGAGAGAAGTATATAAAACATCAGTTTTGCTTAATGGCCAGTGTGAAGAGGGCCTTTTGGATTCCGGTTGCTTCCAGACTGTTGCTCTGCCCAGTTTGGTCCCTAGAGATCTGTGGAGTGAGACTACAGTGAATATTAGTTGTGTACATGGGGATAAGAAGCTGTACCCGACTGCTGAGGTCTATTTAACAGTGGGTGGCCAAACTTATCTCCTTTCTGTAGCTCTTGTGCCTGATTTGCCATATTCAGTTATTCTGGCAATGATGTTCCAACTTTGTTGGATATCATACAACAGGTGAGGGACAAACAGCAAACTGAGGAGGGACAGGTAGATGGCGCTAATGAACAGAGGCTAAATGTACTTGTTGAGAGGGAATGTAATATAAGATAAGATAAGATAAGCCTTTATTAGTCCCACAATGGGGAAATTCCAGGATTGCAACAGCACAGGGATAGCAACACTCAGAGCAATAATTAAGAAGATACAGAAAATATAAATAAGAGCAGTGGATATACATACATACACATAAATATATAAATATATATACACAGTGCGGAGCATTGTAGCAAGATGTAATAAACAGCATAACCGTCTACTTAGTTATCCTACATAGTATGAATATGTACCCATACATATTGTCACCCTCCGTAGCGACTGATATTGTCCTAGTTGTATACTGGAGGGGACCATTTGTGTAAGTCTGTTGCGTCTTTTGCATTCAATACTATTAGGTCGTCACGTTTTTTGTTATCTCTGCGAGCAGCCCTGCTTAGGTTATACAGTCTGACAGCCGTAGGTAGGAAGGACCTACGAAACCTCTCGGTTGTGCATCTAGGATGATGTAGTCTACTGCTAAATGAGCTCCTCAGTGCATTCAATATGTCCTGCATAGGGTGGGACTCGGACTCCAGCAGAGATGACAGTTTAGCCACCATCCTTCTCTCTTCGATCTCCTCCACTGGGTCAAGGCGTTGCCCCAGGACAGATCTAGCTTTCTTGATCAGTTTGTTCAGTCTCTTCCTATCGGCTGCTGTAATGCCGTTGCCCCAGCAGACCACTCCAAAAGTGATGGCTGATGCCACCACCGTGTCGTAGAATGTCTTCAGCAGCGCCCCTTGTACACCAAAAGACCTGAGCCTCCTCAGTAGGAACAGCCTGCGCTGTCCCTTCTTGTAGAGTGCGTCGGTATTGTGTGACCAGTCTAGTTTATTGTTCAGATGATCACCAAGGTACTTGTATGATGTCACCATCTCAATGTCTGTTCCCTGTATGTTTACTGGTGCTGTGAGGGGTTGTCCTTGCCTGCGGCAGTCCATCACCAGCTCCTTAGTTTTCCTTGCGTTAATCTGGAGGCAGTTCCTATGGCACTAGTCCACGAAGTCCTGGATAAGTCACAATATGGTCACAACTAGAGCCCAGAGGGCTGGAAATGTTCTCCAAGAGGTACCTTTTTATGACTCTGGGTTAGAGGTGGGCCCAATTAAGCAGCCAAAATCCCAGGCCCAGGAAGAAGGGACAAGATTTAAGTTACAGCTAAGAACCTGGGTGAAGTTATGAAGTGAACATTATGAAGTGGTTATAATTAATGCCATTTTATTTAGTGAATGACTGCTTGTGTGATTAGGAAAACATACATTGGCTATAATTTTAGAGCCATTAAAAAAAACGTTCACACAATCATCAATAAACCGTTAAACTGTTCAGTCTGTTTGTTGACACCAAGACAGTGTCCTGTCTCCATAGATTTTGACATTCCTTCTGACATGCTGCATTGCACAAAGCTGACCCATTGCTAAAACCCTGGTTTGATAAAGTCTCTGAAATTGAGGGTGTGAAACAGAGCAGAGTAGACTGCTTGGCGGAGGCCTCTTATGTGATCAAAAATGGCATTTTGCATCAACATCAGGGGGAAGTTATTGCAATAGCTTTGCCACAAGGCCTCACACAGAAGGTTATGGAGCTAGGACATGCCATTCCTTGGGCAGCTCATCTAGCATTCCAAAAAACACTTCAAAAAATTGCTAGAAGGTTTTTGTGCCCAGGAACATACACCCAGGTTAAGGAGTTCTGTGCTTCATGTGAAACATGTCAATTTACATCACCTAGGGGAGTAGCCCGTGCCCAGCTTCAGCCATTACTGGTCACTGGAACACCTTTTGATAGAGTAGGGATGGATATAGGTGGCCCCCTAAAGAGAAGCTCTTCTGGTTGTAGGTACATCATAGTCATTTGTGACTATGCCACTTGTTATCCAGAAGGCTTCCCATTGAGATCTATTAAGGCTAGGCAGGTTGCCAACTGTCTTATAGAATTATTTTCAAGGGTAAGCATTCCTAGAGAGGTCCTTACAGACTGTGGAACAAATTCCTGTCTAAGCTGTTGCATCAAGTATATAAGCTGTTGGGGTATAAAGGGCATTAAGACCACCCTATACCACCCTCAGACAGACGAACTGGTTGAGAGATTTAACCAAACTCTGAAAAACATGCTGCGGAAGTTTGTTTCCAGTACAGGCTCTGATTGGGATCAGTGGGTGCCATATTTGTTCTTTGCTTATCGGGAGGCTCCCCAGGCTTCAACAGGATTCTCACCCTTTGAACTACTTTATGGTCGTCAGGTGAGGGGTCCACTGGACTTGTTAAAGGAGCACTGGGAGAGTCCACCTAGTGATCAGGACAATGTGGTGTCTTATGTGATAAAAATGAGAGAGAGGCTTGACCAGATGACTGCTTTGGCTCAGGAGCACATCAGGACGGCACAGACTAATCAGAAGACTTGGTATGATAAGAAGGCCAGAAAGAGTTTTTCATCCAGGTCAGCAGGTGTTGCTGCTTCTTCCTACTAGTGACAGTAAGCTGTTGGCACGATGGCAGGGTCCTTATCAGATCTCTAAGAAATCAAGTGCAGTGACTTATGAACTGTATATGCCTGTCAGAAAGAAGAAACATCAATATTTTCATGTCAACTTGTTGAAGGAGTAGCAGCAGCAGCCTGTTCATCAGCAGCCACGGCATCAGTTCCTCATTTGTGCGACTGAAGTGGATGAGGAGCGAGAACAGTCTTTTCCCACAAACATGACAGATCCTTGTTTAGTGGATGTGTCTCATCTGCAGTCTTATCAGCAAAGAGAGATAGAGGCACTGTTGGATCCAGAACTTTTTCAGGAGAAACCTGGTTTCACCACATTGGTTCAGCATAAAGTTCATTTGAAGGAAAAGGCTATTCCCTTTAGAAAGTGTTATAGAATCCCTGAATGTTTGGTCCCAAAGCTTAAGCAGGAGATTGACTTGATGTTGCAGCTGGGGGTGATTGAAGAGTCAGCGAGTCAATGGTGTAGTCCCATTGTGCTGGTCCCAAAGAAGGATAGCTCCTTGAGGTTCTGCATTGATTTTAGATATCTAAATGCAGTTTCAAAGTGAGTCTTACCCCATGCCCCAAATTCATGAGCTGTTGGAGAGAGTGGGCAGGGCTAAGTTTATTACCACACTAGACCTGAGCACGAGTATTGGCAGTTGGCTTTGGCGCCTGAAACTAAAGAATTGACAGCCTTTAAGACACCTTATGGCAACTTTCAATTTAGAGTTATGCTATTTGGCCTCCAGTGGGCTCCTGCAACATTTCAAAGACTCATGGACCAGGTACTAAGAGGTGCATCATACTTTGCAGCTGCCTACTTGGATGACGTGGTAATCTACAGTCAGACCTGGAAGGAACATGTGTTGCACCTTTGGCAGGTACTTCATCTGATTAGGACAGTGGGACTGACCATTGATCCATGCAAGTGTGCCTTTGGACAGCAGCAGGTGGAGTACCTGGGTCATGTTGTTGGACAGGGGGTTATTAAGCCATGAGTGGGAAAGGTGGATGCCATTCAGGCCTATCCTGTGCCCACTACAAAGAAGAAGGTATGTTCATTTATGGGTTTGGTAGGATGGTATGGTAAATTCATTCCCCATTTTGCTGAGAGAGCAGCGATTCTTACTGGCCTCACCAAAGCTTCAGCACCAAACAAGGTGAAATGGGATGTGGCAGAACCTTTGAGGATCTGAAGGGTGCCATTTCCAGTGATGGGGTTCTCTACAGTCCAGATTTTGGTCAGCCATTTATTCTCCGGACTGATGCTTCAGGAGTGGGCATTGGAGCAGTGCTTCTCCAGGAGGTGAAGGGAGAAAGGCGTCCGGTACTTTTCCTAAGCCGTAAGTTGTTGGACCGGGAGACTAGATACTCTACGGTGGAGAAGGAGTGTCTCGCCATGAAGTGGGCCATTGAATCATTGAGGTATTATCTGCCTGGTCGTCATTTCACTTTAGAGACGGATCATTGGGCCCTAAAGTGGCTATACAGGATGAAAGACTCCAATAGTCGTCTCACAGGGCGGTATTTGTCCCTGCAGCCTTATGATTTTACAGTTCAGTATGTGGCAGGGAAAGCCAACCTTGTGGCAGACAGCCTTTCCAGAGTACATGAGTTTTAAAGTACTGTACTCTTGGGAGAGGGGGGAGGAAATGTGACGACGGAGTGTCGCCACTGGTATGGACCTCTTCAATTAAGTGGTATATTATAAGTGTAAGGGAGTTTATAACTTTCAAATGTTAAAATGTATTCTAATGTATAAAAATACACACAAAATTGGAAGTTGTAAATGGTATTTATTTGTGGGCTGTATATTTGTTTTTCTGGGTGAGTTGGCGTCCACTTGTGAGATAAAGAGCTAATGTTAATAATTAAGTCAATTGGGTGAGGCAAATAAAGAACCACTTACCTTTGCCAGCATACTTCCTGGTGGTGTCTTGGGCAAAAGATTCCCCAGGGGCTCGAGTGCCTTATAAAGGGTGCCAGTGTAGCTGTGTGTTTGTACATACATATGTTTAGACATAAAAGGGGTGTATTTGTGCATACGTATGTTAAACATAAGAGAGATGCTGACAGCACATATGTGGATTGACCTCACGATGAAGAGGACAGTAAGTCCGGACCACCTGCGGAGGACAACGAGAGAGGACAGGGGTGCGAACGAAGGACTTCCTGACCTCCAGGACGCAGGTAGAAGACGGAAGACTGGAGGGGGGTGAAATGTCAATAAAGGGTTTGACGGGGATATGTGATCCCCCCTGTGTGTGGGAAGTCTGTAGGAGAAAAGGTATAAATGTGAAACTCTGATGTGGCTCAGCCTCTTGTCTTCCTGCTTATTGGAGAGAGCAGGCTGGGGAAATGAATGATGGAATAAACTAGAATAAAACACAATTCAGTCTCTTTATTCCACGCTCCCCACACCAGGAGGAAAAAGTCTGCAATAGATAAGCAGAGGGGGATGTTGGTGGTGGATTTAAATGTAAATAACGGTTTATATTGTTTATTGTACTATTTATGGGTGTTTAGTTTTCACACAAGATTTACAAAATCACACATAATAAATATTTATGTTTGATGAATATTTTTAGGTATTGCTGAGTATATGTGAAATGTGGATATTTATTGCCTTACCTGTGGACATTGGTATGTTCTAATCAGACTAATTATCTCACTGGGTATATTAGCAGGTGATTTTCATTTGGTTGGGGCTAGGTGTTGGATGTTTAAGACCTAAGCTGTTTGCCTGCACAGTTTCTGAAATAAATGGAAAAATGCTGGTTGCGAATTCTTGAAGTCTAGCTCTTCTGTGACATGTGCCTTGAGTGCTTGGCTGTATGACAACACTTTATTCATTGAATTTTCACCACTTGTTTTTTATTTTTAAGTCAGAAAAGAAGTGCAATAAAGGGGAGAAGTTTAGCTTTATTTTTGTATTGCATTTCTTGAACACGCAGTCTACTGGGAAAAAATTGTTTTAAATATTTTATACCATTTGTTGTGCAGTGATTATTTTGTAGATTGTTTATTTAAGAAAAAATTGTTACTGTTCTATTGTTTCTGAACAAAAAGTTATAATAAAGTGTTTTCTGTTTACCTATAAACTTTGGCCAAATTCTGTCCTGGGTTTAGCTAATTAATAATCCAAAGGAAAAAATCACAAAACACTTAAAGGTCATGAAAATTAATTCAGATTTAGTAATTTAATGATGCATCCACCTTAATTTTTAAAAAGTATTGGTATCGGCGATACTGGCCCTGTATTTACTTGGTATCGGATCAATACCAAATCTTGCAGTATCGCAGACCATTACTGTCCAATGTTGCTTGCAATTTTTTTTGCATCATGAGCAGTGCATCAAGCGCTGTTTCAGCACGCCCACAGTCATGTGACCGTAGCAAGCGTGGCCTCATTATGTAGGTCACATCACGTGACTTGAGGGCTCACGGGAACGTATGCAATGCCCAGCCCTCTCAGATTTCTCTCCAGGTCTCAAATCACGTGATGTGACAACGAGGTCTCGTTTGCTATGGTCACGTGACTGTGGGCATATTGACACAGTGCTCGACACTCTGCTCGTGACACTTCCGTGTTATATTGCTCGAGTCAGTCTTGAATGGACGGTGTTCAGCCTAACATTACTAACTAGAAAAGCACTCATAGAGCACATACCTCCACCAAGGCTCCTTCCGTTTGTCATGGATCACCTCCAAAATGTAATGGGTTTGTGTGTAGGCCTATAGCCACTTGTGGTGAAAATGGCATCAAAGTCTGTCCATCAGTTTTGGAGTATTGTTGCTAACACACTGAGAAGATAAGAGCCTTGGCTGAGGTTTGCATTCTCAGATAATCACCAAAATATAATGGGTTCCTCTCTAGCCCAAAAACCACCTCTGGTGAAAATTTCATCCAAATCCATCCAGTATTTTTTGTGTAATCCTGCTGCACAAATACAAAAAAGCCCTTGGTGCAGGTATGCACTCTCAGATCATCACCAAAATCTAATCATCTGTTCCCCATTCCATTACACACCTTTCCTGAAAATTTCATCAAAATCCGTTCATAACTTTTTGAGTTATGTTGGTAACTAACAGATAGACAGACAAACAAACCCCAGTGAAAACATTACCTCCTTGGCGGAGGTAATAATAAACACTTAAACCACCAATTGGCCGACTTGATGTCCAAAGAAAATTAAGGATCTTCAGTGTGCTGTTGGCTTTCTAGATGACTTGAGGCCTTTCATCAAAATGGCTCATATAGACGATGGTTTAATGTGTATTTTTTCCATTTCAGTAAATGCACTGTTTCTGTCTCTCCCAGTACATTCACCTCTGTCCTTATTGTCATGCAGGGCACAATAGTGCCTCAGCATAATGATGTGTTATTGTTGTATCCAAGGTCTTTGAAACACAACAGACACTTCACCGTGCAAATAAAAATACATTATATAAAATGAATTATAAGTATGGCCCTGCTGGGACTTGAACCCCAGCTTCCAAGTTACAGGACAGATGCTTTACTACTAAGCTACTACTTAGTGATGTCTGGATGAGGTTTTCTTAAAGACTTGAGGCTTTTCATCAAAATGGTTCATATAGACAAAGCCTCGTGAAACTTCATTTACCCTACTAGGCCATGTAGTCAACAAAAGGTATACAACATGCAGAGTTTTGCAAGGGCATTATTGGTTTAATGTGTAATTTTTCCATTTCAATAAATGGGCTGTCTTTTAAGAAATATCAATGATCATAAGGGAAAAAAGAAATAATAAAACTTGGGTGACTGCAGTGAATGTGCTTGTGGTACTTATCCATTTTAATTAAGAAATAATAACTTTTCAACAGTCTTTGGACTAAGGCGATTTCTTTTTTAGATTATTTCTCCAGCTTTGAAGAATACTCAGAGCACAGAGGATGCAGGTGTGCAAAGGAAGGGTACTGCTTGTTTCTGTCTCTCACAGTAAATTCACCTCTGTCCTTATTCTCATGCAGGGCACAATTGGAGTGTTCATGTTTGGTAAACAAAGTGTAATTCTAGCGCATGCGCAGTCTGCTTGTGGGCAAGAAAACATTGCAGCGTTGCAACGCCTTTTGCATGGACCCATGTTTGGTGAGCGAAACAATCCACAGAAACGCTCATATTTTGCTCAATATCTTATGTTAACAAAATAATAAGACACTAGCATTTATTGTACAAAGATTATGAGATATCGTGGCATCGCAGAGGTTCCTTGTCAATGCCTGAGTCCTGCGGTTCACTCTCTGAAAAAGGATGAAACTGACCTGCCTGCACGTTTCCATCTCTGGCCTGACAGTCACGCTCACTGTCACTGTGTCAGTGATTCATCTAGTCAATTCTAGTTTGTGACATTTGAAGTCCAATTGCAATGACTTGATTCTTGAATGATGAATTGAAGTTAAAGCAAAGAACATCTCTTTCTGCCAGAGATCTTAACCAGGAAGCTGGAAATCACAGGTGACACTGAGGAAGAGGCTGAAGTACAGCTAGTGTGTGTCTGTAACAAGCCAGCAGCTGGGAAGATGATTGCTTGTGACAATCCAACATGTGACATAACATGCTTTCACTATTCTTGCGTTAACGTCAGGCGGAAACCAAGGGGTCACTGGGTTTGTCCAGGATGTAAAGCTTCCAGTTCTGATGATTAATTAATGGCATAAGAAATGTTCTGAGTGACTTCCTCTGTGTCACAAGCAGTTGTTACAGACACACACTGGTGTTGTCAGTGTCAGCTGTGATTTTCCTGGTCTTCTCCTTTGTGCCTTGTCTCTCAACTCAGCCAGTTTCTAAGTGTTCATGCCAGTATTTTTGACACCCAAGAAACCACCTCTGTTTTTCCACTTTAAAATATTAGCAGTCCATTTTAAACTAGGCTGAATTAATTTAATTCAGCAGTGTATGGCATTTAACTGGCTGGAGTCTAGTTCTTGCTGGATAGGTTACTGTGGCAGGTTTCCGTGTTCAACTGTTGCCAATACATCCAGCAAAAAAAATAATTACAGTGCACTATGTTCATGACCTCAGAATACTAAATTTATTGCTATGTGATTGGATGGATCTCGACTCAGGATGGACCTTTTTGTAAAATGGCCACCACTAATGTTTAGCATTCGAAATGCATGTATTGTTGTTCTCTAGATTAATGATTACATTTACTCTATACAGTCACAGTGGTCCCCATCTTATATGACTGATCCTGTATTTCTAGTGCTTGGTCTATACTGTTAAACTGTTAAATTTTGCTGCAACTTCTATTTTATAATCTGTATGTACATGTAAATGAGCACCTTACATTTTCACTGTTTTTTAGCAGAGCATGAATTTTGCACTCTTCTTAAAATTTGTTAATCTACACAGGCCTCGCAATATTTGTGAAATAAAGGGCAAAGAAAAGGGTTTTACAGTACACGGTGGGTTCTGTCTTACCGGTAATACTAAGTTCCTTGTATAATGTGATTGACTTTGTAAATTTGGCACTAAGTTTTTACAATCAGTGTATTTGTCACCTCAATGAGAGATGACAGTCTAAATGTTATAATTCTTTGGCCTTAGTAAGATGGTGACATATAAAGAGGGTACCACTATAATTATGACCATAATTATTTATTATACCATAGAACTGTTGTGCAGATGAATTAGTTTATTAAAATCACACACGCGGACATCCTCCCCTGGGACCCAGTCTTTGCGGTTCAATGCTGCCAGCCACACTCGCCTGCGCTGTGGACCTGCAGGAATCCTATTCCAGGACAATTTCCCGCCCTTCTCCCACCTGTTGGTACAGTGTTTAACAACACAAGACTGTGGCATTTTGCTGCAAAACGTCTCCCAATCGGCAGAAGCGTCTGCTCAACATGCAACACGTTAGCGTCTTGCCCACCAGCGCTGTGTTAACATCACGTGACGATACGGTGAACACTCCTATAGTGCCTCAGCATAATGATCCAAGCTCTTTGAAACACAACAGACACTTCACAAATAAAATTACAGAAATGGCCCAGCTGGGACTTGAACCCCATCCTCCCAATTGTAGGGCAAATGCTTTACCACTAGGCCATCACTTCAATTACAATAAGTAGCCACTATTTGTGGACAATCTATTAATGGGAAAAAAATGAGATCAACCTGTTCCCAAACAAGAGAAGTCAATGTTTTTGGTGCTGGCTCCATCTGAAAATTGGCTATGACAAATCCCTTACATAGTCAAACATTGACAACACAAAACGTGAGGGACGGGGATTTCCATTGTGTATCGCTGCTCACTTTATTTCATGTTGTGTGAAAAATCAGGAATGGCTTCCTGACGCAGTCACGTGGTATGACGTCAGCAATACACCCCTCGAAATGCGCTTTGACAAATATTTCCTGAACAAGCTTGGAGCACCCTTGAAGCTGCAGAGCTTGCCGTCCCATCACTAGCTAACCCAAAAGACATTTTACAGGGCACAGGTCACCCTGTGATGGTCCCAACTTCATTGAAATTGGGGTTTGTATCTGAGGGTCATTGGGAGTGAGTTTGATGAGAATTGAGGTAATTGCCTAGTAGGATTAATGATTCCCCCCCCCCTCTGGTAAAAACCCAAATGTGAGGATGGTGCAGGACATGTATGAGGACAGCGAGATGGTGGTGAGGTGTGCTGTAGGAGTGACAAATGGATTCAAGGTGGGGGTGGGATTACATCAGGGATTGGCTCTGAGCCTCTCTTGTTTGCCATGGTGATAGACAGGCTGACAGACGAGGTCAGGCAAGAGTCTTTGTGGACCATGATGTTTGCAGATGACATTGTGATCTATAGTGAGAGTAGGGCGCAGGTGAAAGAGAACCTGGAGAGATGGAGGTATGCTCTGGAGAGAAAAGGAATGGAAGTCAGTAGAAGCAAGACAGACTACATGAGTGTGAATGAGAGGGAGGCAGGTGCAACGGTGAAGATGGAGAAGTGGAAGTGAAAGTAGATGAGTTTAAATACCTGGCGTCTACCCTCTAATCCAAAGCAATGGAAAATGCACAAGAGAGGTGAAGAAGATAGTGCTGGCAGGGTGGAGTAGGTAGAGACTAGTGTCAGGGGTGATTTGTGATAAGAAAGGTAGCAGCAAGAGTGAAAGGGAAGATTTACAAGACGGTAGTGAGACCTGTTGTGATGTATGGTCTGGAGACGGTGGTGCTGACAAAAAGACAGGAGGTGGAGCTGGAGGCGGCAGAGTTAAAGATGCTAAGATTTTCATTGGGAGTAACTAGGAGGGACAAGATTAGAAATAAGTATATCAGAGGGACAGCTAAGGTTGAGCAGTTTGGAGACAAAGTAAGAGAGGCAAGGCTGAGATGGTTTGGACATGTGCAGAGGAGGGATAGTGGCTATATTGGACAAAGGATGCTGAAGATGGAGCTACCAGGCAGGAGGAAAAGAGAAAGACTGCAGAGAAGATTCATGGATGTAGTGAAGGAGGACATGGAGAGGGTTGGTGTTGCAGAGGAAGATGCAAGGGCTAGGGTGAGATGGAGTCAGATGATCCACTGTGGTGACCCCTAAAGGGAGCAGCTGAAAGAAGAAGTTTCATCCGTGAAGCCACTATTATACCTGTGTATATTTCCGGAATCCTGGGCTATTTTTTTAATCTCAGTTGTGTGTTTAATTGTGTGTTCTGTAACTGTGTTTAATCTAATCCTTCTCTCTTACTTTATTGCACAGTAGTCTGGTAGAGCACCCACAATTTCGTCATGCTGTACAACTGTACAATGACAATAAAGCCTATTCTATTCTATTCTAACAGACAAACCAACAAACCAACCAATGCTAGCAAAAACATTACCTCCTCCCTTGGCAGAGGTAATAAACCATTAACTCCCAGACAGTTTAAGTGTCTTGAATATTATGGTCAGTTTTAAAATGTTGCCATTATTTGGAGTTTAGAGAATTATTGTATAACATCTGATAAACTAGAAAAGCACTTAGAGAGTGCATAGCTCTGCCAAGTCTCCTTCCATCCATCATGGATTTCCTCCAAAATGTAATGAGTTCCTGTGTAGGCCACGAACCAGTTCTGGTGAAAATTGCATCAAAGTCTATCCTGCAGTTTTGGAGGATTCTTACTAACACACTGTGAAAAGATAAGAGCCTTGGTGAAGGTATGCGTTCTCGGATCATCACCAAAATGTAATGGGTTCCTCTCTAGGCCAAGGACCATCTCTGGTAAAAATTTCATCCAAATCCATCCAGTATGTTAATCCCTTCAACAGCATGTGGCACACCATGTGATGTATGGGGTGGCACCTATCTCCGTTTCTCTGACCCTAGGCCACACAGCTACTGTACGTAGTGAAAGCTACAGTGGGGGGTTAGTTCTCTGGTAGCTCTGTGCATAAAGGCTGTGTGTCCACCAAACGTGTGTTTTGTCACCCGATCGCCCTGAAGGTCTTTTTTTCAGCGTTTGTGTGCGGCGCTCTGGGAAAAAAAAAAAGCCTGTGCCCAGTATCCCAGCAACAGCTTGTCACTCACAGCTCAGCATGCTCACTTTTCCTATGGTCAGACTTTCTACTGATTTTTTAATAGCAGTCCCTAAATAACAATTGACAGGAAACATATTCTAGCAGTTCTGGATGTAAAATATGATGACACGGAAAGCAGGAGTCTGAGTAGAGACTGAATCAGCATCCTATATCCCGCCCTTCCTTAATTCTGATTGGCTGCTTAGAAAGGTCTGACATTGACGAGCTCAGCTGCTGTCTGAAAAGTTGAACTTTTTTCAATGCTGAGTGTCCTGAGCGCCACGACAAAAAACAGCCACTGCTCAAAGCATTTCAGTGCCGAGGGCGCTCAGCGCTGTAAATGCTGGACTACATAGAGAATGAATAGAAAATCGTCACCCAGAGCGGAAAATAATGTGTTTGGTGGACACACAGCCTAACTTTCCTTTCCCCATTCTATTATGCTGAGTACCAAGCTAGAACCATTTTTATATGGTCTTTGGTATGACCCAGCTGGGATTTAGAACCCACCAGTTGTGGGGCCAGTGCTCTACCAACTAGGTCACCACTCCAGTAAATCCATCCAGTAGTTTTGGAGTATTGTTGCTAACATACTGTGAGAAGCTAAGCACCTTGGTAGAAGTATGCATTCTGGGATCATCACTAAAATGTTATGGGTTCCTCTCTAGCCCAAGGACCACCTCTGGTGAAAATTTCATTCAAATCCATTCAGTAGTTTGTGTAATCCTACTGCACAAATACAAACAAGGTCCTTGGTGGAGGAATGCACTCTCAGATCACCACCAAAATTTAATGGTTTCATCCTTGGCCCGAGGGCTACCTCTGGTGAAAATTTCATCAAACTCCATCCAGTAGTTTTTGTGTAATCCTGCAAACAATCAGACAAACCACCCAATAACAATACCTCCTTGGCGGAGATAATAATGTGGTATCACAGTATAGTATAAAGCCCACTGTAAAGACCGGAGGCAATAAGATGTGACCTTCCTACAGTATAAATTCTAAGGATGCATTGATTGTGAAATTCTGGCCCAATACCAATGTTGAAAACTGGAAAAGCACTCAGAGCGCATACCTCTGCCAAGGCTCCTTCCATCCCTCATGTATCGTCTCCAAAATGTAATGTATTCGTGTGTAGGCCACTGTTACAACTCGCCGCTCATTAGCGGCGCCAGCTGAGCGCACACCTGCACCTCGTCAGCAGTGGGGCATATAAGCCACTCTGCCCTGGGCCTCGGCCTGAAGCCGTCTGTTCCCTTCGGCTACTTGCTTCAGAGGAACCCCCTCGCCAACCAGCAAGATTGCTCACGTAAGCATACCTCCACTTGTGTTCCAGTCTCTCCCCTGTGCACAGGAGGATCTTTCCCGGCGGCGGACTCCGCCTCTGCATCACCACCTCGCTGCTGCTGTCAGGTGCATCGTCAGGTCACTGTCTTCTGGACTCTCCCTTGTGCACGCCTGCCACCTGCCCTGCCAAGTAAGCCAACAAATCCTTCATTACCTGTTGTACTGGTTTGGTGCTGGTCACCTTCTCCCTGTGCTCTCTCCCCAGGGTTGTCTGGCTGTACGGTTTCCTGCCTCCGTGCTTGACGCTGACGTCCGCCACCAGTACATCCACATATCACAGACACGCATCCACTCATCCTTGTTGTTGAATAAAGCTATTGAATTCACTCTGAGCCTGCGTGTGTGTCTCCTGAGCTGTGCGTTATGTCAGTACAGCTTCAGCAGAGCGGCTCGGCGGACAACGGGCTCGCACGCCGATTTTCCACCCTCGAGGCTCGGGTGGATTTAAGGGGGTGGATTTAATAGCTCATCAGCAACAAGTGATACTTAATCAATTGACCTTAATAACTGACCGGTTAGACCGTCTGGACCCCCGACAGCCGTTCCCCCCGGCTCGTCAGGGAGGTGCAGCTCCTGCTGCTTCAGCGGCCGCCCAGTCAGCCCCGGGTGCCCCAGCCCGACTCACACCCATTCCTACTCCCGCCCGCTTTAGCGGTAAGCTCGGTGGAGCGCGGGGATTCATCATGCAGTGTGAGTCGGTGTTTCTGCTCGTCCCCGGGGACTTTCCCTCAGACCATAGTCGAATTGGCTATATAGGAAACCTCCTGGAGGGTCGGGCACTCACCTGGGCTTATGCTGTAATGGCGAGGCCCGGTTATGCCTCCCTCACCTATGGCCAGTTCGTTAAACATTTTCTGGAAGTCTTTGATCACTCCCGTATGGAGAGTGTCCTGACCGATCGTCTCCTCAGCCTTCAGCAGGGGAGCCGATCGGCCGCGGACTACTCCATTGACTTCCGGGTTACAGCGGAGGAGGTTGGCTGGGAGGAACGAGCCCTCTGCGGCATCTTCCTCTGCAGTTTAAACTCTGGTCTGAGGGATGAACTGGCTGGTCGGGACGTCCCTGAAACATTGGCGGAGCTAATTTCACTCACAATCAGCTTGGACAACCGGTTGCGCGAGCGCGCCTCAGAGCGGAAGCTGCCTTCTCGCTCTCGGGGGGTCTCGTCACGCTGGCTTCAAGCTCGCCCCCTGGCGTTACCGCCACCGGAGGTTCCCGAGGAGTCGGAGCCAATGGTGACGGGCCAGGCAAAGCTCCCCCTAGCGGAGAGACAACGCGGACGTGAGCTGGGTCTCTGCATGTATTGCGGGGACGACCAGCACACGGTGGAGCAATGCCCGGAGAAGCCAAACGGGGAGGTCCGCGAGTCACTGTAGGGGGCCTCGCGGACGCTAACTGGTCAACTCCCCTCACTCATTTGTCGCTGCCCATCCGTTTCTGCCACAACATAACAGGGCATCTCACTCATGCACTGGTGGACTCAGGCGCGGAAGGCAGCTTTATTTCACAAAGCCTGACAACCCGATTGGGCATTTGTTGCCAGCCCCTTAAAACTCCTCTCATCCTCATCAATCTCTCCTGTGCATCTCTGGGGAAGGTGACACACCGGACTCACCCCGTCTCTGTCATCGTTTCTGGAAATCACCGGGAGGAGATCTCCTTCTACATCTTGCCTTCTTCAGTGTCTCCAGTGATCCTGGGTTATCCGTGGCTCCGTCTCCATAACCCCGTCCTGGATTGGAAGACCGGGAAGGTAACAGCCTGGAGTACCTTTTGTATGAGCACCTGCCTCCAATCCGCTGCCTGCTCGCCATCCTCTCCTCCCGTGGTCAAGGATGCCGCGCCCCCCGACCTCTCCTTGGTGCCCGTGGAGTTTCATGACCTGGGCGCAGTCTTTAGTAAGTCCAAGGCAATGTCCCTTCCTCCACACATGCCTTATGACTGCGCCATAAACCTCTGCCAGGGGGCGCCTCTCCCCTCGGGACGTCTCTACAGCCTGTCAGCGCCGGAGAAGGAGGCCATGAACTCTTACCTAAAAGAATCTCTCAGCGCAGGTATTATTTGCCCATCATCATCGCCATTAGGTGCAGGTTTCTTCTTCGTGGGCAAGAAGGATGGCTCTCTTCGTCCTTGCATCGACTTCCGAGCCCTTAATGACATCACGGAGAAGGACCGTTACACCCTGCCCCTGATGGACACTGCCTTCCACTCCCTCCAGGGGGCGACCTGGTTTACTAAGCTGGATCTCCGCAGCGCGTACCACCTCGTCCGGATCCGGGAGGGAGATGAATGGAAAACAGCCTTCCGTACCCCGAACGGCCACTTTGAATACCTGGTCATGCCGTTCGGGTTAACCAACGCTCCAGCCGTCTTTCAGTGCCTGATAAATGACATTCTCCGGGACTTCATCGGCCTGTTTGTGTTCGTCTACCTGGATGATATTCTCATCTTCTCCAAGTCCAGGGATGAGCACCAGGTGCATGTGAGACGGGTCCTGCAGAGGTTACTGGAGAATCGGTTGTACGTGAAGGCGGAGAAGTGCGAGTTCTATGCCAAGAAGACGTCATTTCTTGGGTTTGTCATCTCCCATGACCAGGTGCTCCCAGACCCAGCTAAAATTAAAGCGGTGGTAGATTGGCCGACTCCCACGTCTAGAAAGCAGGTGCAACAATTCGTCGGCTTTGCCAACTTCTACCGCCGCTTTGTGCCCAACTTTGGAGCCATTGTCGGCCCTCTGACCCGTCTCACCTCCCCTAAAACTCGTTTCCAGTGGACTGATGAGGCCGCGGCGGCCTTCCAGGCGCTGAAGGCGGAGTTTTCATTCTCCCGGGTCCTCAGCCAGGTCGATTCCTCTTTGCAGTGCATCGTCGAGGTCGACGCCTCGGATACGGGGGTGGGGGCAGTGCTGTCTCAGCGGTCACCTGCAGATGGGGTCAAACGGCCCTGCGCCTTCTTCTCCCGGCACTTGTCCCCGGCGGAACGCAATTACGACGTGGGGGACAGGGAGCTTCTTGCCATCAAGCTCGCGCTCCAGGAGTGGCGTCACTGGCTGGAGGGGGCCGTCCTGTCCTTCGTGGTGTTAACGGATCACAAGAATCTGGAATATTTAAGAACTGCCAAGCGCCTGAACGCCCGCCAGGCCCGTTGGTCCCTGTTTTTTGCAAGATTCCGTTTCACCATCACATTCAGGCCGTGCTCCAAGAATGGACTCCCTGACGCCCTCTCCAGGCAATTCGCCCCTGAGGATTCGGAGGACGCTGTACATACCATCCTGCCCAGGTCGTGCATCGTGGGAGCCGTTACCTGGGAGATCGAGGATAAGGACCGGAAGGCGCAGGAATCGGAGCCGGATCCGGGCGGCGGACCGGAGGGGAGGCTTTTCGTCCCGTCCTCCGTTCGGGGGGAGGTCATCCATTGGCTTCACACGTCCAAGCTAGCCTGCCATCCTGGGACCTCCCGAATGATTGACCTGCTCCAACGCTCCTTCTGGTGGCCGGGATTGCGCAAGGACGCTGCCCGCTACGCCCGGGCCTGCCCCATCTGTGCTACCAGTAAGACCGGCAACTCCCCCCCTGCGGGTTTGCTCCAGCCCCTGCCCGTTCCTGGTAGGCCCTGGTCGCACATCGCATTGGACTTCGTCACTGGTCTCCCCGTCTCTAACAACTTCGACACTGTCCTGACCATCGTCGACCGTTTCTCCAAGGCTGCCCATTTCGTGCCATTACGGGGGCTACCCTCTGCCTTGGAGATGGCAGATCTTCTCGTCCAACATGTGGTCAGGCTGCATGGGATACCAGCTGACGTGGTCTCCGACCGGGGTCCCCAATTCACCTCGGACGTCTGGCGGAGTTTCTGCAGGACATTAGGAGCCCAGGTAAGCCTCTCCTCCGGCCATCACCCCCAATCTAACGGGCAGTGTGAACGGACCAACCAGGAGCTGGAGGCTGCTCTCCGCTGCGTCACCGCCTCGAAGCCTGCGTCATGGAGCAAACACCTTGCCTGGGTGGAGTACGCCCACAACACCGCTCGCTCCTCAGCCACAGGGATGTCCCCCTTCAAGGTGTCCCTGGGTTACGACCCCCCTCTGTTTCCCTCGCTGGAGAACGAGTCGGCAGTCCCCACGGTTCAGGCTCACCTCAGGCGGTGTCGCTCCATCTGGACAGCCGCGCACAATGCGCTTTTACGCACGGCGGAGCGCAATAAGGCCACGGCGGATCGGCATAGAAGACCTGCTCCTGCCTACCGGGTGGGCCAACCGGTCTGGATATTCACACAAGATGTGAACCTGAAGGGTGAGAGGAGGAAGTTGGCTAAATGTTTCATGGGTCCATACCCCGTCACCAAGATAATCAACCCGGTGGCAGTGCGTGTTGCTACTCCCCCCTCCCTCCGCATCCATCCCACCTTCCACGTCTCCAAGGTGAAACCGGTGGTGTCTGATCCCATCTGCCCTCCTCCTGCTGCGCCGCCCGCGCCTCGGATGATTGATGGCCATCCGACTTGGACTGTCTCGACCATCTTGGACTCCCGACGCCGGGGTCGCGGGCTACAGTATTTGGTGGACTGGGAGGGCTATGGTCCAGAATGGAGGCAATGGGTTCGCTCCTCGTTCATGTTGGATCGCTCTCTCATCACAGAGTTTCACTGGAAGCACCCCGATAAACCATCGCCAGGAGGCGCTGCTAGAGGGGGGAGTACTGTTACAACTCGCCGCTCATTAGCGGCGCCAGCTGAGTGCACACCTGCACCTCGTCAGCAGCGGGGCATATAAGCCACTCTGCCCTGGGCCTCGGCCTGAAGCCGTCTGTTCCCTTCGGCTACTTGCTTCAGAGGAACCCCCTCGCCAACCAGCAAGATTGCTCACATAAGCATACCTCCACTTGTGTTCCAGTCTCTCCCCTGTGCACAGGAGGATCTTTCCCAGCGGCGGACTCCGCCTCTGCATCACCACCTCGTTGCTGCTGTCAGGTGCATCGTCAGGTCACTGTCTTCTGGACTCTCCCTTGTGCACGCCTGCCACCTGCCCTGCCAAGTAAGCCAACAAATCCTTCATTACCTGTTGTACTGGTTTGGTGCTGGTCACCTTCTCCCTGTGCTCTCTCCCCAGGGTTGTCTGGCTGTACGGTTTCCTGCCTCCGTGCCTGACGCTGACGTCCGCCACCAGTACATCCACATATCACAGACACGCATCCACTCATCCTTGTTGTTGAATAAAGCTATTGAATTCACTCTGAGCCTGCGTGTGTGTCTCCTGAGCCGTGCGTTATGTCAGCCACGAGCCAATTCTGGTGAAAATTGCAGCAAAGTCTATCGGCTAGTTTTGCAGGTTTCTTGCAGACACACTGTGAGAAGGTAAGAGCCTTGGCGGAGGTATGCATTCTCGGATCATCACCAAAATGTTATTGGTTCCTCTCTAGGCTAAGGACCGCCTCTGGAAAGATTTCATCCAAATCCATCCAGTAGTTTGTGTGATCCTGCTGCGCAAATGCAAACTAGGTCCTTGGTGGAGGTATGCACTCTCAGATTATCACCAAAATTTAATGGGTTCATCCCTGGTCCAAGGGCTATCGCTGGTGAAAATGTCAAAATCCATCCAGTAGTTTGTGTAATCCTGCTCACAAACAGACGGACGGACAGACAGACAGACCACCCTGATTACAGGAGGTCATGATAAAATGACCAGTAGCCAATACCAGCTGTTTTCCTTTATTCCAGCTTCATTACAAGGGAGACAAATATGCATTATAAAAAATAAATGAACTCTAAATCTTTAAGTGTTCAGCTCAATGTTTTGTTTTTTTTAAAATTTGTACTTTACTGTTGTCTGCTTTAGGACAAAATCAACACCACACAACTGGGACACACCAGAAAAATACTCTATTCCACTGAAATCAAACTCAGACTTGATTACAATGTAAATCAATACCCATGCAAAATATAACCGAGGGGTAATTAAAAGCACAACTTCACAAGATTCTTTAAAAACCAGGTGAAGAGTCACAGGTAGCAATCAAAGGGAAAACTTAAAATGAGGGTGTTCCAAAGGAATTTATTTACAATAAAATATGTACAACTGCCCACTAAAATAAAAAGCTAAAAACTGCACTAAAGCAGAATGAAATACAAACTAAAAAAAAATCCAAGCTAAAACAATAAAAGTGGACCAAAAAACCAAACAAAGCCCATAAAAGCTGAGCAGGAGGATTCATTGTTCCACACCAGACTCCATCTGCCACCACAACACCAACACCACCAGGAAACCTGTACAGGGGAAGACACTTGCCGACTGTATATCCAGATTTCTCATTATCATCATCATTATCATCATGGGGTGCTGCTATCTGGGAACCAGATACTTACATCCCAGGCAGAGCTCCTCACTCTGCCTCTTGCTGTTCTTTGCCTGCAGCACCCCAACTGCTCCACACAGAAGTGTCCCAAATGCCAGCGTCATGGTGGTCCTGGGACGTTACTGCTCCTCCTCCTCAGTCATGCCCTCCTTCAGCCATTTCCTCCGCCACCAGCAGCATCCTATTGTCCAGCAGGGCTCTCCTCTGGCCGAGTTCTCATCCAGGCAGGCCTTCGGCTGGCAGGGCCCCCATCCGGCCGGCTTTCCTCCGGCCAGGGTCCCATTCAAGCAGGCGCTCATCCATCCAGGCTCTCTCATCTGGCAGGGGCTCTCGTCCAAGCAGGTCCTCCTCCAGCCGGGCTCTCTCCTCCAGGCAAAGCTCTCTCCTCTGGACTGCCAGAGCACCTTTTATATCCTGTGCAGCCACAGGTGCTGCACATTCCCAACCGACACAGGTGTCACTGCTCAGTAACTAGGAGAAGCACAGGGTGGAAGTAGACAACACTCCCAACTAAAAGCACACAGGCTAATATAAAAACTACAAAACATGCAAACTATAAATAAACATGCAACACAAACTTAAAAACCATATAAAAACCCCAAAACACAATAAAATACTTCCGCCCCGTGACATATATGCTCTCTAAATTGTAAGAATTGAATTTACGCAAAGTCAGAAGACAAGTCAGCAGCAGTTTTCCTGAGGACTTGTTGGTGTGTTTATGGGTGTGTAGCCAAACCATTTCAGGGTCAGGTACTTCCAGTTTAGTGTCGGTGGGTGCTTTGACGACAATAACCCTCTGTTCTTTGAAGGTCCCCTGTTTGATATCTTGGTATGTCACGTAAGCATATGTGGAAGCAAAGCAGTTAAAGAAATAAAACTCCATGTGAGATTGGCTGCA
Source organism: Pholidichthys leucotaenia (assembly GCA_020510985.1). Lineage (NCBI taxonomy): Eukaryota > Metazoa > Chordata > Actinopteri > Cichliformes > Pholidichthyidae > Pholidichthys > Pholidichthys leucotaenia. The sequence goes on from CM035843.1 coordinate 396,309,607, forward strand.
GGCATGTAAATGTGACATACAGACTTTATTAGCACTGAAGAATTTTAAACTGAGAACTGCCTGCAATGTTTCTCACACAGACAATACACGGACAGGACGGGCAGGTACATCAACCGCTAGCATCGGCATGTATGTTTTTACTTTTTCACATCTTCCCATTTTTATTTTTAAAGTTCAGCTGCTGCTAATGTTCTTCTTTGGCTCCCATATCTCTACACTTTTGCTGCTTCTGTGATAATATTGTGGCGCTAATTTCAAAAGCGTTATTCAGCATCATCTTTGGCCTGCAGACATACAGCTCTGGAAAAAAAATAAGAGATCACTGCAAAATCTTTCCTAAATTAGCATCTCTACATGTATAGCAGCCATTCAGTTTGATTATCTGCTGAATTCCAACATAAGGAAACCTCAGTCTTCTTTAAGGAGATATTGATTAGGTGATCATCTGAGCACAGTAAGACACATAAAAGCTGTGAATAAAAATCAGTTACTCCACAAATACATATTTCTGAGTTCTTCCTCAATTAAAACTTAACTATTGTAGTGTCTAAGAATGAACATGAACTTGTTTTCTGAGCATTATTTGATGAAAAAGCAGTTTCTAAAAGCAACATCTTTTTTGTTGTTTTGGCCAGTTATCATTTTCTGTAAATAAATTCTCTAAATTATGATATTCTGACTTGGAATTTGGATGAGTTGTTTTCAGTAGGTTAGAGAATAAAACAAAATTGTTCATTTTACTCAAACACATACATATAAATAGTACAACCAGATAAAGTGATAATTTTGCAGTTATCTCTTTGGGCTCTTAATTTTTTCCAGAGCTGTACAGTTCATGTCTGCACAGCACCACAGCTTAACACTAAGTGTCTGACTTTCAGCTATCTTAGCATTAGCCAGGTTTGCATTCAGGCTGACAGTTGAGCCAGTACTCTCACCTCACTAACCAATGGGTTTTAAGGGCTCATTCACACTAGGCCCAGGTGACCCATACCATGCCAAAGTACGACTGTCTCTCCTCTCCTCTGCTGGCCTACACTCAACATTGCCTCAGGCCCAATCTGGCCTGAGTATGGTTGTGTATGTCATTACGTTGTTTTGCACGTGTATTTGAATTTGGTGGGGTATGCCTGAGTATGTCAATGTGCATGAATAAATGCACTTTTATTACTGTATTCTATATCAGTCTATTTGCTTGTTTGCACAAAGGACAGGTTTATGAGGTCATCTTCTTCCTGCACCTTTTCATTCATTGTTAGTGGAAGCAGTTATTGAAATGTGTTGATTTAATATTGATGTGTACAAAATAAGTCAGTCAATCAATATTGCAATACCACACACTAGTGGCTTCAACATCATGAAGAAATGTGGTATCAGAGTCACCACAGAGAACACTATAACTTTGATGACCTTTATGACTTACCCTGGATTTACACTGACTCCGGATGCCCTATGTTATGGCTGCGACCTGGCCTCCGCAGCAAATAGTTCCCATTCTAGTCAATTTTCTAATCCCAACCTGTTCTGGACCACTGTGGAATGAATCCGGCTTGTCAAATTCAGTTCACTAATGAAATGCAACAAGTCTATTTTTGACAGATGCCGGATCCAATCTGCAAGAAAATCCCATGGTATCGCACAGCATTTAATAGCTGTGTTCATTAAAAACAATTAAAGGACTGTCCATTATTTTCTGAGCTCTCCTGTCAGAGAGGGTAAAAACTTGATTTAACATGCAAACACTTCATCGAATTAAAATTAACGGGCTACTTACATTTTATTTACAACCCAGAAATCCAGGTGGAGAAGTGCTACATCACACTTCTTTGTTGTTTGTCACGTGATTGTGATCAGTTCATCTCGGTTACTCTCGGGGTCTTTCTCGAGATCTTGTGTTATTTTGTATAATTCTCACACAATCTTGTATTTCGAACCTTCTGCTCATCCATGCCACTGCAAAACACAAATGGAGCTGGTAGGAATGAACACGAGGGAACATCCACACTGCATCTGCAACAGACTGCATCCAGAGTCAGTGTAAATCCTGGGTTATTTTTGAATTGTTTGGGTCAGTTACAGCTTTCACACATGCCTGGATTTCTTGTCACTGTTAAATGATTGTCGAGAGGAATGACTGCATAATGATGCCAAACGACATCTGTTTGGCATTCCAAGCACCAGACTTTGAACCACTGGAACGGGTGCTCACGGAAGATCTTGCCAAACTGGACCAGTTCTGCAAAATCTGGCGTCTAAAACCAAGCCCAGCAAAAACCGTCTCCAGTGTATTCCATCTCCACAATGCAAAAGCTGCCAGAGAACTAAACATCCACCTGAGCGGACTCAAGCTTAAGCATGCCCCAAATCCAACTTATCTTGGAGTGACCCTTGATAGGACCTTATCCTTCAAGGAACATCTAAAGGGGACGGCTGCTAAGGTGAAGGTACGAAACAACCTGCTCTGCAAGCTCGCTGGTGCAAAATGGGGGGCGGCAGTCTCCACCCTGCGCACCTCAGCACTGGCCCTTTCATACTCTGTAGCAGAATATTGTGCCCCTGTCTGGTCCAGGTCATCTTACACACACCATGTAGACACCCAGCTCAACACAACCATGAGAACTATAACTGGAACAATCCGCTCAACACCACTCCCCTGGCTCTCTGTACTGTCAAACATAGCCCCTCCACACATCCGGCGAGCAGCATTAACTCAAAGGATGCTCCAAAAAGTTAAAGATTCTCCTCACTTACCAATCCATGCAGATATCTACACTCCACCCACTGCCCGACTTTCATCCAGACGGCCGATTTGGAAAAACCCTCCCCCAGCTGACTTTACCATCCAGACAGCTTGGCAAGAGGAATGGGAGACCAAGGAGGTCCCAAACAAACAGCTGGTGATAAACCCCAACCAACAGGTCCCGGGCACCAACCTCCCAAGGAGACAGTGGTCTACACTCAATCGCTTCAGGACTGGACATGGCCCCTGCTTGGCCAGCCTTTACAGATGGGGCAGTAGCCCTAGCCCTCTGTGCGCATGTGGAGAGGAGCAAACAATGGAACACATCATAGAGGCTTGCCCGCTCCAAAGACTGGAAGGAGGATTACACACCCTCCATACAGCAAACCAGGAGGCAACTGCTTGGCTTAAGGACTTTGCATTCGCTAAATAAATAAACTGCATTAATTATACTGTACATCATGTTCACGTATCTCCATGTATGCATGCATTCCAAAGCACACTTCTGAAAAATGTGCCAGAGCCAGAAAAGTGTACTGTTCTTGAGAACAATACAGAGCGCACTAGTTAAGTGAATGTCCTTTGGCACAGTACAGATTTTCTAGTGCGAGTGGACCCCAACATATAGAGAGACTGTGATGAACAGAGCACAACTCCAGCTCAAAAAAAAAGAGACACTGTAGCACCCATATTCATAACTGTATGTAACTGTATGTAGCTCACCTATTTGCATGCTTAGGTCTAAACACAGAAGGACTGTGGGCTTGCAATGTGGATTGACCTCACGCCTCAAATGGACAATGAGTCTGGGCCACCTGCGGACTTAGAAGAAGGACAGAGGCTCAGGGACGAGAGCCTGAAGGAACTTCGGATTAAGCGTGAATGGAAGGATGTAACATGGACGTGTGACCTTGCCTTTGATGTACGTTATGAATAGAAAGATTTGATGTAACGTGAATGTGCGACTTTTGGTGTGAGGGATGAATAGAGGGATTTGACTTGAGTGGGTGACTCTGTCTGTGGGGGTGCATGATATATATATGTGTGGGTTTATTGCAGCACTTTCTCTTTGTTTCTGTCTGAGAGAGAGAGAAGGTTGGAGATGTAAGATGCAATAAACTGGAACTAAAAAGCAACCAGTCTCATCATTTCGTGATCTCCACAGTGGTGACCAAGACGTGAGATGTCAGGAGACGAGCGCTCTGACCTGGATTCACCGGGGACCGTCCGTATGAGTGCGGTCTCACTCAAGCTCCCCGAGTTCTGGCAAGAAGACCCGCACTCATGGATCTAGCACGCGGAATCGCGGTTCATGCTCTGGGGAGTTACAGTGGATGACACCAGATTTCACCATGTCATCGCAAGACTCGACAGCCGCGCGGCTCGGTGCGTGCGGAGCTTGGTGCAGCAGCCACCCGCTGCTGGCAAATACGAAGCACTGAAAGCCGCCCTCATTTCGAGTTTCATGCCCTCAGCCGAGGTGAGGGCCAGGAGGCTCCTAGACCTGTGAGACCGTGGAGGACGCAGGCCGGCCGAGCTGATGGAGGACATGCTGCAGCTGCTCGGGACGGAAGATGACAAGTTCTTGTTTAAGCACATTTTCTTGAGGACCCTACCGGCGCACATGAGAGGTACCCTGTCCAGCATGAAATGTGTGAACCACCAGGACTTCCGCGCGCTGGCCGCAGAAGCGCAGCGGCACCTAGATGCCTGCGGCGAGCAGGCGATGTCCGCGGCAGCAGCAGACCTCGGCGCAGTGGCCGGGGGCAGGGAGGAGCCGGAGGCAGCAGAAGCCACCCCAGCGACGGCGGCAGCAGCGCGGTCCCGAAGCAGAAGAGGGGACGGCCTCTGTTTCTACCATCGACGCTTCGCGGAGAGGGCGTACAGATGCATCCTGCCGTGCAGCTTCAAGAAGCAGGGAAACGCCAAAGCCGGGGGTCGTTAGCAGCTTCGACTCTTGGTGAGCAGAATAAACTGCTTTACCTAATAGATGCGAGCTCTGGGCGGCATTTCCTCGTGGACACCGGAGCCCAGAGGAGCTTCATCACCGCGACCTATGCGGACCGCTTGGCTGGACCCAGCGGGGACGGGGCAATGGCGGCGAACGGCTCGTCCATCAAGACGTTCGGAGAAAGGACTCTGCAACTGTCCCTACACGGCCGCAACTATGAATGGACTTTCGTTGTAGCGGCGGTGAGTTTCAACATGTTAGGCACTGATTTTTTGTGCTCACATGGCTTGTTGGTAGATCTGAGGAATAAACGCCTGGTTAATGCACTCTCTTTTTATTCTATTCCTTGTGCAGCTCGAGTGTCCCCGCCACCAGTACAGACTAACGTCGCCACAGCAGGCGGTAAGTTTCACACTCTCCTCACCCAATTCCCAGCACTCACAGTTCCCACTTTTTCAGCTAAGATTGCGAAACACGGGGTGGAACACTTCATCACCACAGTTGGCACGCCTGTTTTTGCGAAGGCTCGGCGCTTGGATGCAGCTAAGCTCTCCATTGCGCGCGAGATGTTCGCCAACCTGGAAAGGTTGGGCATAATTCGCCGCTCGAAGAGCCCCTGGTCTTCCCCGCTCCATATGGTCCCTAAGGCTGATGGCTCGTGGAGACCGTGTGGTGATTACCGCAGGCTGAACAATGCCACGCCGCATGACCGCTACCCAATTCTGCACATCCAGGATTTTTCGGTGCACTTAGCGAAGGCACGCATTTTTTCTAAAATAGACCTGGTTCGCGGCTATCACCAAGTCCCGGTCCGTGCAGAGGACATCCCCAAAACAGCGGTAAAAACCCCGTTCGGACTTTTCGAATTTTTACGCATGCCTTTTGGCCTTAAAGGCACCGCGCAAACCTTCCAACGAATGATGGATGCCGTGTTGCGCGATCTCCCTTTTGTTTTTGTCTACCTGGACGATATTTTAGTCGCCAGTGCCTCCGAGGAGGAACATGAAAAACACCTCACGATCGTTTTTCAGAGGTTGGAGGAGCACGGGTTGATAATTAACCCAGCCAAGTGCCATTTTGGCGTGGTGCAAATTGATTTTTTGGGACACCACATCTCCCCAGAGGGGGCAGTCCCTCTACCGGCCAAGGTACGCACAGTGGCAGAGTTCCCTCGGCCACAAACGGTTAAAGCGTTGCAAGAATTTTTAGGAATGGTAAATTTTTATAACCGTTTTATACCCAACGCAGCGCAGCTCATGCAGCCGTTATACGCCGCTCTTAAAAAGCAGAAGCCCTCCAATGTGATCGAGTGGTCCCCGGAGCGGGAACGCGCGTTCACGGAGGTTAAAACAGCACTGGCGGACGCGGCACTGTTGGCACACCCAGACCCATCAGCCCGCATAGCGCTAACCACCGACACGTCAGATGGGGCCATCGGGGCCGTGGTGGAGCAGCAGATCGCCGGGGTCTGGCAGCCGCTCGCTTTTTTCAGCAGATCCTTGCGCGATGCCGAGCGGAAATACAGCGCGTTTGACAGGGAGCTGTTGGCGCTCCACCTGGCCATTCCCCATTTCCAGTTCTGGCTGGAAGGGTGGCGTTTCACCACGTTTGTCGACCACAAACCGCTTACTTTCGCAATGTCCAAAATTTCGGAACCATGGTCCGGACGGCAGCAGAGGCAGCTGGCGGCAATTTCGGAATTTACCACTGACATTCAGCACGTAGCCGGTAAGCTTAATGTTGTAGCGGATTGTCTCTCCCGCGCGGTAACAGCACCTGTCCGCGCAGATGCAGATTGCACGGCCGCGGCCGTGGAACCGGTTAGCGGCGCGGATGCGCACGCGGCCCCGGTGCACGTGGGGATAGATTATGCAGCCATGGCGTTGGAACAGAGCGGAGATGCAGACGTGCACGCGCTCCAGTCTGGACCAACAGGGTTAAGGCTGGAGAGCAGGATTCTACAAGCCGGTTTGCCCCCCCTCATCCGCAATGTATCCACTGGGCGGCTGCGCCCGGTGGTACCGGCCGCTTGGTGCCGCCGAGTTTTTGACGTGGTTCACTCCCTGGCGCACCCAGGGGTACGCGCTTCTGTAAAAATGGTAGCGGAGAAGTTTGTTTGGCCGAGCCTGCGCAAGCACGTGAAAGAGTGGGCGGCAGCCTGCATGGCTTGCCAGCGGGCCAAAATCCACAGGCACACGAAAGCCCCCTTAGAGCCTTTTCACATCCCAGCTAAGAGGTTCGATCATGTGCATGTGGACCTCGTGGGTCCGCTACCGCCGTCACAAGGGTTCACACACCTCTTGACAATGGTGGACCGAACAACACGTTGGCCAGAAGTGGTCCCGCTAACAACGACCACAGCGGCAGAGGTGGCTCGCGTTTTTTTAACGGTCTGGGTAGCTCGTTTCGGGGTCCCGTCGGACATTACGTCCGATAGGGGACCTCAATTTGTGTCGGAACTGTGGTCAGCGATGGCCAGCAGCTTAGGAGCGACAATCCACCGCACTACCGCGTATCATCCCCAGGCTAACGGGTTATGCGAGCGTTTTCACAGGTCTTTGAAGGCAGCCCTGAGAGCGTCGCTCACGGATGCAGATTGGGTAAACAGGCTACCTTGGGTTTTATTGGGGTTGCGTTCAGCACCCAAAGAGGATTTAAACGGCTCACCCGCGGAATTAGTTTTTGCTCAACCTCTCAGGCTGCCCGGTGAGTTCTTACCGAGCCATGCGGCGCCAGGGCGCCCCCCCAGCACGGGGACCTCTGAGTGGCGTGGGGGCAGAGACGCTCCCCGGCCCCGCGCATCACACTTTTCCGCGTGTTTTTGTTCCCAAAGCTCTACAAAATGCCAAATTTGTTTTTGTTAGGCACGATGCTCAGCGACACAGTCTCCACCCACCATATGACGGTTCATTTCGAGTGCTGGAAACCGGGGACAAATATTTTGTGCTTGATTTGGGAGGCAGGAAAGAAACAATCAGTATTGATAGAATGGACAATGAGTCTGGGCCACCTGCGGACTTAGAAGAAGGACAGAGGCTCAGGGACGAGAGCCTGAAGGAACTTCAGATTAAGCGTGAATGGAAGGATGTAACATGGACGTGTGACCTTGCCTTTGATGTACGTTATGAATAGAAAGATTTGATGTAACGTGAATGTGTGACTTTTGGTGTGAGGGATGAATAGAGGGATTTGACTTGAGTGGGTGACTCTGTCTGTGGGGGTGCATGATATATATATGTGTGGGTTTATTGCAGCACTTCCTCTTTGTTTCTGTCTGAGAGAGAGAGAAGGTTGGAGATGTAAGATGCAATAAACTGGAACTAAAAAGCAACCAGTCTCATCATTTTGTGATCTCCACAACACACTAATATATCAGCTAATTACTGCTGCATTATCACTTTCACAAAGCATTATACTATTATTTAATATTGAATTTAATAAACTGTTAGTGAATTTATGTTATTGTACATGTTGTGCATGCACACTCAAACATTTCTATCTCATGCAGTTTCATTCTGTGGTAAACAGTCAGCCTGTGCATGCATAACTCAGAACAGGAACTATTTTGTTTACCTGATAAATTATGAAACCCTCAGAGATAAAGTAGCCTGAAGATGCATTATTTATTTTTAGGTCACCATGCTGACCAATAAAAGGATATTTCTGGTTCCTTAGAATTTCGCTCATATGTTTCATGCCCAAGCTGCATCTTTCGATGGGTTGTTAGAGTCTTTGCTCCTTTCCAGCCAAAGCAAAATCTTCAGCTTTCAGTTTCTGGCTCAGTGCCCCCTCGACCTCCAGCAGACTGCAGCCCTTGTGAGACAGAAAGAGAATGGATTTAAAGAAGGTCACTTACCAGCACCAGCCCCTCTATCACATTCATTTTGGTGCCTCAAGTCAGATATTCATTGAAGTCCCCCAGTAGGACAATGGAGTCTCCAGGAGGAGCACCCTCCAGCACCCCAGTCACAGACTCCAAAAAGGGTGGGTACTCTGAAACATCATTTGGTGCATAGGCACAAATGATGGTCAGGACCCGTTTCCCAACCCGAAGGCGCAGGGAAGCAACCCTTTCGTCCACCGGGGAAAACTCCAATATAGAGGCAGCAAGGTGGGGCGATACAAGAATACCTACCCCTGCTCGTCGCCTCTCGCCCGGGGCAACTCCAGAAAAGGCCAAGCTCCAGCCCCTCTCCAGGAGACTGGTTCCGGAACCGGAGCTGTGTGTTGAGGTGAGGCCGACTATATCTAGCCGGTATCGCTCAATCTCGTACACCAGCTCAGGCTCCTTCCCCACCAGAGAGGTGACATTCCACGTACCAAAAGCCAGTTTAGAAAGCTTGGGATCAGTCCGCCAAGGTCTCCGCCTTTGACTGCCACCTAATCCACATAGCACCGGACCCCCATGATCCCTCCTGCAGGTGGTGAGCCCACTGGAGGGCGGACCCATGTAACTCCTTCGGGCTGAGCCTGGCCGGGTCCCATGGGTGGAAACCCGGCCACCAGACGCTAGCCTTCGAGCCCCTCCCCCAGGCCTGGCTCCAGGGTGGGGCCCCGGTAACCCCATACCGGGCGGGGTACACTGAATCCTTGATATACAATTTATCATGAGAGTCTGTTGGATCGTTCTTCGTCTGGCCCTTCACCCAGGACCAGTTTGTCTTGGGAGACCCTATCAGAGGCAAATTGCCCCGGACAACATAGCTCCTGGGATCACTGGGGCACGCAAACCCCCCCACCACGATAAGGTGACGATCCATGAGGGGCTCCATTGTCCTACTGGGGGACTTCAATGCGCACGTGGGCAACGACAGTGAAACCTGGAGGGGGGTGATTGGGAGGAACGGCCTGCCCGATCTGAACCCGAGTGGTGTTCAGTTATTGGACTTCTGTGCTAACCACAGTCTGTCTATAACGAACACCATGTTCAAGCATAAGGGTGTCCATATGTGCACCTGGCACCAGGACACCCTAGGCCGCAGGTCGATGATCGATTTTGTTATCGTATCATCAGACCTGCGACCGTATGTCTTGGACACCCGAGTAAAGAGAGGTGCAGAGCTGTCAACTGATCACCACCTGGTGGTGAGTTGGATCCGATGGCAGGGGAGGAAGCCATTCAGACCTGGTAGACCCAAACGTATAGTGAGGGTGTGCTGGGAGCGTCTGGCTGAGGCCCCTGTCCGGGAGGTCTTCAACTCCCACCTCCGGAAGAACTTCAACCACATTCCGAGGGAGTCTGGAGACATGGAGTCTGAATGGGCCATGTTCTCCACCTCTGTTGTTGAAGCGGCAGCCCAGAGCTGCGGCCGCAAGGTGGTCGGTGCATCTCGTGGTGGCAACCCCCGAACCAAGTGGTGGACACCAGTGGTGAGGGGGGCCATTAAGCTGAAGAAGGAGTCCTATCAAGCTTGGTTGGCTTGTGGGACTCCCGAAGCAGCTGAGGTGTACCGGCAGGCCAAGCGGAGTGCAGCTCGGGTGGTTGCTGAAGCAAAAACCCGGGTATGGGAGGAGTTCGGTGAGGCCATGGAACAAGACTTTCGGTCGGCTTCAAAGAGATTCTGGCAAACTGTTCGGCGGCTCAGGAGGGGAAAGCAGCTCCCCGTCCACACTGTGTATGGTGCGGATGGGACACTGTTGACTTCAACTGGGGATATCGTCGGGCGGTGGAAGGAATACTTCGAGGATCTCCTCAATCCCACTGATACGCCTTCCACAGAGGAAGCAGGGTTTGGGGACGAGGGGGATGACTCGCCTATCACAGGGGCTGAGGTCGCCAAGGTGGTTAAAAATCTCCTTGGTGGCCGGGCCCCGGGGGTGGACGAGATTCGCCCCGAGTACCTCAAGGCCCTGGATGTTGTTGGGTTGTCATGGTTGACACGCCTCTGCAACATTGCGTGGAGGTCGGGGGCAGTGCCTTTGGCATGGCAAACCGGGGTGGTGGTTCCTCTCTTCAAAAAAGGGGACCGGAGGGTGTGCTCCAACTTTAGAGGGATCACACTCCTCAGCCTCCCTGGGAAGGTCTATGCCAAGGTACTGGAGAGGAGAGTCCGGCCGTTGGTCGAACCTCGGATTCAGGAGGAGCAATGTGGTTTTCGTCCTGGCCGTGGCACATCGGACCAGCTCTTTACCCTCTCGAGAATTCTTGAGGGTTCGTGGGAGTTTGCCCAACCAGTTTACATGTGTTTTGTGGACTTGGAGAAGGCATTTGACCGCGTCCCTCGTGGATTTTTGTGGGGGGTGCTTCGGGAGTATGGGGTATCGGGCTTGTTGTTACGAGCTATTCGGTCTCTGTACGACCGTTGTGAGAGTTTAGTTCGCATTGCCAACACTCGGTCGGAGTCATTCCCAGTGAGAGTTGGACTCCGCCAGGGCTGCCCTTTGTCACCGGTCCTGTTCATAATTTTTATGGACAGGATTTCTAGGCGCAGCCAGGGAATGGAGGGTGTCATGCTTGGTGACCACAGGATCTCATCTCTGTTGTTTGCAGATGATGTTGTCCTGTTGGCTTCATCCAGCAATGACCTACAGCTCTTGCTGGGACGGTTTGCCGCTGAGTGTGAAGCGGCTGGGATGAGAATCAGCACCTCCAAGTCCGAGTCCATGGTCCTCAGCCGGAAAAAGGTGGATTGTCCTCTCCGGGTTGGGGACAGGCTCCTGCCCCAAGTGGAGGAGTTTAAGTATCTTGGGGTCTTGTTCACGAGTGAGGGGAAAATGGAGCGAGAGATCGACAGACGGATCGGAGCAGCATCTGCAGTGATGCGGACGTTGTACCGGTCTGTTGTGGTGAAGAGGGAGCTTAGTTCTAAGGCAAAGCTGTCGATTTACCAGTCAATCTACGTTCCTACTCTCACCTATGGTCACGAGCTTTGGGTAATGACCGAAAGAACGAGATCGCGGATACAAGCGGCTGAAATGAGCTTTCTCCGTAGGATTGCTGGACTCACCCTCAGAGATAGGGTGAGGAGCTCAGTCATCCGGGAGAGGCTCAGAGTAGAACCGCTGCTCCTCCACATTGAAAGGAGTCAGTTGAGGTGGTATGGGCATCTGATTAGGATGCCTCCTGGACGCCTCCCACTTGAGGTGTTTCAGGCACGTCCCACTGGGAGGAGACCCCGGGGCAGACCCAGGACTCGGTGGAGAGACTATGTCTCCCAGCTAGTCTGGGAACGCCTTGGTATCCCCTCTGAAGAGCTGGAGCAGGTGGCTGGGGAGAGGGAAGTCTGGGCTTCTCTGCTTGAACTGCTGCCTCCGCGACCCGGACCTCCGGAAAAGCGGTAGAAGATGGATGGATGGATGGATGGAAGTCAGATATTCAGTTTGGGGGAGCAGTGGTTGGCACTGTGGCAACACAGTAAGAAGGTCATGGGTTTGATCCCACCCCCTGGCCAGCGGCGACCCGTATGTGTTTGCATGGTGTCTCTGTGGGTTTTTTCTGGGGACTGCCGTTTCCTCCCAGAGACATGCAGTTAATCGGCATCACTTGGGGATGAATTGTCCTTAGGTATAAACTTGAGAGGGAATGGTTGTCTGTCTCTGTGTTTTCCCTGCAATGGACTGGCGATCTGTTCAGGGTGTACCCTGCCTCTCACCAAGGATGCTGGGATAGGCTCTAGCCCCCAACTGCGACCTGAAAAGGATTAAGCATTTTAAGATGAATAAATGAATGAATGAAAAGTCAGATACTTCCATGTCAAAACAATGCCATAGCACTGGCGTAGCTACAGACGCTAAGCCATACCTATGCTGTAGCCATATGTTGTAGTCTAACATACAGCTCTCCACAAAGGTAGCGACCCATCACTTTGTCTCTTCCTACACATTTCCTGCTTCTTGTCTCTGCTAATTCACTCTGGTTCTACTTGCAAAGCAAGCTTGATAAACAATAGACTGAAGAGCGATTAACCAAGGAAGTTAGCAAATATGAACAACCCCATTTCAATAGCTCAAAAGCAACAGATGAACATGGTCTTAACACAATTTTTTTTAAAAGAACATAAAGAATCAGAATCTCTCATTTGTCCAGTTACTCATTTAATCAATCTGTCAATCAAATATGCTGTCGTCCCAACTGTTTGGAAGGTAGGAGTGGTTAGACCAATTTTCAAAGCAGGGATTAAAAATGATATAAACAACTACAGACCAAACAGCATCTTACCTGTTATTGCCAAAATAATTGAAAAATGGGAGGATACACTATTATGTGAAGATCAGAATTATGGGAACACCCCCTGCATCATGCACAGTTTGGGTTCTGTCCCCCTGCAATAAGCTTGTTTTTAGAGAAAATTAAACCTTAGATAAGTGCAGTTGTGTAGATGCTGTGTTCTTAGATCTGAAGAAGGCATTTGACACCATTGACCACAACATCCTTTTAACCAAACTTACCCAGTTCAATTTCTCAGAACATGCTATCAAATGGATGAATGCCACATTTGAAATGTCAAATGGGTGTCCCACAAGACTCCATACTTGGACCAGTATTATTCTCCTTATACATAAATGATTTACCAAATGCATGCAGAAACATTCATATACAAATGTATGCAGATGGTACAGTAATATTCACACCTGCAAAAAACACACAAGAAGCCACCTATATTCTTACAACAGCGATGACTCAAATCCATGACTAGCTTTATATTTCATGTCTCCTACTAAACACACACAAAAAACTGTTTGCATGATGTTTACCAAACAACAATCAAATATTACAAACTCAAACATTTTCTTAAAAGGGGAGGAGCTGAAATTAGTCGAGGAATTTAAGTACCTCAGCGTTATTTTAGATTCCTCATTAACCTTTAAAAAACATAAAAAAATCAAACATAATCAAATTCAATCTGAGAAATTTTAAACAAATTAGACCATCACTGACAGTCAGTGCGACCAAAATGTTCCTGCATGCAATGATCTCACACATCGATTACTGCCTTACCATTTGGTCACTCACTGGTATAACCATAATCAAGCCCATTGAATCCTTATACAAAAAAGCCATAAAAATCTTTGATAAGAAAGATCCCACATATCAGTGTTGTCACATTTATAAGAAATACAATTATCTGTCTTTTGAAAATGATAATACTCTCAAATTTGCCTATTCAATTTATAATTCAATTTTTTTTAAATTTTTTTTTTTTATCTTCCTTCTTCTTTCTACACCTTTCACTCTGTATATATATCACGGACGCACGGATCGCCCCGGGGGTCTCCCGGGTCGGCGGACGGAGCCACGGTTTGCAGCGGGAGACGTTACAGCGGGGAGGAGCTAGTGCTAGCTAGCACTTGGCCGCCGCCCGGTGCTAATGGGAAACTCGACATACTGGGAGCTGTAGCGAAAAGGACGCGGGTGCCGGGCTGGAGTTTAGGCGGCGTGAAAGAAATATAAGACAGAATAATAAAGAGCGATGGCAAGAACCAAGCAGACCGCCCGTAAAATCTACTGGAGGAAGAAGCCCCCCAGGAGACAGCTAGCCACCAGGGCTGCTCGGAGAGGCGCTCTGGCCACCGGCAGAGTGAAGAGGCCTCGCTGTCACAGGCCCGTGGCTCTGAGAGAGATCCGTCGCTACCAGAAATCCACGGAGCTGCTCATCCGTAAGCTGCCCGTCCAGCGCCTGGTGAGGGAGATCGCTCAGGACTTCAAGACCGTCCTGCGTTTCCTGAGCTTCGCCGTCATGGCTCTGCAGGAGACCAGCGAGGCCCACCTGGTGGGTCTCTTCTTCGCTAAGGGGGTCACCATCATGCCCAAAGACTTCCAGCTGGCCCGCTGCATCCGCGGAGAGAGAGCTTAGACTTTCTGCTGCACATTCACCAGCCATAATGCTCTGCACTGTGTGTCTATATATATACATTTATAGTAATATGGACATATGTTTACTAGATGTTGTTTTTTCTTGCCTTCTGATTGTTGCTCTGAGTGTTGCTATCCCTATGCTGTTGCAATCCTGGAATTTCCCCATTGTGGGACTAATAAAGGCTTATCTTATCTTATCTTATCTTATAAAATATTAAATGGCTATGCACCCCCCCAGGAGAATATATTAAACTGAGGACTGTCACTGGCACAACCCTACACTAACACTAACACTAACACTAACACTAACCCTAACCCAATCACTAGAGGAGACTATGAGGTCCCCCACAGATACACCACATTTGCTCAATCTGTGCGATCAGTGAGGGCCACCATAATCTGGAATAATATGCCACCTGCAATCAGAGAACGTACCACACTAAACACTTTTAAGACTCATTGTATTGGTTTTTAAACTACCAAAACTGTACCCATAACTAGATAGATAGATAGATAGATAGATAGATAGATAGATAGATAGATAGATAGATAGATAGATAGATAGATAGATAGATGTACTTTATTGATCCCAAACTGGGAAATTACAGTGTAACAGCAGCATGACAGTAGACAACCAAACAACAGAAACACACACATGACAGACAAAGGGATTACCCATGGAAAGTAAAACTAACATGACTATAAAACCTATATACATCATAGCTTAATATATGATGACCCGTATAAACACATGAATCATCCCATTGCACAAAGACGGACTATCAGGAGCAGAGTGAAAATGTGACGTACCAGTTAGTCTGTAAGGTGCAGTGTGGCAGCATAGCTATGACCAGAATACAACGTCATAGTGAGTTATTGTACAGTGAAATTGCATGTGGCAGGAAAAATTTCCTGTACGTGGCCATTCGACAGCGAAGCTGTAGTAGTCTACTGGAGAAAGTGCTTCGCTGTCTGTCTAGTGTGTGGTGGAGGGGGTGATCAGGATTGTCCATGATGGATCGCAGTTTATTTAGTGTTCTCCTCTCCACCACTGTCTCAAAGGTACCTCCAGTCTGAGACCAATCACAGAGCCAGCCCTCTTGATAATCTTGTCAAGTCTGTTGGTGCCTCTGGCCCTGATACTGCTACCCCAACAGACATCAGCAAAGAAGATGGCACTGGCAACAACGGTCTGGTAGAAAAGCTCCAGCATCCTGCTGCACACGTTGAAGGATCTCAGCTTCCTTGGGAAGCAGAGTCTGCTCATCCCCTTCTTGTGCGCAGCATCGGTGATGGATCTCCAGTGCAACCCGCTGCTGATCCTGACACCCAGATACACACGTGGACAAAATTGTTGATACCCCTCTGTTAATGAAAGAAAAACTCACAATGGTCACAGAAATAACGTGAATCTGACAAAAGTGGTAATAAATAAAAATTCTATGAAAATTAACCAGTGAAAATCAGACAATGCTTTTGAATTGTGGTTCAACAGAATTATTTTAAAAAACAAACTCATGAAACAGGCCTGGACAAAAATGATGGTACCCTTAACTTAATATAAGTTATAACAGGCGCCTCTATGGCTGCCGTGTCATTGGATGCGCCTAATGTGCGCGCCCAATGTCAAGTCAAATTCCTTGTGTGTTTACTTGTAAATATACTTGGCAATAAAGCTGATTCTGATTCTGATTCTGATTCTGATATTTTGTTGCACAACCTTTTGAGGCAATCACTGCAATCCGACGATTTCTGTAACTGTCAGTGAGACTTCTGCACCTCTCAGCAGGTATTTTGGCCCACTCCTCATGAGCAAACTGCTCCAGTTGTCTCAGGTTTGAAGGGTGCCTTCTCCAGACGGCATGTTTCAGCTCCTTCCACAGATGTTCAATAGGATTTAGATCAGGGCTCATAGAAGGCCACTTTAGAATGGTCCAGTGTTTCGCTCTTAGCCATTGTTGAGTGTTTTTAGCTGTGTGTTTTGGGTCATTATCCTATTGCAAGACCGATGACCTGCGACTGAGACCAAGTTGTCTGACACTGGGCAGCACATTTCTCTCTAGAATACCTTGATAGTCTTGAGATTTCATTGTACCCTGCACAGATTCAAGACACCCTGTGCCAGATGCAGCAAGGCAGCCCCAGAACATAAGATAAGATAAGATAAGATAAGCCTTTATTAGACCCACAATGGGGAAATTCCAGGATTGCAACAGCACAGGGACAGCAACACTCAGAGCAACAATCAAGAAGACAAGAAAACAAGAGCAGCGAATATACATATGTACACATAAATATATAAACATACTGTATATACACAGTGCGGAGCATTGTAGCTAGATGGAATAAACAGCATAACCGTCTACTTAGTTATCCTACATAGTATGAATATGTACCCATACATATTGTCGCCCTCCGTAGCGACTGATATTGTCCTAGTTGTATACTGAAGGGGACCATTTGTGTAAATCGATTGCGTCTTTTGCATTCAATACTATTAGGTTGTCACGTTTTTTTGCTATCTCTGCGAGCAGCCCTGTGTAGGTTATACAGTCTGACAGCCGTAGGTAGGAAGGACCTGCGAAGCCTCTCGGTCACGCACCTAGGATGATGTAGTCTACTGCTAAATGAGCTCCTCAGTGCGTTCAGTATGTCCTGCATAGGGTGGGACTCGGACTCCAGCAGAGATGACAGTTTAGCCACCATCCTTCTCTCTCCGATCTCCTCCGCTGGGTCAAGGCGTTGCCCCAGGATAGAGCTAGCTTTCTTGATCAGTTTGTTCAGTCTCTTCCTATCGGCTGCTGTAATGCCACTGCCCCAGCAGACCACTCCAGAAGTGATGGCTGATGCCACCACCGTGTCGTAGAATGTCTTCAGCAGTGCCCCTTGTACACCAAAAGACCTGAATCTCCTCAGTAGGAACAGCCTGCGCTGTCCCTTCTTGTAGAGTGCATCAGTATTGTGTGACCAGTCTAGTTTATTGTTCAGATGAACACCCAGGTACTTGTAGGATGTCACCATCTCAATGTCTGTTCCCTGTATGTTTACTGGTGCTATGAGGGGTTGTCCTTGCCTGCGGCAGTCCACCGCCAGCTCCTTAGTTTTCCTAGCGTTGATCTGAAGGCAGTTCCGATAGCACCAGTCCACAAAGTCCTGGATAAGTCCTCTGTACTCAGCTTCATCTCTGTTGGAGATGAGGCCAACAATCGCAGAGTCGTCAAAGAATGTCTGTAGATGGCAGTGTGTTGTGTTGTGTGAGAAGTCTGCAGTATAAAGGGTGAACAGGAAGGGAGCCAAAACCGTTCCCTGGAGGGCCCCCGTGCTACCGATGATCGTGTCGGACACACAATCCTGGGTTCTCACAAACTGTGGCCGGGTAGTGAGGTAGTCCAGGATCCATGATGACAGGTGCTTGTCCACCCCTGCGCACAGCAGCTTGTCCTTCAGGATCATCGGTTGGATGGTGTTGAAAGCACTGGAGAAGTCAAAGAACATGACCCTCACCGCATTCCTGGGCTTCTCCAGGTGGGACAGAGAACGGTGAAGGAGGAAGATCACTGCATCCTCCACCCCAATGCCATGCTGGTAGGCAAACTAGTGTAGATCCATCGCTGGTCCCACCAGGGGGCGGAGGTGAGCAAGGAGCAGTCTCTCCAGGGTCTTCATCATGTGAGACATCAGGGCCACTGGTCTGTAGCTGTTCAGGTCTTTGGGGTGGGAAGTCTTTGGTACAGGTACCACACAAGATGTTTTCCACAACTGTGGTACCCTCCCTAGCTTCAGGCTCAGGTTGAAGATGTGCTCCACAATCCCACACAGTTGGTCTGCACAGGACTTGAGGAGCTTTGCGCTGATGCCGTCAGGTCCCCAGGCCTTCCTCGCCTTGATCTTCCTCAGCTCCGTCCTCACCTGGGTCTTAGTGAGGGTCAGGTTGGGGGGCTGTGTGCTGGGAGTGGGGGGGTGTTGGTGGACTGGGGTGTGGACAGCAGGTCTCGATGACTTTAGAGGCAGCAGTGGTTGTTGTGCAGTCGGGGGGGAGGGCGGTTGGTCAAACCTATTAAAAAACAGGTTCAGATTGTTCGCCCACTCCCTGCCCCCCCCCCCCCCCCCGTGGCCTGGGGGGAGGTATTTTGGAGCCCAGAGATGGTTTTAAGGTTTCTCCAGACCCCGCCGATGTCACTCTGTTGCAGCTTGTCCTCCATCTTCTTCCTGAAGCTGTCCTTGCCTTCTCTGATCTTCCTCCTCAGCTCCCTCTGTACGGACTTCAGCGTCTCCCTGTTCCCCGACCTGAAGATCCTCTTCTTCTCTCTCAGAAGTGTTTTTATCTCAGTGTTGATCCAGGGTTTGTTGTTTGAGCAACACTGTATGGTCTTGGTGGGTACGGTGTTGTTCACACAGAAGCTGATGTAGTCCGTGAAGGTGTGAGTGAGGCCATCGATGTCCTCACCATGTGGATCGCAGAGCTGCTCCCAGGCAGTGGTTTCAAAACAGTCCTTTAGAGCGTCCATTGCCTCCTCAGACCATAACTTCACTGTGCTCATGACCGGAGGTTGTCTGTGTACTAGGAGTTTGTACACCGGCAGGAGATGAACCAAGTTGTGATCCGATCTCCTGAGTGGGGGGAGTGGTGATGAGGTGTACGCCTCCTTAGTGTTTGCATAGAATAAGTCCAGTGTTTTATTGTCTCTAGTGTGGCATGTGACATACTGGGTGAATGTGGGTAGAGTGGGGGACAGTAAAATATGGTTGAAATCACCTGAGATGAGGAGAAGAGCATCTGGGTGTTCTGTCAGCAGCCTGCCAGTTACTGAGTGAATGGTGTCAAGCGCTGTCCCAGCATTTGCCGTCGGATTTGCATAAATAACAATGCAGATCACGTGTGAGTATTCCCTTGGGAGATAGGTAGGCCGCATGCTAACAGCTAGCAACTCAATGTTTTTTGTTGCAGTGTTGTTGTTTAACCGTGATATGTCCCCGGCTGCACCAGCTGTTATTGACATACATTATCACTCCTCCGCCCCTTGCTTTCCCACTGTCTGGTGTTCGGTCTGCCCATATTGCGTGGAAACCCTCCAGTTTGATATTAGCATCTGTTGCTAGTTCTGTTAGCCACGTCTCAGTAAACAGCATCAAGCTACTCTCTCTGAAGACGCTCTCGTAGCGGGAGATAGCCGTTAGCTCGTCAGTCTTATTGAGTAGCGATCGTACATTCCCCATAATAACAGATGGGAGGACGGGTCTGTACCTTATATTTCTCGCCCGCCGTCTTACTCCAGCTCGACATCCACGCCGTTTCCGTCTTATTTCTCCCGGTATGTCGAGTTTTTGCGTTAGCATCGTGGGCCGGTTAAGTGCTAACAGCTGGTCTCTATTGTACTGCTTCCTGCAAGAAACAGTGGCTCCGTCTGCTGGCTCAGGAGACATTTGGGCGATCTACGTGTCTGTGATGGATAAAGGTGTCGCCGAATCAGAAAGATTAGCAAGAGAGCCAGATAGTAAATAGAAATAGGAAGAAATTTATCTGCTGTTGCAAAAACAGCAGATCAGCTGCACGGTGGCGCAGTGGTTAGCACTGCCGCAGCACAGTTTACCCTTGGCCGGGGGATCGCGGGGATCATGAGATCGTGGGTTCGATCCCTGCCCCCGGCCAACAGTGATCTGTGTGGAGTTTGCATGTTCTCCCCGTGTTTGCGTGGGTTTACTCCGGGATTTCTCCGGTTTCCTCCCACATGCCAAAAACATGCAGGTTAGGGAGTTAAGGGGCGCTTGCGCACGCAGCGACTGGCAGCTGGTGGCTTGTCACCGGACTGCAGAACAAATCTACCTACGGGTACAAAATAAGTCCAAAAAAAAAAAAAAAGACAGCCTACTCGTGTGGCGCCAGAAGTCTCAGTAACATAACAGAACCTCCTCCATGTTTCACAGTAGGGACAGTGTTCTTTTCTTGGTATGCTTCACTTTTGCATCTGTTGAACACAGAGCTGATGTGCCTTGCCAAAAAGTTCCAGTTTTGTCTCGTCTGTCCATAGGACATTCTCCCAGAAGCTTTGTGGCTTGTCAACATGCAGTTTTGGCAAATTCCAGTCTGGCTTTTTTATGATTTTTTTTCAACAGTGGTGTCCTCCTTGGTCGTCTCCCATGAAGTCCACTTTGGCTCAAACAACGACGGATGGTGCGATCTGACACTAATGTATCTTGACCTTGGAGTTCACCATGAATGTGTTTAGAGGTTGTTCTGGGCTCTTTTGTTACCATTTGTATTATCCATCTCCTCCTGTGGCCACGTCCAGGGAGGTTGGCTACAGTCCCGTGGATCTTAAATTCCTAAATAACATGTGCAACTGTAGTCACAGGAACATGAAGCTGCTTGGAGATGGTCTTATAGCCTTTACCTTTAATATGCTTGTCTATAATTTTCTTTCTAATCTCCTGAGACAACTCTCTCCTTTGCTTCCTCTGGTCCATGTTTAGTGTGGTACACACCATGTCAACAAACAGCTCAGTGACTACTTGTCACCTTTTAAATAGGCCGACTGACTGATTACAAGTTTGTAGACACCTGTGATGTTAATTAAGGGCCTTTTCCACTAGCACGCTTTAGCGCGTCACGGGACGGCTCAGCACGCTTTGTACGCTTTTCCACAAGCCCCAACACGGTTTAACAGCCGTGATTCTCAGCCCCGCTGAAGGGCAGGGTACAGCAGTGCTGAACTGTGCCGTGTTGTGACGTTAACAGACTGGTCGCCGCTGATTGGTCAGGTCGTAACCGGCGCTGATTGGTCAGGTTGTAACCGCCCCTCTCCTCCTCCTCTTCTACCAAATCTTCATGACCTTCTCAATAAAGTTTTTGAAAAAAAAAAAAAAAAGAATCTTCACGACCTGCTCAGCACGCAACCACTGTTGGCGGTTCCTTTTCAGTGTATTGCTGTGCTATTTTTCATTTATTCTCTATCAAAAATGGCTTCGCGTAATAAGGGTGTTCCATGGAGCAGTAAGGAGCTGCAGTGTCTGCTGACTGCATCGTCAGACGAACGTATTCAGCGCGAGTTAGACGGAGCCGCCCGGAATGAAAAAATATACCGGGAGGTCTCGACATCGGAGTCCTTTAACGGTGAGTTTTAATTTTTTTTTATTGTGCGTTTTTTCGCAAATATATTCGGTAAGACGCTCAGTTTATTTATGCAATAAAAAAGCTGTTCATTTGTGGATGGATCGCTGCTTTATTGCAGCACAATGCGGACTAAAGCTTTTATTGTAATTATTCATGTGAACAATACGCTGAAATAAGCTTATGTATTCTTGTTAAAAACTATTGTCTTTTCTGTATATATTTCGTGCTGTATTTTATTGTGTGCATTTTCCTTGTAGAATCATCCCACGCGTCCGCCGCGACAGCCCGTCCGGATTATTCAACCGAGCCATCCTGACCCACAGCTGGCAGAGACGGATTAATTCTACCGAGCCTCAGCACTCAGTGGTCGGCGTGTATAAAATGTCGATTAACCTTCATGTTGTGTTGCAAAGTTTTTTTTTATTTTAATATTTTGTATATAATAAAATGGAATTGTTTTGGAAAGTGTGGTTTGTCTGTTATAACACTGAATTATAAAACAGTATAATTACATAGAAATTCCATTGCCTAGTCTGATCAAAATGATACTGAGGGTCAACCATTGTAATTTTTAACTAGACCAAAAAAGAAATCTTTTTGTACGCTTTCTGTTTTTTTTATTGAAATATCATAAAAAATTAGCACCAAGTCAAAGGTACAAGTATATGTAAATTGAATGTTCTATCGGCATTCCAAATTCAGAGATTTACAATACTTTAGAAGGAGTGTAGCATCATCTAAACGGAAAATAATAATACTGTTGTTCCAAACGTTGACCTGAAGGTGAAAAACATGAATTTTTTTAATTCAGTACATCCAAAATGCCCTAGGATGTGGTGTAGTCCAGTGTGCCACCGTCTCATTATTTAATACGAATAAAAACAAGTTTCAGCTCATTATTTCTAGGTCATTTGGCAGTTAATTCAAAACAAAAGTGACTTGTGTTGTTGCAGCTTAATTATGAGATAAAATTAATTGTGAGATAAAACCACAGAGCGTGCAAGGCAATAATCCTTGGATCCTCCATTTTTTGTCTGGTGTAAATAAAGACTCAGTCCGGTGCATAACATCACGGGAGTGTGGCCTCGCCTCGCTGAGAATCTGCTGCTGCCCCGCAACACTGTGCTAATGGAGACAGAAGCGTTCCGAACTGTACTGAAGTGAATCGAGCCGTACCGAGGTGTGCTGGGCTAGTGGAAAACAGGCTTGATAACTGAACTGAAAGAAGTCAATCAACACAAAAAAATTTTTTTTTGCTTTTGTCTTGTGAAATACAAATCAAAATACAGTGTCAACAAATAAACTAACACGTATTCCACATTTCTAAAGAATTCCAAAATATTTGCTTTCCTTCTTACAAGCCTGGAAGTTGAAACAAACTCCAAAAAGAAGCTTGTAATTACCCTCACTGTAAAACGACACTCAAGGTTAACTCTTGACGCACAACTTTAGCTATAATCAACGAATTGATTTCAAGCTAAGCGTTACACAAACGGTCAAACATGTCGAATTCACTTGACGAATTAAATGACCTTCAAGTAATATTGGAAGAGTTGGCTTCCGACCTTATACCCGGTTTCTCCAAACAAGTTCGGGATACTCCACCAAAAGATTTGAAGCAAATCACGAAAAAACTTTCGGATGAATGCGAAGCTAACCCACCGAAAGCAAAGGAAATCCCCGGTGTGTTAGGAAAGTTTGCACTAGCATTAGTTGCAAGGCTAAAACGAGCTGAAACCCAAGTACTCTACGCCGAAAAGGAACTAGTGAAACGACAAACAACCATCCTTTCTCTTCAGGAAGAGAACAAATCCCTTGTGAAAAAGCAGGAACAAGCTCGCATAGAGAAAGAAGACACCCAAGCTACGCTCGATCAGACGTTGCTAAATCTGGAACAAGCAGAGGAAGAAAAGCAATGACTAGAAGACAACAATACCTCACTTCAGCAAGAAAACGAGGAATTGAAAACCGCCCTGCTTCACAAAGAGAATCAACTCAAGGAAGTTGAAGGTCAATTGGATGAAACAAGCTCCGATTATGGGAAATGCAAACTGCTCCTACGAGAAGCACAACAAGGTCTTCAGGACGTCCAAGAAGAGCTGGAAGACCACCGCAAACAAAGGGATCTGAGATCAGAATCCATGAACAGGCCGGTTCCCTCGACAAAGGGGGGCATCCCCTCATGGGATGGGGACTCCCCCGGCTCACACTCACCTGACCCGTTCAGACCCGAACGGCAACGTGAAAGACGTGTGCAAATTCCATCCGATGGAGATCTCAATAAGATCGCTCGCCACGTCACGAAATTTGACCCCTCAACCAGTGGGTCACCTGATACCAGGGCTTATTTGCAAGACATCGACTACTACTTGCGTAAATACCCTGATGCTACTGTTGATGACCGCATTTATTTGATCAAGTTGACATCCAACAGGTCGGTATCAAAATTTATAGATCGGCAACCATTTGACATCAAGATGAACCACCAGAAGCTCTATGAAGCCATCGAAAGAGAGTTTTCCAACGACTGCTTACAGTCAGGGCTAGCGACAGCCCTAGCTGTGAAACAGGGTCGCTTAGAGCCCCCACAGGCATACTACCAGTGACTCCTGCGCGCATATTTCGGATCTCAAAACACGCCTGAGATGGAAGAAGACCACAATTTCAAGGCTCTGTTCATTCAGAATCTCCATCCCACAATTGGACACCACCTTGGAGTCATGGCTAACCCAAAGACAAACTCGATAAACCAACTAAGAGAGTTCGCATATTATGCATTCCAGAAACAGCGACAAAGCAATCAGAAGCATACCGAGTCTACCGCGGTGTTAGCTGTCAACACCGCATCAGACACCCTGGACCTAGAGGGCACCCCAAGGCCAGCCCCTGTTCCAGCATCTCGGTCACAAATAAAACGACGACAGTCCTCTAGTCAAGATAAGTGGAGTCATGACCCAGAAAAATTTTTGACACCAAGTTCAAAGCCAACATCACCAAAACCTGACTACCGTTGGAGACTAAGCCCACCAGGTAAGTCACGAGAATACGGTACAGATACCCGGGATGACAGATATCGATTTCGAGACTCGCATAATCGCGGGAGGTGGTCACCTCCTTCGTACCACCGGAAAAACTTCAACAGGGAAGCAAGACCTCCCCCTGGAAAGTTTAACTCCAAACCCGGGGAGAAGAAAGAAAAGCCCATTTTCAGCCAAGAAGACCTGGAGACTCTCCAACGCATACTTGACGAACTGAAGAGGAAAAAGGAGGCGAAAGAGGACAAGAAACCAGATGTCCTAGCCATAGATATTGTGACCACCCCAAACGATCCTTTAGGTTTGCCACAAGTCAACCCTGAGGATTCTCCTACTACAAAGGGGAAGGATACCGAAGACACAACCGAGCATCCTCCACCCGAAACTCAGGAGGAGCTCCAAAATGCAACGCCACCCAGTGCCATTTTGGTAGTCCAGCTACCTGGGAAACCTCACTCGCCCGAAACCGGCGACTCTTTAATCTGCGTTGAACCACCGGTCCAAGAATTTCTGTGTGATTTAACCGAGAGGGGGGTTGCACGAAAATTTTTTCTGTCATTGACCTTGGAAGATGTGATGACGCACGAAGCCCTACTGGATACTGCAGCGGACATCACACTCATGTCGCGTGACCTTTTCGAACACCTACGTGTCACTGCTAACCTTGTGCACAAAGACTTGAAACTAAGACCTTGCTCCTTAGCTATTCAACCTTATGCACCCTCAAACACGACTGTGTCACACATGTCATTGATACAAATCTCCATTGGACCCATGACCTTGATCCACCCGGTCTATGTGTCCAATCTCAACTCAATTCCTTTGCTGATAGGCAAGGATCTACTTAATCGCTTTGAGCCTCTGATAGACTTCAAGAATCTCAAGCTATGGGCTCAAGTTCGACAACCTCTTCCAACCACTCTACCTGAAGCAACCGGATCACAGTGCTACACTCTTGACACCTTGGATGTTCCAGGAGTCAACCCACTCGCACTGCTGACCCCACAAAGTTTGATGGAAAGTGACCTTGGGGACCAGGCTGAAACAGACACCCCTTTTCAGGTCACCACATCTGACAACCCAACCTTAAATGAACACAGTTCATTTCTTTGCACCCTGAAACCAGGGGCAGTCGATGAAGAGTACTGCCCCCAAGTGGTCAAAGGACTAGCTATCCAAAGCTCCCACGTAGAAGACGTGGTACTGGCTCTCTGGGCTGATAAATCTGCAATCAGCCAGACACTTTTCGACTCTCTACACAAGAAATACCCTGACCTTATGGTCACTAACAAGTCTTTTCATTTCCCTGCTGGGACCAAATCAAACAAAACATTGGTCGCCAGCAGTATCTGCGCCCTCCACCTTCAGTGGAACCACAGACTGCTAACGCATCCCTTCTTGGTCGTTCCCGACCTGCCACATGCAGTCTACATCGGCAGTGATCTTCTTGTGAGACTTGGAACCCAGGTTGACACCATAAACAATGTCTTATGGTCTCTCACCTCAGTTCGAGACGCTCACTCTAAACCAGATCTTGACACTCTAAAGTCAGGCCAGACCATCCCTGAGGCCTGCCAGGTACTGAACACTCAACATTGTCTCATACCTGCTAATGTCACGTGCTACCCGGTCCAACTATGCATTCAAACAGGACAGAAACTTATGCATCCACAAGCATTTTTCCAACCGGCAAATTTGCTTGACAATCTAGGCTTAACTCTGGAGGCCATGCCCCTTCTAAGCCTAGAATACAGAACCACCACATTACCGGTTAACAATCCCACGGCAGAGACCATCGTCCTGCCCAAGGCCACGCCTCTTGGCTGGCTCATCACCACAGATTTCCACGATTTTGAACTGACTGTTCCTGTGCTAGGCAGCCTCCCTGATTCTCTTTGGGCCGACTCTCTTGAACCTACAGTCATTTACACTAAGCCTTCTAAGGCCATCGCTCTTGTGTCAATACCAACCCCTGACAAAGAGTCAGTGGGATGAATCGACTTGACTAACAATGACCAAATGCTTGTCCAAGCCATTGAACTCCTTCCATCGGAGTCCAATCAGCAAACCAATGACAATCCCAGCGATGCTCCGTCGAAACCAGTCCTCACTATCGCTGAAGAGATTGCACAGGTGGTAGCTGATGCTGATGCCCTAACCTCTGACGAAGAACGTGAAAAACTTCACCAAGTTCTTCTTAAGTATGAACAATCCTTCTCCAAAGACTCCTTGGACTGTGGACTGACCACAATCCACTCAGTACGTATTCCTACACCACCTGACGCCCCTCCAACCTACGTCAGGCAGTACAAGATTCCCTTGGCCTCGTACGGCCCAGTACAAGTAATAATCGATGATTTACTGGACCGTGGCATAATCAGGCCATGCAACAGTACCTACTCGGCTCCCTTATGGCCTGTCCTAAAGCCCAATGGTAAGTGGAGACTCACCATTGATTACAGGAAATTGAACACTCAAGTTCCTCTCTCTAGGTGGCCTATGACTCAACTGGAGCAAGAACTCCCTAGAGTCAAAGATGCCAAATACTTCTCAATACTGGACATTGCTTCTGGTTTTTGGACTATTCCTGTCCAAGCTGAAGACCAACACAAACTGGCCTTCACGTTCGCAAATCGCCAATACACATTCACCCAATGCCCTTTCGGTTATGCCAACTCTCCTGCAGAGTTCAACATTTTCTTGAACAAAGCATGTCCAGACGCCCGAGACAGAGGTAACCTTATCTATGTTGACGACATTCTCATTCGGAGTCCAACTCTGGACACCCACCTCACTGAAATTGACCATGTCCTTGGCCAGCTCACGCGAGCTGGAGCCAAAATTTCTCTCTCCAAATGCCAATGGTGCAAAACCAAAGTCAACTATGTCGGTCTCTTGGTAGGATCCAAAGGGGTACTACCACAAACGGCACGAATTCAAGGTGTGTTAAACATCAAAGCCCCTACAAACATCTCCAAACTCCGGAGCTTCCTAGGGGTATGCAATTACTCACGCCAGTTCATGGAGGATTATGCAGACTTGGCAAAAACCCTTACAGACCTCCTACGAAAGGACACCCCTTTCATTTGGTCTGAGGCTCAAGAACAGGCTATGCTAGCGTTGAAGCAAAAGTTATGCACAGCACCATGTTTGGCCTATCCCAACTGCGACCAGCCATTCTTCTTACAAGTGGGGTTCTCTGCCAACTGCTTAAGTGCCGGATTATACCAAATCTACGACCACGACAAACGAGTCGTGGCCTATGCCAGCAAAACCCTCTCTGGTCCGGAACTGAAATACTCGGACTGTGAAAAAGCCCTTCTGGCCACTATATGGGCAGTCAGACATTTCTCCAACTATGTAGGAGGCCAGAGAATCACAGTTGACACTCACCACCAACCAGTGGTCTTCCTTAACAGTCAACGCATCAGAGAAGGTGTTGTAACAAATGCCAGAATAGCCTCCTGGTTGATGGCTCTACAAAGCTTTGATGTGGAGGTCCGCTACGCACAAAAGTTGAGAAGCCCTCTCAGCACAGACTTGGCTGGCTGCCAACGGTGCTCTGAGGACACTCCAGGACCATCCATTCGTGCAGAGCCACCTACAGTCACTGAAGACCCAAACCATCACTACTTTGACCAGAACATCTGCCAAGATATGGTCACCGCCTATGTCGATGGTTGTTCTTTTCACCATGAAACTCACATTCGTGCTGGTGTGGGTGTGGCATGGCTGAACAATCAGCCTTGTGAACCCCACAACTATCAACTGGGTTCCCAATCATCCCAGTATGCGGAAATCGCAGGTGTGCTCATTACACTGCAACTTGCTGTAGACCATGGCATTCGCACATTGGTCATCTGCACTGATTCCAACTATGCACGCCTCAGTTTCACTTGTCATTTAGCACTCTGGAAGGCCAAAGGTTTTGTAACCTCCAACCGCAAACCGGTTAAACATCAAGACCTTTTCAAGGCATGTGATCACCTGGTCACCTCCAACAACCTCCAAGTGTATTGGAAAAAGGTCAGAGGTCACTCGCGCACACCAGGTCAGGACAAAGAATGGAATGACCTTGTGGACTCACTTGCAAAACAAGGAGCCATACAAGGCACACCCTGGTCCTTTGATTCTGCTCAGGTGCCGACTTCACAGTCCCACCCACCCACCCCTACAGTCTGCGCAGTCACTAGGGCCCAGACTAACAGGTCCCAAGACACGACACAAACCACAGGTCCCCTTGCGGTTGACCCTGTTTTCACTGACGCTGACCTTATCTCTCTTCAAACCCTTGACCCTGCGGTCCATAAAATGATACAATACATCTCAGATCCTGCACTTAATGCACCATCCGATTCGGATCTCGCTGACACTCCAGACTTGAAGCCACTTTTTGCCGCACGATCATCCTTGCAGCTGCGAAATGGCATTCTAGTTCATGTTTCCGATGAACTCCCTACGCCTGCGCTTGTGGTCCCTCGTAACCAGAGGGGGGTGATGATTATTCATGCCCATGATCTCCCAACTGCAGGACACAAAGGCGTCAAAGCGACGTACAACGCGCTCAAACAAGTGGCATATTGGCCATACATGCGAAAGGATGTAGCCGACTACATCAAGGGATGTCTCGTATGTTGCCAGTTTCAACCAACCAACCCGATGCATCGAGCACCCCTACAGAAAAGAGGCATTTCATTCCCTTGGTCTGACCTCCAAATTGACTGGGTAGGTCCCCTTCCACGGTCAGCAAGAGGAAACAAATACTTCCTCACAGTCACATGTGCTTTCACCAAATGGGTCGAGTGCCTGCCTGCTCCTAATGACACGGCAGAAACCACGGCCTACTTGTTGATGAACCACGTATTCTCTAGGTTTGGTCTGCCAAGCTGAATCAACTCTGACCGCAGCACTCATTTCACCGCCGAAGTCATGCGACAACTGTGGGAAACCCTGGGGGTTAAAGCTAACTTCCATATTAGCCACCACCCACAATCCTCCGGACAGGTTGAAAGAACCCACCGAACTGTGATCAACATACTGAAGAAGTATGTTTCACCACACCAAAAAGACTGGGATGTAAAACTCCCGCTGGTCTTAATGGCCATCCGAGCCACACCCCATGAAGCTACGGGGGTGTCACCTTTTGAAATGATGACAGGCCGGCAAATGACTTTGCCCCTGCATTTACTCTACCAACCTGGAGAAGCCAGTGTTGCTACAGCTTACACTACTCACCAGTACATGACTGACCTGACCAAACATCTCCGACAGACTTTTGCCTTTGCCCAAAAACATCTGGACCGATCAGCTGAAGGACGCAAAGCCTACTACGATCAGAAAGCCTCACATGATGAACTCCAAGTGGGAGACAGAGTTTTCTATTATGCTTTCATTCCTCAGACAGGACAGACCAACGCACGAGCAGGAAAACTCGCTCGGAAGTTCCTCCCCAGGTGGACAGGTCCACACACGATCACAGATAAACTCTCTCCGGTCGTTTACCAAATCAAAATAAGCAAAGGTCGCCAGGACCCCATCTCCAAATGGGTCCATCGTAATCAAATCAAAGCTTACAAAAACCCCATGGGACTTGTCGGGGACAACACTGTTCCATTAAGTCAGTAAACAAACCTAAAGCTTGTTTGCGCCCGATAGATAACTGTTAGCTGACTATCCGCCTCAGACATTCTCGGTCGCATTTCTCTTCCTCAATCAGGTAACTGCATTAAACCTTCAAAAGGAGAAAGTTAACCCAAACTAACTGACTTCCTTAAAATCTAACCTTAAAAGACCCTGCAAAATTTCATTCAGTATCATCAAGTTACTATTTCAAAGTAGTACAAACAAAATCAACAATATCACTAGCTTAAGTCAATAATCACAAAACCCTCTAAAGGTGATAAACACTAATAGCCTAGAGCTCAGTCTCTAACAAAGTTGTTCCACCTCTAAGAATAACTTTCACCTACCACTCAGGTACCTCAAGAAAAGGAAAACTGACAAGAAGCTCAAGATTAAAATGACTCACTTCTATTCGTTGGCCAGGACGATGGCCCTCCTGTTTTTCAGTTTAGCCCTCTACCTAGCACTCTCACCTACTTTCGCCCAGTTAGAACTGGACAGAACCCAGACAAGAAGTCAACAATCCTTAAGTAGATTCTCGACCACGGCCTCATCATTAGGGCCCCTTGCTAGCCTTAGCACGTCTACTGTTAAATCTGTCAACACCGCTACACTGAAATGCCAGATAGTTGAACCACCAACTGTTACCAAAACTTTGCAAGATACTGTGTTGGTTTTGAATGTTTGCTCCAAAGCCTTATTCAAACTCAACAAGGTCTTGGACTTGTCACTCTTCATGTTAGAGTGTGACCCTGCTCACCCACATATAATGCCTGTGTTTCTTCGAAAGGTAGCTAGAAATATTAGACTTTCAGCTAACACTTTGACAACGAGTCTGCCTTTACCGCTTCTTGCCCCTGTTTCAGATGTCACAAAGTTATTCCTCATTGCCACTCAAAGAACAATGATGACTTTCCATGTTTGCTCAGTCTTCCAGAACAAAGGTCTCAAACACCCTCTGAGTAAGACCTCTGTGGAACCATGGTTTAGTCCAGCTAAACCAATTCAGTTCGAACCTCCTTGAATTAACTCAATATTGCTTAACCTAAACAACATAAAAAAAAGATCCAAGATGGCGCCCACAGCGGTCGACATGGTGCTTCGCTGCGCTCTTTGTTTGTTTTTGTTTGTCAATTGTGTGTCTGCTTGCACTTATACCCGTGAAGAACTTCTAAATATCAGGACTTTCACCCCCACGGACCTCCTCCCAGTTTTTCTAGCCCCTGCCGCCGATCTGGTTTATTGTTTGGCTCGGAAAGTGAGACGGCGGAAGAGAGGAAGACGAGCAGGCGCTCTCGTACGACTTCGCAGGAGAGGCTCGCGAACGGCGCTGCCTGGCATATTTCTGTCCAATACCAACTCTCTCTCTAACAAGGTAGATGAACTGAGACTGCTGATGCGTTTTAAGGACCTCGCCTCCTCAGCTGTCCTCTGCTTTACTGAGACCTGGCTCCGGGAAAATATACCGGACAGCGCGCTGCGCCTCGACGGCTTTCAGTTCTTCCGTGCTGATCGTGACACAGAGCTTTCCGGCAAGACCACAGGAGGCGGTGTCTGCTTCTACATCAACTGCAGCTGGTGCTCTGATGTAACGGTAATTTCCAAACACTGTTCTCCTGCCTTGGAATTTCTTGTTATCAATTGCAAGCCCTTCTATTCCCCGCGGGAGTTTGCTTCTTTCATAATGATCGCTGTGTACGCCCCTCCCGACGCGGACACGCGCGAAGCTCAGCGCGTGCTCGCGGATCACATTCAACACACAGAGCGGAGTTTTCCAGACTCGCTGATTATTGTGGCTGGCGACTTTAATCAGTGCAATCTGAGCCACGATCTCCCCCGCTACAAACAGTTTATTAAATGCCCCACCAGAGGATTAAACACACTGGATCACTGTTACACCACAGTGAAAGACGCATATCGCGCTGTCCCTCGAGCTGCGCTGGGATTATCTGATCACGTGATGGTTCACCTCATTCCCACATACAGACAGAGATTGAAGCTCACTAAACCTGTTGTGAGCACTACGAAGATACGGACCAGTGATGCTGAGGAGAAGCTGGAAACGTGCATGGAAATATCTGACTGGGGCATGCTTAAAGGAGCCACGCATGATCTGGATGAGTACACGGACACTGTGAACTCATATATCCACTTTTGTGAAGAGAACATTCTTCCATCACGCACCAGGGTGAGTTACTCTAATGACAAACCCTGGTTCACAGCTAAGCTCAGACAGATCAGGAAGGAGAAGGAAGCAGCGCTGAAAAGTGGAGACAGGGACTGCTACAGGGAGGTTAAATACCGGTTTAACAGAGAGCTGAAGAGGGCTAAATCTCTATACTCAGAGAGACTCCAGCAGCAGTTCACTGCTAATGATTCGGCTTCTGAGTGGAGAGGACTGAGGCAAATCACCAACTATCGACCTAAGACTCCTAAAGGTCAGGATGACAAAGCCCTTTGTCAAAGACTGTCCCAACACTATGCCCGTTTTGACACCTCGTCATCTGTGTCCAACTCCCCCCCTCCCTCCAGCTCCACAGCCTCCACATTCCCTACTTCATTTAAGGCACCTCCCCCCTCCTCCCCCCTCCCCTTATCATCAGTGAGCAGGATGTGCTCAAACAGTTCTCCAGACTGAACCCGCGCAAGGCCCCCGGCCCAGACGGCGTGTCTCCCTCCACCCTGAGACTCTGTGCGAAACAGCTGGCTCCTGTATTCACAGATATTTTTAACACCTCCCTTAAGTTATGCCACGTGCCGTCCTGCCTCAAATCCTCCACCATCATCCCTGTCCCCAAGAAGCCACGGATCACTGGACTTAATGACTACAGACCTGTAGCGCTCACCTCTGTAGTCATGAAGTCCTTTGAGCGCCTGGTCCTGTCCCACCTCAAGTCCATCACCACCCCTCTCCTGGACCCGCTGCAGTTTGCCTACCGAGCCAACAGGTCTGTAGACGACGCAGTCAACCTGGCCCTCCACTCCATCCTGCAGCACCTGGACTCCCCGGGAACCTACGCCAGGATCCTGTTTGTGGACTTCAGCTCCGCATTCAACACCATCCGCCCCGCTGTGCTCCGGGACAAGCTGTCCCTGCTCAACGTGCCTGACTCCCTCTGCAGGTGGATCATCGACTTCCTGACGGACCGGAGGCAGCATGTGCGGCTGGGAAAGACTGTCTCAGACTATACTAGCATCAGCACCGGATCACCCCAGGGCTGTGTACTTTCCCCCCTACTCTTCTCCCTTTACACCAACTCCTGCACCTCCAGCCACCAGTCTGTCAAGTTGATCAAGTTTGCGGACGACACCACCCTCATCGGGCTCAACTCCAACGGCGACGAGTCCGCCTACAGGAGAGAGGTGGCCCAGCTGGCGTCCTGGTGCAGCAATAACAACCTGCAGCTGAACGCTCTGAAGACAGTGGAGATGATTGTAGACTTCAGGAAAGTCACTACTCATCTGCCCCCCCTCACCCTCTCAGGCTCTCCCATCACCACTGCTGATTCCTTCCGCTTCCTAGGCACTACCATCACCAGGGACCTCAAATGGGAGCTGACCATCAGCTCACTCATCAAAAAAGCCCAGCAGAGGATGTTCTTCCTGCGGCAGCTGGGGAAGCTCAAGCTACCCACCAAGATGTTAGTGCAGTTCTACACAGCCATCATCGAGTCCATCCTCACCACCTCCATAACCGTGTGGTACGCAGGAGCCACTGCCAGGGACAGACTAAGGCTGCAGCGCGTCATGCGCACTGCTGAGAAGGTGATCGGCTGCAAGCTCCCATCTCTCCAGGATCTGTACATCTCCAGGACCCGGAGGCGTGCTGGCCGGATCATAGCCGATCCCTCACACCCTGGTCACGTACTGTTTGCCCCCCTCCCCTCTGGTAGAAGACTTCGGTCCATCCAGACTAAAACCTCCCGTCACATGAACAGCTTCTTCCCCTCTGCCATTAGACTGCTGAACACTAAGTGACTTATTGACTCTCGTGCACCATGTACAGCAGCTCAACCAGACTCATGTCAATCATCACTGTTTTCTTTCTGCATTACCGACTGCACTATATAGTTCTCCACAGTATCTGCTGCTGGCTAATATATATTTTAACTGTTGACCAGTATCACTTAATCTTATCCTACACTTTATTACATGTATAGTTTATTTCTCTTATCTTATCATGTTTAATGTTGCAGCATTGTACCGAGACAAATTCCTAGTTTGTGTACTGCATGAACAATGGCAATAAACCTGATTCTGATTCTGATTCTGATTCTGATTAATCTACCTCAGATAAGCAATACATTTTTGTTTTGCATTCTTTGTTTTGACTTTTATTTTTCTTTATTTTTAGAATTTTTGAAGTTATATGCATGCTTATATACAAACCTATATTTTTATATATAGCTCTTGCACTCCATTTTGATTTTTGTACCCATTCAAACTATTTTTTTAAACAACTATGATAGCTATTTCATCGTGAACCAAAATTCCTACCTCAGGTATGTAAGACTACGCACTTATTTTTGTAGCTAGAATTTTTGAGTCATTTCAAGACCTATGCCTTAGCTTACTACTCCAAGCTAATTCTATAATCTACATTTGTCCATATTCAAATTATTTTTGGAAATTCATGGAAGTCCTTCCAGTAAACCAAAGTCAAAGATCTGTACTTAGTAATAGATACTGTTTGCATGCAAGTGTGTATGGACATCACAAAAACCTTTTAACCCAGTATTTAGGTCAAGTGTTGCCAAGGAGACGAAGCTGCCATGGGTGTGTACCAACGCTGACCGATGCTCACCATTGCTACAAAGGGGGGAACTGTAGCATCATCGTCTCCTCAAACCAAGACAGAAGATCACTTCTCTTCATTTTATAGGAATTTCACTTTATTCATTACACAGGAATATCACTTTTCTGCCTTTTCAGGAATATCACTGGCTTTTATGTCAACTCATGCCAGGCCTCTTCCAGGCCTGACCAAAGATGCTTGCTTTCCCAGGACCCCAATGTAAACAGTTGCCTCTTGCAGAGATTGTAAGGATCAGAATTTGCTTTTAAAGGCTCAAAGGAACATAAAACTCAGGAGACCAGACCTCTCAACGTGAACACTGCATTTGATAACGTACCTTTTCACAGGAAACCAATGTTCTTAAAAGAGTCATAAACCGCTTAATCTGACGGGTTTATAGCCGATGCTGTCCAGACCTTCACCCAGATACTAAAGGAAATCATCTACAGCTCAACAGTACCTCCTAGCGGATACCTACGGAATGTGTTTTCAGTATGTAGGATGACTTTTAATTTGTTCTAAACATTAAGTTTCTTTCAGCTTATCCTCTGGATCCTAAGGACACTGAAAATCATCCCTCTTTTATCACCAACCATGGTTTGCTGCATGTTTTGCTGCATTTTGATCTAAATGTGAATGCATGTATTATAATTATGTATAAGAAATGTTATATTCATGAGTGTTATTGGAGTAATGGTATAAATGCATGATCACCAAATATTAGCCAAGTCATTTAATTTAGTTAGATTTTATATTGAGCATTTAACTTCATAAGAACTGAGTGTTAATTTTCCCTCTGAAATTTCATGGGATGGTGTCTTCATTTGATTGGCTGCTCTCAAACAAAGAAGTGTTCTCACATTGGATAGCAGCCATTTCAAACTGCTTCTGAAAAAGCCGATTGGTCAGTCTTGCGACCGACATCATCAGTTTTACGACCTGGCGAGGTAACTTTAAAAGAGAGAAGTTAGATTTGAGTTTAGTTAAGAAAAAGAGTAGGAAAAAGTAAGAGTTAGGGAGAGAACAGTAGAGACAAAAAAAAAAAAACAGGCAGGAAGATTAGTAAGAGAACAGTAAGAGAAAAGTAAGAGAGAAGAGAAGATCAGAGATTTTGAGAAAGATTAGGAACTAAATTAAGATTAAAGAAGCAGAATAGTAATCTAGATCTCAGAAGAAGATTTTATTCCAACGTTTCAAGGCCCTGTGAAGTTTTATTTTATTCTCTGTGAAGTTTGTCAAGTCTTTCTGGTTACTGAGGAGAAACCACCTTTTTCTTTAGAGCTCGTCCTTTTAGAGAATCAAATTCTCAAACTTTTTCCTTCACCTCAGAAGCCATTCTTATCCTAGTAAATGTTTTTCTAATATTTTTTTTCATGACTTTTCACGCCATTAAAGTGGACTTTTAATTTGCCTAGTTTAAAGTGAACAGAAACTGAGAAGATTTTCCTTCAGTTTTTTTGGTCTATCCCGCTACAAGAGACCTCAAATTTGGATTCTTTTCCAAGGACTTTTCACGCCGCCCTGAGACAAATCATCCACGGCTGCAAGTGTCTCCTTGAAGGGCCCCCCAGCTGAGTTATCACCTCCACGGCTGTGAGGACAGCAGCCGCTTCCTCCGACGTCCTAACTTCAAAACCCAGCGGTACCGACCCGTGGAAACGTGGACCTACGGCTGTTGTGTGAGTGAAACTCTTATTTCTCCTATCTGCTGGGTTAAAACGTGATGTCCTAACAATTAAATTACAATTGAATATGGCCCGTATTTCAGGGCTCAATTAGTCTCTCAGCCACAGGATAGAGCTGTAAACTGAAGGAAAACTCTTAGTCATTTTTAAGTAACTGCCCTTAAATTTTTGTAGATTAATTCAGGAGTCATTTTTAGATAATTAGCTTATGAATTTTCCCCATAAAATTGCGTTGTTTTGTTAAAACATTCCAGCCTCATTTACCGTTGAAATATAAGTCTAGTTCAGGGGTGGGCAGTGAGGGCCATTCCACTGCAGGTTTTTTGTTCCACCCAGTCTCTTCAGCAGGTGTGTGCTCTGATCAGCTTCAAGGATTGCTAATCATTGAAAACACCTGCTGAAGAGACTGGGTGGAACAGAAAACCTGCAGTAGAATGGCCCTCCATGGCACATGATTGCCCACCCCTGGTCTAGTTCCTCCGTGGTTCTGCAGAGGTGTAACGCTGGATTTTATGTTCAGGAACCCAATATCAGTTGATGTGATATATTACGCTGTTATCATCTGAATCTGTTTATTTATCATTTGAACGCCATGTCATGTAACCTGAATGAGTTTAATAAAAGAGTGAATGAGAGCAGTTGAAGCGTTTTCCTTTCGCATATACAGGTTTCCTAATCACGGCAGGACA
Organism: Pholidichthys leucotaenia; assembly: GCA_020510985.1. Classification (NCBI taxonomy): domain Eukaryota; kingdom Metazoa; phylum Chordata; class Actinopteri; order Cichliformes; family Pholidichthyidae; genus Pholidichthys; species Pholidichthys leucotaenia. The sequence goes on from CM035843.1 coordinate 396,347,031, forward strand.
AAAACTCACTGAAACTTTGAGACTGATTCATTAAGTAATTTAAGGTACAAAGTTAATTAAAATTAAAGTTAATATTATTGTCCGTTAGGACTGGTGCCCCTTTTACGAGTGCTTTTATTTAATTTAGCGGGTGTAGAAGTGATGGTTTAACTCCGCCCCCTTTCACACCCACTATTAAATAAAATAAATAATTCCTGTACCTTATGACAAATATTTTTATAGGCAATTCACGCTACAACTGATAGGAAAAAATAACAACAGAAAATACTCAAAATAACATAAAGAGTCTGAGCCCAGCTCAGAAACATGACAGAGAGTTTTGTAATTATTCTAATATTACTCACTCACTGATTAAACTTGAGAGTCTTGTAATTCTTATTTTAAATCTATACTTAAGTGGCTTATATCTCTTTCCCTTTCAGTGTAATGCTTATGAGACTCATGTTCTTAATTACATCAATGAAATTATTAATCTTAATAAAATTTATACAAATCCATAAAAAATTTAAAATAGGACAAAAGAGTGATTTTATAAGAGGTTCACTGCCTACCTTTTTGTTGTTGGGCCCAGGATTTTCTGTAACACGCAGACAAAGGCTTTTTGTCCGGAGTCTCCGATGTCCGTCAATGGAGTTGGCTAACTGCCCGCCTTACCTCTCTTTCACAGGTCTGATCGTCACTTCCTTGTGGTAACGTATCGTCACTTCCTGTTTTGCTGTCTGCCTGTGTGGTTTGCTCTCCAGCTCTCCAGCCACTAGCTAGCCACTAGCTATGGCTACTACCTCTCCTTCCTCTCCTCCTCTGGTGTGCTCTCTCTGTCAGATGTTTAGCTACACCTCTGCCTCTTTTAGTGATAACGGTAAATGTAATAAATGTTGTCTTTTTGAGGCGCTCGAGGTGAGGTTGTCTGATTTGGAATCCCGGCTCCACTGCATTGAAACACCGTCTGCGCCAGTTAATCTCGACGGACGCCCATTAGCTGCAGCGGAGCTAGCTAGCTTAGGCCCCCCTGTCAGCGGTTCCCCGCCTCTCCTCAGCAGCGAGGAGACTGGGTGGGTGACGGTGAGAAGGAAGCCTAGTCGCAAAGCCCCGGTTCACCACCAACCTGTTCACGTTTCTAATTGTTTTTCCCCGCTCAGCGACACACCCGCTGAGGAAAAAACTCTGATCATTGGCGACTCTGTAGTCAGAAACGTGAACCTAGAGACTCCAGCGGTCATAGTCCAATGTATTCCTGGGGCCAGAGCAGGCGACATCGAGTCAAATTTGAAAATGCTGGCTAAAAGTAACTGTAAATACTCCACAATTGTTATTCACGCCGGCATTAATGACATCCGTCTCCGGCAGTCGGAAGTCACGAAACTTAATATAGAATCGGTGTGTGAGTTTGCAAAAACGATGTCTGCCACTGTAGTATTCTCTGGGCCCCTCCCCAATCTGACCAGTGATGACATGTTTAGTCCTTGAACCGCTGGCTGTCTGTGTGGTGTCCTAAAAATGACGTGGGCTACATTGACAATTGGAGCTCTTCTTGGGGAAAACCTGGTCTTATGAGACGAGACAGCATTCATCCCACTTTGGATGGTGCTTCTCATTTATCTAACAATCTGGCATCTTTTTTATCCAAATTTCCAAAACCATGACTACTCAGAGTTGGGACCAGGAAGCAGAGTCGCAGTCTTACACGCCTCTCTGCAGCTCCTCTTCATCCGCCACCCCTCAGCTAAGCCCCTGTCTTCCCCATCAGAGAATCGTTGTCTGCTCCCTCCAAAGTAAATAAAAATATAATGTATAAGCATCCCAAAGTGATAAAGCAAAATATTGGTAAAACTCAAATTAAACATAAAGCCTCTAAATTGAATGATTTGGCCTCTGTTCCTCCTCATAATTTAAAAATTAAATGTGGTTTATTAAATATTAGGTCTCTAACTCCCAAGTCTCTGTTAGTCCATGATCTGTTAATTGATCATCAGATTGATTTAATTTCCCTTACAGAGACTTGGTTAGGACAAGAGGATTATGTTGGTTTAAATGAATCAACTCCCTCTGGTTATTTAAACTGTCAAAATCCCAGAAGTTCTGGTCGTGGAGGAGGAGTAGCAACAATTTACCATTCCAAATTACTAGTTAATGTAAAGCAAAAAACATGTTATAATTCCTTTGAGGGCCTGGTCCTCAGTGTTGGGCACTTTAGCAATTTCAGGTTAAACCCAATTTTATTTGCCATAGTTTATCGTCCCCCATCAACCTATTCAGAATTTTTATCCGAATTTGCTGATTTCTTAGCTGATTTAGTGCTGAAATCTGATAGAATAATTATAGTAGGGGACTTTAATATACATGTGGATGTAGATAGTGACTGCCTTAATGTGCTTTTAATTCAATATTAGACTCGATTGGGTTTTCTCAGAAAGTAGGAAATTCTACTCATTACCTCCACCATACATTGGACCTTGTTCTGACATATGGCATAGAAATAGAAAATCTTGTAGTGTCTCCTCATAACCCTGTACTGTCAGACCATTGTCTGTTAACCTTTGATTTTACTATTTCTGACTATTTGGCTCCTAAAGAAAAATATTATCACAGTAGATGCCTCTCAGATGATGCTGTTTCCAAATTTATGCAGATTGTTTCCTCTATGCCATGTGTCAACACAACGGAAATAAGCTATAGACAGCTTGCTCCTTCTGTAGTTGATAACATGGTGGATAGTGTTTCAGCTTCTCTGCATCAGGCTCTAGACTTGGTGGCCCCCTTAAAAAAGAAAAAGTCTAATCAGAGATTTTTAACTCCTTGGTTCAACACAGAAACTCGTAGCTTAAAACAGAAGACTCGTCAATTAGAAAGAAAATGGCGCTCTACTAATTTAGATGAAATCTATTTAGCTTGGAGAAATCATCTTTTAATTTATAAAAAATCTCTTAGAAAAGCTAGAACGAGTTATTACTCTGCATTAATAGAAGAGAACAAGAATAATCCCAGGTTTCTTTTCAGTACTGTAGCCAGGTTGACAAAGAGTCACGACTCTGTCAATCCTAGCATCCCCTTAGAGCTTACTAGTCAGGACTTTATGAACTTTTTCAATAATAAAATTTCATCCATCAGAGATAAAATCAATCAGATTCTTCCCACAGTTAACTTAAATACTGTAACTATTACAACTCCTTCTATTGATGTCTGTCTTGATGAGTTTACTCCAATCGACCTTTGTGAGTTAGACAAAATAGTTTCCTCATCCAAACCTTCAACTTGTCTTTTAGACCCTATTCCTACCAGGTTATTTAAAGAAGTCTTCCCACTTATTGGTAGCTTTATTCTTCATATAATCAATTCTTCATTAACTTTAGGCCATGTACCGCAGGCTTTTAAAACAGCTGTAATTAAACCCTTACTCAAAAAGCCAACGCTAGATCCAGGAGCTTTAGCTAACTATAGACCAATCTCTAATCTCCCTTTCATTTCAAAAATCTTAGAAAGAGTTGTTGCTACGCAATTATTTGACCACCTGCAGGGAAATGGTTTACTTGAAGAGTTTCAATCTGGGTTTAGAATCCATCATAGTACTGAAACAGCCTTAGCGAAGGTCACTAACGACCTCCTCATTGCATCTGATAATGGACTAGTTTCTGTACTTGTCCTTTTAGATCTTAGTGCAGCTTTTGATACTATTGATCATAATATTCTACTTGATAGATTAGAACACTATGTTGGACTTAATGGAACTTCGTTGCAGTGGTTTAGATCTTATTTATCTGATAGGTTCCAGTTTGTTCATGTAAATGAGTTTTCTTTCAGCTCAAAGCTTAGTCATGGAGTTCCACAGGGATCTGTGCTAGGCCCTACTCTTTTTAGTTTATATATGCTTCCGTTAGGCAACATTATTAGAAAGCACTGTATACATTTTCATTGTTATGCAGATGACACACAATTATACCTGTCAATGAAGCCAGATGATACTAATCAATTAGCCAAGTTAGAAGTCTGTCTTAAGGAAATCAAAGCTTGGATGACTTGTAATTTCCTGCTATTAAATTCAGATAAGACTGAAGTCATTCTTGTTGGTCCAAAAAACCTTAGAAATTCCTTTCCAAATCAAACTTTCAGTTTGGATGCAGTTACTCTTTCTCTTAATAGCTCTGTGAGGAACCTTGGAGTTATTTTTGATCAGGATTTGTCCTTCAATTCACATATTAAATTTGTTTCTAAGACTGCCTTCTATCATTTGCGTAATATTGCCAAGATTAGGAGCATCTTGTCTCAGAGTGATGCTGAGAAGCTGATCCACGCTTTTGTTAGCTCGAGATTAGATTATTGTAATTCTTTATTATCAGGCTGTCCTAAAACATCTTTAAAAAGTCTTCAGCTGATCCAAAATGCTGCAGCAAGAGTTTTAACAGGTACTAGAAAGAGAGATCACATCTCTCCGGTTCTGGCCTCCCTTCATTGGCTTCCCATAGAGTTTAGAATTAAGTTTAAAATCCTTCTTCTTACTTACAAAGCTTTAAACAATCAGGCTCCTTTTTATTTAAAAGATCTGATACTACCGTATCATCCTAACAGAGCACTACGCTCCCAAAATGCAGGATTACTTGTAATACCTAGAATCTCCAAAAGTACAATTGGAGGCAGAGCCTTCAGTTATCAAGCTCCTCTCCTGTGGAATCAGCTGCCAATCTGGATTCGGGAGTCAGACTCGATCTCTGTTTTTAAGAATAGGGCTAAAACCTACCTTTTTGATATAGCCTACAATTAGGGAGGGATCATGTGTTTCTGAACCCTCCCTTAGTTATGCTGCTAATAGGTTTAGTCAGCCGGGGGACCTCCAGTAATGCACTGGGCCTCACTCCTTTCCTCACTCTCTATGAAATATTTTTTTTTTGCTGGTCATTAACATTTGTTTGTTCTCTCCCATAGATTGAGTCCCCATCGTGCTGTTTGCTCTCTACATGTCTGTTCTTTTCTTCTTCTCTATCCCCTCACCCCCCAGCCAGTCGCAGCAGATGACTGCCCCTCCCTGAGCCTGGTTCTGCTGGAGGTTTCTTCCTGTTAAAAGGGAGTTTTTCCTCTCCACCGTCGCCAAGTGCTTGCTCACAGGGGATCGCCTGATTGCTGGGGTCTTTCTGCAACTGTGGGGGTCCCCCCTACAGTTGATAGTGCTATGAGATGACTGTTGTGAAATGGCGCTATTTAAATAAAGTTGAATTGAATTGAATCCTTCACCATTTGCTGTACGATTTCAAAATTAGACAGCAGAATCTTTTTAGTTAGCCAATCAATAATGACAGAAGTAACATTATTTCTCAGCTTATCTTTTATTGACACGTGCAGAGAGTCAAAACACAGCTGTGGGTCCTTCTTAGCATGATCTGGCAGAAGAACCAAGAACAGTAGTTTCAAAGGTACATATAGCTTCAAATTACTGGACGTTCCCAATAACTTGTCCAAACTGGTTCTGACCGGTTTCCAGTGTTATCTTCACCCAGCTGTTCCTCTCCTCAACATGTCTCCACATCCTGTTGCCTGTGTCTCTTCAGCGCAACGTGACCGCTGCCCCAAAAGCATGCCCATACAGTATATGGAAGCAAAATCAAATGCTTCATTGCACAGCAGTGTGTGGGTGCAACTAAAAATGTAAGCATGTAAGTGAGCACTTTGTGTAATATCTAACTAACTAATCTTCACTATTTATTTATTATAACACAGTCATTTGCTTCTTTGATGTCGGCCATGGGTCTGTTGTTGCTGTCATCTATTATTTCTGTAGCATTTTGCCCAATGCCCCTTTATGCCACATACAGAGCAGATGTCATTAAATGCAGGACAATGATGAGGTTTGTGGCTTGCGTTACACCTTTGACACATTTTTGCCTTTGTGACAACATGGATTTTGTCAGTGCGTAACATCCCAAGTTGATTCAGCTGTTCATTGCCAGCAGGGAGCGCTTCATATTTCCTGCCCTTCATTAAAACATTGGCCAATGAGTAACCTTTGGGTTTACTGTACAGGTCATCTCTGAGAGCTTCATGAGGTGTACTAGCAATTATCAGTTCAATTAATCACTCATTGAGTTCTTCTGTAAACTGATACTTCAATGCAAGTGTTCTTTTTCTGGTCATAAACTCATCAATACTTTCTTCTGCTCTCTGTCTATATTGCATGAGGTACAGTCTGTGGATCCTGAAGTTAACATTAAGTTTCAGCTGGCCCTCAAAGAAATTCCATAAATTGGCAGGTGTGGTTTATATTAATCATATATCCCATACCTACATATGTATAAGCATATTAGAATGTTTAGTGATTACATATGTGCAATGACCTCACGCCTCAGAACAGGACAAGAGGTCTCGACCGTCAGTGAAGATCAAAGAGCATACAGAGTTGCAGCGGTGGAGACCAGATCGATCTCCCTGACTTCCCAGGGTCAGGTGGAGGAGACAGAGGACAATGGAGGAGATCGATTGCCCTGACCTCCCTGGGTCAGGTGGAGGAGACGGAAGACAAAGGAGGGGGGATTAAGTTAATGCGGGATGTCAGCTTTGATATGCAATGTCTTTTGTTGTGTGTAAGTATAAGTATGAAGGTCTGAATGTGTTCGACCTCTTATTCTGCTTCTGCACTGAGATGAGACTTGTTAGAGGAGCGAAGCTGATATTAAACTTTGGTTTATAAATCACATCGCCTCGTTATTTCAAGCTCTTCTACACTGGTGACCCTGACGCGAGGATGGAACAGAGACTTTCTCCCACGATTGACTCATCAGAGGCGACCCAGGCAAGCGCCAGCGCCCATGCAGACGGGAACAGATGGACGACGTTCCCCCACGGCAGAAGCTACAGAGAGGGCTCAACCGAGCACCAGCCCCGCCGTGAGAGCGGAAGAAAGGCGCTCTCACCCGGCGGACACATCAGGGATGGCCCACACAAGCGCCGTCACCGTCAAGCTGCCAGACTTCTGGCAGGAAGACCCGAGCTCGTGGTTCCAGCAAGCTGAGGCTCAGTTTGCACTGGCGGGCATAACGGCAGACGACACAAAATTTTGTCACATCGTCGCCAAACTCGACGCTGCCACGTCAAGATGTGCGTGGAGCATAATCCAACGGCCGCCCGCCCATGACAAATACAGAGAGCTTATGGCGACCATCGTGGAGAATTTCGTCCCCTCAGCCGAGGAGAGAGCAGAGAAAATCCTGGCGATCTACGGCCACAGAGGATGCAGACCCAAGGCCCTCATGGAGAACATTCTGCAGCTTAAGGAAGAGGACAACGACAACTTCCTTTTCCGATATATCTTCCTCAGCACTCTGCCGCCACACATGAGAGGGACGCTGGTCAACATGCGGTGCAACACCCAGCAGGACTTCCGCGCGCTGGCCCGAGAGGCGCAGCGGCTCATCAACGCCTGCGGCGAACAGATGGCCACGGCAGCATCCGCAGATCTCAGCGCGGAAGCCCAGAGCAGCAGAGAACCACAGACAACCGAGCAGAGCCCGCCCACCATGGCGGCAACACGACCAAGACGCAGCAGGCGGAACGACCTCTGCTATTACCACCACCGTTTCGCCGAGAGAGCGTACAAATGCGTGCCCCCCTGCAAATTCAAAAGTTCGGGAAACGCCAAAGCCGAGAGACCGTTAACAGCTGCGGCTCTCGGCGAGAAAAATAAACTACTGTATGTGACTGACGGACACACCGGGAGACAGTTCCTGATCGACACCGGCGCTCAGCTGAGTTTTATCACCCCTTCCCACGCAGACCGGGCCATGGGTCCCCGGGGAAATGGAGCGATGGCAGCCAACGGCTCGATCATCGACACCTTCGGTGAAAGGAACCTGCCTCTTTGCATCCACGGCCGCAACTATAGATGGACATTTATTGTAGCGGCGGTGAGTTTTAACTTGCTGGGCGCTGATTTTTTGTGTGCACATGGGTTGTCATTTTCTTCTATCCCCTGCTCAGCTCGAGTTTCTCCACCACCCGTGCAGGCCAGCGTCACAACAGCAGGAGGTAAGTTTGACCAACTCCTCACCCAATTTCCAGCACTCACAGTTCCAAAATTTTCAGCAACAGTAGCGAAACACGGGGTTGAACACTTCATCCCCACAACAGGCCCACCCGTGTTCGCCAAAGCTCGGCGCTTAGACGCGACCAAGCTCGCCATAGCACGGGACGAGTTTGCCACCCTGGAAAAATTAGGCATTATTAGACGCTCGAAAAGCCCCTGGGCATCGCCACTCCACATGGTCCCGAAAACCGATGGTTCTTGGAGACCTTGCGGCGATTACCGCAGATCTTGTTCACTCTTTATACTGCGGACTTCTCACACAACACAACACATTGCCATCTACAGAAGTTCTCTGATGACTCTGCGATCGTTGGTCTCATCTCCAGCGGAGATGAAGCTGAGTACAGAGGGCTTATCCAGGACTTTGTGGACTGGTGCCATCGGAACTGCCTCCAGATCAACGCGAGGAAAACTAAGGAGCTGGTGGTGGACTGCCGCAGGCATGGGCAGCCCCTCACAGCACCAGTAAATATACAGGGAACAGACATCGAGATGGTGACATCCTACAAGTACCTGGGTGTTCATCTGAACAATAAACTAGACTGGTCACACAATACTGACGCACTCTACAAGAAGGGACAGCACAGGCTGTTCCTGCTGAGGAGACTCAGGTCTTTTGGTGTACAAGGGGCGCTGCTGAAGTCATTCTATGACACGGTGGTGGCATCAGCCATCACTTTTGGAGTGGTCTGCTGGGGCAGTGGCATTACTGCAGCCGATAGGAAGAGACTGAACAAACTGATTAAGAAAGCTAGCTCTGTCCTGGGGCAACGCCTTGATCCGATGGAGGAGATAGGAGAGAGAAGGACGGTGGCTAAACTGTCATCTCTGCTGGAGTCCGAGTTCCACCCTATGCAGGACATACTGGATGCACTGAGGAGCTCATTTAGCAACAGACTACATCATCCCAGGTGCACAACCGAGAGGTTTCGTAGGTCCTTCCTACCAACGGCTGTCAGACTGTACAACCTAAGCAGGGCTGCTCGCAGAGATAGCAAAAAGACGTAACAAACTAATAGTTTTTTTTGAATGCAAAAGATGCAATAGACTTACACAATGGTCCTCTCCGGCATACAACTAGGAACATACCGGTCGCTATGGAGGGTGAGAATATGTATGGGCACATAATCATACCATGTAGGATAACTAAATAGACGGTTATGCTGTTTCATCCCACCTAGCAACAATGCTCTGCACTGTGTGTGTTTATATATTTACATATTTATTCCATCTAGCTACAATGCTCTGCACTGGGTGTGTTTATATTTATATATCTATATATTTATTCCATCTAGCTACAATGCTCAGCACTGGGTGTGTTTATATTTATATATCTATATATTTATTCCATCTAGCTACAATGCTCCGCACTGTGTGTGTTTATATACTTGCATATTTATTCCACCTAGCTGCAATGCTCCATACTGTGGGTGTTTATATATTTACATATTTATTCCATCTAGCTACAATGCTCTGCACTGTGTGTTCATATATTCATATATTTATTCCATCCAGCTACAATGCTCTGCACTGTGTGTCTGTGTGTGTGTGTGTGTGTATATATATTTTATAGTAATATGTACATATGTATATTAGGTGCTCTTGCTTGCTTGTTTTTTCTTGCCTTCTGATTGTTGCTCTGAGTGTTGCTATCCCTGTGCTGTTGCAATCCTGGAATTTCCCCGTTGTGGGACTAATAAAGGCTTATCTTATCTTATCTTATCTTATCTAAACAATGCGACAGCGCATGACCGCTACCCAATTCCTCACATCCAAGATTTTTCACTACATCTGGCGGGTGCGCGCATTTTTTCTAAAATAGACCTGGTCCGCGTCTATCACCAAGTCCCCGTTCGAGCGGAAGACATTCCTAAAATGGCTGTAATAACCCCTTTCGGTCTTTTTGAATTTTTGTGGATGCCGTTTGGCCTCAAAGGCGCTGCTCAAACCTTTCAGCGCATGATGGACGCGGTATTACGCGACCTCCCCTTCGTGTTCGTCTACCTCGACGATATGCTGGTAGCCAGCCCGTCAGAGGAAGAACACGAACAACACCTCACTACAGTTTTTCAGAGACTAGAAGAGCACGGGTTAATAATCAACCCAGCCAAATGCAAATTTGGTGTGTCACAAATTGATTTTTTGGGGCACAGAGTTTCACCGAAGGGGGCAGTCCCATTGCCAGACAAAGTCCACGCGGTAAAAAATTTTCCACGACCACAAACGGTCAAATCGCTGCAAGAATTTTTGGGAATGGTGAATTTTTACAACCGTTTCCTCCCCCGCGCAGCTCAACTCATGCAGCCCCTGTATGCCGCGCTCAGAAAACAAAAGCCTTCCAACGCGGTCGAATGGACCCCGGAGTGCGAACGCGCCTTCGCGGAAGTAAAAAGTGGTCTAGCGAATGCCACATTGTTGGTTCACCCCGATCCCTCGGCCCGCATAGCGCTAACCACAGACGCTTCAGACTTGGCCATAGGGGCAGTTGTGGAACAACACGTTGGCGGGACCTGGCAACCTTTAGCATTTTTTAGCAAATCGTTAAACCAAACCGAGCGTAAATACAGCACTTTTGACAGGGAGCTACTAGCGCTTCATTTATCCATCCGCCACTTCCAGTTCTGGTTAGAAGGGTGGCGTTAAACGGCTTTAGTAGACCACAAACCGCTCACCTTTGCGATGGCTAAAATTTCAGAACCATGGTCAGGCAGGCAACAAAGACAGCTAGCTGCAATTTCAGAGTTCACCACAGACATTCGACATGTGGCAGGCAAACTTAACGTGGTAGCAGACTGCCTCTCTCGCGCTGTGACATCGCCAGAGTACGAGGAGACAGATTATACTACCTCAGCTGCAGAACTCTTCACCAACGCGGACACGTACGCAGCCCCAATTCACGTAGGGATAGATTACGCAGCCATGGCAGAGGAGCAAAGCGGTGACGCTGACGTGCGCATGCTCCTGTCTGGACCAACAGGGTTAAGACTGGAGGAAAGGGGTTTACGTGACGGTGTACCCCCCCAATCTGCGACATCTCAACCGGCCGACCTTGCCCGGTAGTCCCAGCTGCATGGCGCCGCCGTATTTTCGACTCAATTCACTCCCTCGCACACCCAGGTGTGCGCGCCTCGGTTAAAATGGTTGCTGAAAAGTTTGTTTGGCCGGGCCTGCCCAAAAATGTAAAGGAATGGGCAAAAACTTGCATGTCTTGTCAGCGCGCCAAAATACACAAACACACAAAAGCCCCTCTAGAGCCTTTTCGAATCCCAGCTAGAAGGTTTGACCACGTTCATGTCGACCTCGTGGGACCACTACCTTCGTCTTAAGGCTTCACACACCTGTTAACAATGATAGACCGTACTACGCGCTGGCCTGAGGCCTGAGGCGGTCCCTCTGGCGTCAACCACAGTGGCGGAAGTCGCTCGCGTTTTTTTGACAAACTGGGTGGCACGTTTCGGCGTCCCATCGGACATCACGTCCGATAGGGGGCCTCAATTTGTCTCAGAGCTCTGGTCAGCCATAGCCAGCAGCTTAGGGGCGACAATTCACTGCACCACCGCTTATCACCCTCAGGCTAATGGGTTATGCGAGCGTTTTCACAGATCTTTAAAGGCCGCCCTCAGGGCCTCGCTAACGGATACAAATTGGGTAAATAAACTTCCCTGGGTTTTATTGGGGTTGCGTGCTGCACCTAAAGAGGATCTAGACGCCTCCCCAGCAGAGTTAGTGTTTGCACAACCTCTCAGACTCCCAGGTGAGTTTTTACCAGAGAACCCAGAGCCTGTGCATCTTCCAACCCTGAGGCCGTTAGACAGTAACGGACCAGACACTCTCCCCGGACCGGCACATCACTCTTTTCCACGGGTTTTTGTCCTCCAAGCTTTAAAAAACCCCGAGTTTGTTTTTGTTAGGCACGAAGCTTTAAAGTCAACCCTCCGTCCACCATACGACGGACCATTCAGAGTGCTGGAACCTGGTGATAAGCATTTTGTGCTTGATTTAGGGGACAGAAAAGAAACAGTCAGCATTGACAGACTTAAACCTGCTTTCTTGTTGAGAGATGAACCTGCACGGGTGGCGAGGGCACCTCGGCGGGGTAGACCCCCCAAGTTAAAAAGACCCCCCAAAAGACCCCCCAAGTTATTTGTTCCCCCCTGCAGGGAACAAATAACCACTCTCCTCCCGAAGCTGCAGATTCCTTACAGGAAGGTCCCGGCAGGACGCCAAAGCGGACCTACAGCAGATTCGGGAGAAGATTAAAACCCAGACGGCACAGGGACTGATGCAAATTAACCAAGAGTTGTTAACTATTTTATCAGATTGTGCCGTGACAGTTTTAAGGCTGATTTGTGATATTACTACACTGTTATGGTTACCACTGAATTCTCTACAGGAGCATGACTGCTGGAAAGATTCTTCCTTGTTTTCCCTGTTAAGAGGTTTAACAGTGTAGTATGTCATAGAAATTATCTTAAACTGTGGACTTACTTTGATTGCCCTTTTCTTAGTCGTTTGGGGGGGGGGCTGTGGTTTATATTAATTATATATCCCATACCTACATATGTATAAGCATATTAGAATGTTTAGTGATTACATATGTGCAATGACCTCACGCCTCAGAACAGGACAAGAGGTCTCGACCGTCAACGAAGATCAAAGAGCATACGGAGTCGCAGCGGTGGAGACCAGATCGATCTCCCTGACTTCCCAGGGTCAGGTGGAGGAGACAGAGGACAATGGAGGAGATCGATCGCCCTGACCTCCCTGGGTCAGGTGGAGGAGACGGAAGACAAAGGAGGGGGGATTAAGTTAATGCAGGATGTCAGCTTTGATATGCAATGTCTTTTGTTGTGTGTAAGTATAAGTATGAAGGTCTGAATGTGTTCGACCTCTTATTCTGCTTCTGCACTGAGATGAGACTTGTTAGAGGAGCGAAGCTGATATTAAACTTTGGTTTATAAATCACATCGCCTCGTTATTTCAAGCTCTTCTACAGCAGGTACCTTTTCTTCATCTTAACCCCTCAACTCCAATGCCACAGCAGATTTTTCTGGCTTGTTTATCATCATCTTTTATGCTTTCATATTCCAGGTAGTGTCATTTTTTGTCTGAACAGGGAAATAACTTCACTCAAGTCAGGCTCTGACCAGTTCATGACAGGAAAATGCGATGCCATTGTGCTACTTCATCGTGTTGATGCTAGTTAGCTTGTTTACTCATGTCGGATGTTAGCTTGATTAGCCTCAGCTGCACAGCAATAAACATTGCATATCCTTGGGCAGGCCTGTTCACAGCATATCGTAGGAAAGTCCACATCTGTTGCAATTTATCACTGCCACCATGTTGTATTTTGTATCGGGGTAGATGATAAAATATAACAGGAATGCTCAGACTGAAATGTATTTATTTAGGCCACGAGTTAACAGGTTCAGATACCATTATGGACGACTTGTGTTTCACTCTGCGCTGTGTGCACTGCTGGCTATACACGTCATAAGCAGTTATCACAACAGATGGTGTATGTCTTTCATACTTAATCTTGTAGTTTCGCTGAGTCTGTGTATCCGATTTAGTTTCAATAAACCACAACACACATTGTGCCTTTTCTTGAGGAGTAGCCATTTTTTAGGGGTTTATTTAACAGAACCTATTTCATGAACAGGGTACCTGAAATATACAAATGCAATGTGATTAAAACCTTTGATAACCACTGAGTACATAGAAGAAATCTGATTAACATATCTCATCAATGCACTTCTGGTTATGGCGGCTACGTGAGAGGACATGTTTCACTCTGCTCTGCTTCTAGAGATAAAAATCGGCAAATAACTCTCTTATTTGGAACTGAACTTATCCCAGCGTTTGGGCGAGGATATGCCGGTGAAGCCTAAGGCTGGGAAATCAAGTGGAGGAAAAACAGAAATGCCGAAACAGTCCAAACTAACGGACTTACACATCTGTGACGCAGCAGATAAAGCTCCATATATGGCAGAGGAAGCTAGCAGCAGTGCGGTGACTGCGGGCAACGGCACAGGTGCAGTGCTAGCTGCCATTAGTTCAATGAGAGCAGACTTTTCCGCTAAATTTGATGGGATTATGGCAGCGTTGGAAGGAATGAGAAAAGAATTGGGTGACTGTGTAGAGCGAATGGCGCAGGTGGAGCTTCGTGTTTCTAGTGCTGAGGATGACGTCACCGGCCTTCAATTAAAGGTGCGCACTTTGGAAAAAAAAAAATGTCTGGAAGATAATGTCCTGGATTTGGAGTCCCGGTCGAGACGGAACAACTTGAGGCTGGTGGGTCTACCGGAGGGAACCGAAGGTCGGGACCCATGTTCCTTTTTGGAAAAGTGGATTCCGGAGGCGCTGGGCAGCGCGGAGCTGCAATCATCAGTCGTTCTGGAAAGTGCACACCGTATCGGCCCACCGAGAGATAAGGAACCACCGAGGACGCTTATTATGAAGTTCCTCAGCAACAGAGACAGGATGAAGATCTCCAACGCTGCGCGAGCCAAAGGAGAGATTAAACACCAGGACCAGCAGGTGCGGTTCTACCCAGATTTGGCCACAGGAATCCAACAATTGAGGAAGCAGTTTGATCCCATACGTAAAGAGCTGCGCAACCTTGGGATTCGTCATGGTGTAATTCATCCTGCGAGACTGTTGACCACGTATGGGGGCAGAACACACATCTTCAAGACCCCAGAGGAGGCGCAGGAGTTCATCAAGAAGATCCAAGAAGAGACTGGTGGGAGCTAAGCATGAACAAAATATAAGGTAGAATATTTAAGCATTTGCACAGGCATCTGACTGATTTGAAGCAAATAGCAAGTTTACAAAATATAGATTGTATTATATATTAAAAAACAAAAAAAAACCTCTATGATGTACAAAGTTGCTAAAAATTTTGGAGTTAAGTTGGAAAACTACAGAAGAGAGTTAATGTTATGTCATTAAAAGCAGTAGAGTTAGGGTGATTGGGAGGATGAAGAAGGAGTGGCTTTGGCTGATCCTCGTGGGTGTGGAGCGGTCGATGGCTATAGCGGGAGACGGAATTTTTCTTTTGATTTTGGGGGGATCACCACAAATGTGGGAAGGGGGAATTTGTTTGTGTGTAGTTTGTAGGATGAATGTTAAACCACTCATGTTTTTGCTTCTCTGTATGAGCATGTTTACATTGCAAGGTAATCCCAAACTCCCTATTGATCATAAACCAAAGCGTTAATCTTAATTTAACTTCATAGAATTGCAGAGGTCTACAAAATTTAAAAAAACTTAAACAAGTTATGAATAAAATAAAAGACATGGGTTCAAAAATTGTGTTTTTACAAGAAACTCATCTAATAGAGGAGGATGTAAAAAGAATTAGGAGTAGATGGCAAGGAAGTGTTTTCACCTCATCATTTTCATCCCGAGCCAGGGGAGTTATGACTCTCATACATAAATCAGTTCCATTTCAAGTGAAAAATGTAATTGGAGACAAATTTGGATGTTCCGGCCCCGGATTATGAGCTGCATTTTGGTGTGCAATAACTGATGTTTGACACATCTTTAATGTCCTTGCTTTTGACTTTAATGCATCAAACACCATAAAGACTGAAACATATCAAACACAAGAAACATTATTTTAGCTGTGGACACAAAATTCTAGTATTACAGAAATTAAATCATACTGCATACACACAAATGTAAACATTTATGATCTCAAATTGATAGATTTTTTAGGTTTACTGAGTTGTTGCAAGAAAGCTACCAGCAAAAATTATGCAGCATTTACTGTAAACAAATACAACAGATTATCAAATCCACATTTAAAATTGTATGGTTTGTGCACATCAGATTTTCATATTAGAAACACACACAAAAGTTTCTATTCTTTGGACATGTGCATATTCAAACAACCATCATTAAACTTCAACAGAGTTAAACATTTCACTAACCACTTTGCCGGGTCGCAGCCTTCCGAGGGCAGAAATTCCTTGCAGGCTCTCACATTTTGTCTGCAATTAATAGCCCGGAATAAATACCTTGTAAATTGGTATCTCAGCTAATTTAAAGTCAAGATGTCAATTCAAAAACATAACAATAAAACTGACTAGAACTAGGCGTCCAGTAAATAATGAAGGACTGCCAGATTTGCACTTCTAAAAGCTACCAAGGCCCTGCAGGCCGGGAATTGTAGCAGTGACTGACCAGAATAATACTGCATTTACTTCAAGTCAAAAATACATCCCTATTCACAAAATGAAGCTTCAAAAATTACTTTTTCACAACTATTACAGTCTTTTGCACATGCATGGAGACTAGGTGAAAGGTCACATAGGCATGGATTACCACTGACAGTCACATGGTCTAGTCACGCTTCAACAAACTTCAAAAACATCATCATCTCTCAAACAACCTACAAAATATCGGGTAGATAATTGGATATGAGGAATTATTTCATCATTATGACAGTTTCACCCTACCTGGGCTGAGGTAAGCAGCTGGATGGCTTGGATTTTGTTTTAGCCAGCCATGCTCAATCTGTCCGCTGCCATATTCTGCTGGGCAGGAAGTCTCAAAATCGTCTACTTCCTGTTGTAAATAATGCTTATACCTCATGTATTTTTGATGGCAAATTATTTCAATAATTTTTAAATCTCAAAGGACAAATTTCCAAACCTAGGTTTTAAAAGAAAATATGGAGGGAATAAATAAAAAAAAAAAGGTAGGGAGTTCCCAAGGGATTCCCCAGAGGTCAAAGGTCATTTCCATGTTGGGGGTTCCCCCAGACACAAAGTAAACAACTTTTGACTGGCACACAGAGCCAGGCTGTGAGTATATATACCTGCCAAAACAAATCTTTGGGAGGCATTGCTGTACAACCAAAGGTCAAATACTAGAAAGGATGTCACTGTTGACATATATAGCGGGGAAATTACAACAGTCACAAGAATTGCCATGTTTCTCACATGGATCAAACAAACACAGCTGCTGCCGTTACATTGGAAGATATTTAATCATTCAAGGATCTTTGCTATTAGAAAATATAAATTTGGTGAACTTATATGGTCCCAATATAGATGATCAAAAGTTCTTTGCTAATTTATTTCTTATCTTATCATCACTTACAGGGAAACATATAATAGCAGGGGATTTTAATTGTACATTGAATCCCGGTATAGATAGATCAACAGGACTAGACTGTACGCACAATGGATGTAGGATGACCATTAATCATTTTATGAAAGAATTGAGATTGTTAGATATATGGAGAGAAATGACACCACAAGTTAAAGCCTACTCTTGTTATTCCAATACCTACAAGACATTCTCACGTATTGATTATTTTTTGATCTCCACAGAATTAAGGTCCAAGATTCAAAACTGCTTTTATGATAACATCGTGATCTCTGATCATGCACCCTGCTGTCTAATATATGTAGATAAGAAATTGACAAAGGAACCAGGTAGGTGGCAATTTCAGCATAAATGGCTTCAGGATGAGGAATTTGTTAAGTACATAGAAAAACAGATAGATGAGTTCTTTGATATCAATACTACACAAACATCAGCATGTGTAAAGTGGGAGGCTTTCAAAGCTTTTATTAGGGGACATATTATTAGTTATACAGGTTCAAAATCTAAGAAGACTCGAGAGGAGAGAGTCCAATTGGAACATAAAATAAAAATTCTTCAAGAAAAAGTGTATGCAGGAAGTGATCCAAGGTTGGAGAACGAATTACTGATTTTGAGAGCTGAATATGACAAAAAATCAGTGAATAGAGCTGCCTCGAGTCTTCTAAGATTGAAACAATCTTTTTATGAACAAGGTGAAAAATCAGGAAAATTATTGGCATGGCAGATTAAACAATTAGAATTTAAAACACCATTTACCAGTATTATAAGTAATGGACAGGTAGTTATAGATCCTTTAGAAATTAATAGAGCCTTTAGAGATTACTATGAAAAATTATATGATACCAAAAATGAATCTGACTTAACAAAACTAAATGGGTTTTTGAACGGACTATCTATACCATATATTCCAAATGAAAACAGGGAGATACTGGAGTCAAAAATTAGTCAAGAAGAAGTTGGGCTAGCCATTGATAATATGAAATCAGGAAAAAGTGCAGGACCAGATGGTCTTCCAGTTGACCTTTATAAAAAATTTAAGAATAAATTAATAAAACTTTTTTTGGAAATGGTTTTAGAAGCATTTCAAAATAGTAATTTACCATCATACATGAATAATGCCTTAATTATACTGTTGCCAAAACCAGGTAAACCCTCTAATAAATGTGAAAATATGAGACCAATAAGCCTATTAAATGCCGACCTTAAGATAATCTGTAAAATTTTAGCAAGACGAATACAAGAAATTTTACCAAATATTATTAATCGAGATCAGAATGGCTTTATAAAGGGAAGACAAGGCTTCCATAATGTAAGAAGACTATTTAATATTATTTATTCTAATAAAGAAGCACCGGATACAGCTCTCCTATCATTGGACGCCGAAAAGGCCTTTGATAGAGTTGAATGGCCCTTTCTTTTTGAAGTCTTACAAAGGTTTGGACTTGGAAATAATTTCATAAAATGGGTTCAGATAATATACAATAATGCTACAGCAGAAATCCTAACAAATAGCAATATTGCAAAATCAATAAAAATCAATAGAGGATGTCGACAAGGCTGTCCACTTTCACCTTTACTGTTTATTATGGCAATTGAACCTTTAGTGATGGCGATACGTTTACATTCACAAATATATGGAATTAAAGTTGGACCAACAGAACATAAAATCTCCCTGTATGCCGATGACATAATTTTGTTTATGTCGAATCTTAAAAAATCAATTCCGACCTTGTTGAATTTAATAAAGAATTTTGGGGAAATATCAGGATATAAAATAAATAAAACTAAATCTTCAATATTAATGCTAAATGAGACCCAGAGAAATCACCCAGCCCCTGAGGTAAATCAATTCAATGTTGTAAATCAGTTTAAATATTTAGGAATCTAAATTGTGCCTAAGCTAGAATCAGTCGCCAGTGTCAACTATGAAGCCTTAATGACAGACATTAATGAGTTACTTCAGAGATGGATGTCACTACCAATGTCGATGATCGGGAGAATCAATATACTTAAAAGTAATATCTTACCTAAAATACTTTATTTATTTCAATACATTCCCTTACCACCACCTTTAGATTTATTCTCAAGAATTAAAAAAAAGTTAGTGGAATTTATATGGAACAACAGGAGGGCTAGATTACGTCTGTCTTTATTATATTTACCATTTGATCGTGGAGGTCTGAAATGTCCAAACTTTATGTTGTATTATTGGTCGGCACAACTGAGATCTATGACATATTATTTTTCATCAAATGATCTCCCTCACTGGACTGAAATGGAATCATACAATTTACCTTTACCTCTTCCCATATTCATATACTCAGATTCGGCAAAAAAATTACAAAAACAAGTTAAAAATCCATTTGTAAAGCATATGATCAAAATATGGTGTGAAACTAAAAACTATTTAAAAGAACCACACTTATTGTCACAATTTAGCCCCATATGGGGTAATCAATATTTTAAACCAGGGAGAGCGGATGCTGTATTTAAAGTATGGAATTTAAAAGGGATTCAAAAGATTCAAGATTTATATCTGTCATGTGCAGATAACATAATGTCTTTTGAAGAGCTGAGGATCAAATTTAATCTTAATAGAACACATTTTTTTTAAATATCTTCAACTTAGGAACTTTATTTGATCAAAACAAAATAAAGCTCTCACTCGACCTATTTACTCATCCTTGGAAAAAATGTTGATGAAAGATAGTAAAAGAAAGGGTATTATTTCAGAGTTTTATAACTCATTGACACTATCCTCAAGCGAAAACTCACAGAAAAGATTAAACTACTGGAAAGAAGATCTGCAAACTGAAATTTCAGAGGAACAATGGGAATTGGCT
This sequence comes from Pholidichthys leucotaenia, assembly GCA_020510985.1. NCBI lineage: Eukaryota > Metazoa > Chordata > Actinopteri > Cichliformes > Pholidichthyidae > Pholidichthys > Pholidichthys leucotaenia. The sequence goes on from CM035843.1 coordinate 396,367,059, forward strand.
TGTACAGAAGCTCAAACCAAATCAATAAATATACGTCTTAAATTGATACATTTTAAATGGTTAATGCGGATGTATGTTACACAGGTGGAGTTAAATAGATATAACAAAAACATACCAGATACGTGCACAAAATGCATGGAAAGTAAAGGAACCCTATTTCATTGTTTATGGGAATGTAGAATAATTAGAATGTTTTGGGAAGAGGTGAGGGTAACAATTGAAAAAATAATTTCAAAACAAATCATATTGAATCCTAAACTGTTTTTGCTGGGTCTGTACCCAGAAAAGCATAACTTTAATAAAAGTGAAAGAACATTCATAGACCTCAGTTTGCTTAATGCCAAAAAATGTATTGCACTACTGTGGAAAAAGACTCATAGACCAGATGTGACTCAGTGGTTAAGACAGATGTTAACAAACCTTCCATTAGAAAGAATAACATACATACTGAAATCAAAGGAAATTGTGTTTGAGAATATATGGAGACCTTTTATTGATTATGTAAAAAATTTAAATATAACTTTTGAAGAAGAAGGAGAATGATGTGTGTGGACCTTGTAAATTCCAAACTGGTGAATATAATATGTATACTTATGTAATGGATTGCCTAGACTAAAAAGAGGAGCATTGTTGAAGACTTGATTTTGTTGGTGGTTGCTGGTGTTTTAAGTGCATTTTTTTTTTGTAGTACTTTAGTGTTAGTGTTTGATTGTTTGTGTCATGTTTGTTTAAAAAAAAAAGGTTCAATAAAGATATTGTGGAAAAAAAAACATATCTCATCAATTGCTTTTGTAATAAAGTTTTTAAATTGTAAAGAGACTTTGTGGACACCCTGTATAAATAAGGCTTTCACTTCCATTGAGAGCTCCTTTGATTACACGTTGTGGTCAAAGGAGCAGCAGCTTCAAAATGCAAATGCCACACCTGGAATCAACTCCAGACCTTTTACCTGCTTGGTTGATGATGGAATAATGAGGGTTTTGCCCATGCAACCCATGAAAGAAGCTTTTGAGTCTATTGTTTCATTATTTTTAGGCACCTGAAATAAGGAGAGTTTGTATAAAAATAGTTGCAGTTACTAAACTGTAACTCCAGTTTGGATGTGAATACCCTCAAATCAAAGCTGAGAGTTTGCACTTTAAGCCCATATTGTTTATATAACTGTATCTTGAATATGTTTTGGTAAATGACTAAAATAACAAAACCTGTGTCACAGTTTCAGTACTTTTGTAAGAGAGTGTGGGTGTTTTCTCCATAAGGCAGTGCACACAAATGCTACAGGCCCCCAGTGACTGAGTGTCCCCACATGCTACAAATGTAGCCTCAGTGTTAAAGTGTAAACTGACAGTCTAACCAAGGGGATAATGCTTATTTTCCAACTTTTAATATTTCTCATCAGCCCTTGTGGCTACATTAGTTTTTAGAGATTTAAAAGTACCTGTCTTCATTTGATGAGTATGGTTATAATTTTTGAAATTATAAATCATAACATTCAAGTTTACTGAGAGGCACTAGTATTATTTTCTGTCTGTTTAAATTGCTTTAGTCCATTTTAATCTGAATGTTAGACAAATCTACCCAGTTTTCTTCTTAAAGTGTATCAGACTGATCCACTGCCATCAAGCATCTTCTTCTGCTTTACAAAAGTAGAGCCCCCCCAAACAGTCCTGTTTCTTGATTAAGTGTTTGGTTCAATCAATCAGTCTTAAATATTCATGAATTCTCCTGGGTAACTTCAGAAACAGACACATGAAAAAGAAATCAATAGAAACTTCCATATACTGTTTTACAGTTTTAATGATCAGACTCAGATTAAATGACATTACATTCAATGGATTTGTTGGTAAAGTGAAATGATCAAGTATCAAGCATCACATTCAACTTGTAACTGATTTTTTTTTTAGCAAAAGCGTGTAATCACATTTGTAGAACCAAGAAAACCTTAGTGTGAATTTGTAACTGTGGTGAAAATGGAGACTGAAATAACTGTAACCAAAATATGAAGAAAATTGGATGCAAATTTTATGAAGAAAATTATTAAAGCTGATTATATTGAAAAAGAAATTCTGGGTTACTCTAAAAAGTAAAAATGGAATTTAATGAAAAGAGGGCTACTATTTCTCTTTAATTCTATAGCTCCGATCAGAGTTATGAACTAATTTTAAACCTGAAACAAATTATGATATACTTTAAGGTGATGGACATTGCATTACTCAGCAGATGAAACAAAGGAATCTTGCTCACATGACCTTTGCGTTAGCTTTCAGCTGGATCTTTAGCTGAAGCTTTATTTGATGATACTGGAAATTATATCTGCCAGCAGACAATTTCTTCCCAGAGGCAAACAGTCAGGAGCTGAGATCCGACAACGATGAGAGGCTGCTGCTGGCCGCTGAAGCAGTATGTCATATGGACAACACAAAAGGGTTTTTCAGCGGCTCTCCCGGGTCCAAATAAATTGATGAGCTAGTTCAGTCTGATCAAAGTCACAGAATTAGAGACAATAGATAGATAGATAGATAGATGTACTTTATTGATCCCAAACTGGGAAATTACAGTGTAACAGCAGCATGACAGTAGACAACCAAACCAATAATAATAATAATAATAATAAATTATTCAAGCCATGAAATCTGAGTTCTTCAGATGTCGTGGGGATTGGTGAAAACAGCTTCCAGTGTGAGGAAAAAACGATCAGTCCACTTTAAAACACGGTGAGTTAAGGAAAATCAATAGAAAAAATTTAACAGAATAAAATAGAAAAAAAAAAGTCTGAGAACACAGAGTTTCACTCCATATAAAAGAGAAGGTTGAGCTCAAAACAGAAGAAAAAGTATTTTTTCCCAGACGTTTAAACGAAAGGGAGAATTCAAGGCAGGACACACAGACAACTTTTTCAAACTTAGACAAACAAACTTTCAGAAAACAACTGCCTGAACTAGGGTATTTCTCCCTTAAACTGATCACTTTCAAAGGAAAAAAAACTTGAGTGACATGAAAGGGAACCAATTGTCTCCCATCGCGGGAGGTTTGAATGAACTCTGGTCCAATAAGAAAGCAGTCCTTCATCTGTAACTGACCAATAGAATGAAAGGGGGCGTTGTCCAACAGAGACTGGCTGGTGATTGGCTGGCACCAGTCAGATGACTTGAGTAAGCTTTTCAAATAGGATGAAACACATCTTGATTAAAATGAAAATTCACTTTGTGTGTAAGCTAAACTAACTTCAGTGATTCATGACTATTTTTCATTGTTGCTACATTAAACATGCACTTTCATAAACATCCTTCTGTAATTAACATGCATTAGAATAAGGTTTGTTTAAGCATTTTCAAACATGCAATACATTTAACCCAATGATTAATGAAACACTTTGAACCAGAATGATATGTCAGAATCCCGCTTGATTTTCCAGGGTGTCCTGAAAAAGAAAATAATCTGAAAATTGAGAGTTTTTGTTAAAAGGTCCCGGGCTGGAACGGAGCACCCGTGACAACCTCATCTGGAGGGGGAGCAGCACCCACAGAGGTCCCGGGCTGGGATGGAGCACCTGCGATGACCTCATCTGGAGGGGGAGCAGCACCCACAGAGGTCCTGGGCTGGGATGGCGCACCCACAACAACCTCAGCGGGAGGAGCTGGACCCTTGGGGATCTCAGGCTGTGAGGCGGGACCCAAAGAGACTTCTGGCAGAGCTGGATGATCCTCAGTGACCCTAGGGAAAAGCTCAGGCAAGAGAGGCAAAGAAACAGGGTCAGGGTTGCCGGCGGCAGTGGAGCCTGGCGAGATGAGCTCAGGTGCAGCCATCAGCTGCACCTGATTTTCGACTGAATGAGTGTGTGTGTCAAAAGGAGTGACCTTAGCACACTACACTGGATTACACAGGAAACTGAATAACTAACCAATGTGCAGATCAATTTGTTAAATATTGCACTGATGCACCATTTATTTAAAGTTAAGAGAATAAAAGCTGTCCTGTCTGCTGCTGCTTTAATTAATTTGAAATATTATAACTGTAAGAAAAATAAAAACAAAACACCATTGGGTTTTGCAAGTGAGACATATCCTTTTTTTCCTTCCTTTCAGGTGGAGTGTAGAAGGAGACTGAAGCAGATAAGGGGGGGGGGGCAGATTGCCATCGTGGGGACATTGTGAAGATGCAAACAGCTTCATTTCAACAAGCAACAATTCATATGTGACTATACAATGGAAAGAAGATCATCTGTCTGGAATCATGCCACAAAGGTCCTGAATCCAGGACTCATCAGCAGTGCCCACCAACCACTAATGAACTCTTCTGCTGGTCACCTGGCAAGGTGATTGAAGAAGTGGAACAAAGAATAGTTAAAAGTATGATTTTAGATGCCATAACTTGTGATCACTTTTCATTTATGATGCCTTTTATGGCATCAAAGGGGCTCCTATCAGGAGCAAAAGGGATTGACGCTATACTGATTTCAAACTCTGAATAAAAACAAATGTCATATTAAACTTAACTAAGTAAATGCAACAAACTGGAATTATTGACATGATTGGTTGACCCAGAAGCAGATGCGGACTCGAAATAGACACAATTATCTTTTATTGTAGAGAGTGAAAGTGTGAATGTATGCACAATAGGTGTATAGCACTATTCAGACTGGCAACCTTAGGAGAGAACACAGACAGGCGGATGAGTGACAGGTTTGGAGGAATGAATCAGTGAATGTTCAATCTTACGAACTGGCGGGAGGGCTGAAGTGCAGAAGAACTCCCAAGGCTCTGGGCCAGCTGTTCCATGCCTAGGCTGCCGCTGCTGACGAGGTAAAGAGGTATTGGTGCATTCAGAGTGCTGGTTGAGTGCGGGTAGCGCTTGGGTCCACCACCAGGAGGCTTCCACCTGTGCACAGGGTAGTAGGAGGAGAGCGTAGGAGTGAAGGGATGATGAAAGCTTACTTGTCATGGGGAGCTCAGGCTCCCAGGAGAGACAATGAGCAGGAAGGAGCTGAGGAGACGGAACTCCTGAGCAGGACAAGAAGAATTGGTGAGGAGGTCTTGCCAGACCATAGGAGCATTGACGTCTCCGTGCAGACCAGAGAGCAGAGTGGCTTAAATAGGCTGCTAGATGAGATGAACAGGTGTGCGTGCAGCTGTGGAGCAGCAGGAATACAGAGCGGATCATTACAGTACTCCCCCCCTACGTGCGTCCTCCCTAGGGACGCACTCAGGACCTCCATTCTGGACCATAATCCTCCCAGTCCACCAGGTACTGGAGGCCATGACCCCAGCGTCGGACATGCAGGATGGAGTTGACTCTCCATGCGGGGTCACCATCAATCATTACCGGTGGGGGTGGCATCTTGGGAGGGAGCACAGAGGGCTGGAGACGAACGGCTTGACCTGTGAGACGTGAAAGATGGGACAAATGCGGAGGGAGGGGAGAGCCCGGTGCACAGCGATAGGGTTCACAATGTGTGTAATGGAAAAGGGACCAATAAAGTGTTGTGACAACTTCCTGGATTCAGCCTTGAGATTAATGTTCTTAGTGGATAGCCATACCTGCTGCCTGATCTGGTAGGGTGGAGCCGGGGTCCTGTGGCGGTTGGCAATGGCGGTGATATGGTCCGCTGTGCGCCAAAGCACAACCCGGGTAGCCTTCCACAGCCGGCGACAGCGCTTCAGATGGGCCTGCACGGAGGGCACCGCGATGCCCTCCTTCTCCTCAGGAAACAGTGGGGGATTGTAACCCAAGGAGACCTCGAACGAGGACAGACCTGTGGCAGAGGAGACCATGGTGTTGTATGCATACTCGACCCATGGCAGATAGGAGCTCCAGGACACTGGGTTGGAGGTGGTGACGCACTGTAGCGCTGCCTCCAATTCCTGGTTGGCGTGCTCATACTGGCCATTACTCTGGGGGTGGTACCCCGAGGACAGGCTTACCGTGGCCCCAATAGCCTTACAGAAGGGATGCCACACCTGCAAGACAAACTGGGGACCACGATCAGACACGATGTCCAACGGGATGCTGTGGAGCCGCACCACATGGAGGACGAGCAGGTCCGCAGTCTCCTTGGCCATGGGGAGACCCTGTAGGGGGACGAAGTGAGCCGCCTTGGAGAATCTGTCCACGATCGTGAGGATGACTGTGTTGTCAGCAGAGGGAGGAAGGCCGGTGACGAAATCCAGCGCCACATGGGACCAAGGACTGCCGGGGATGGGAAGAGGATGGAGCAGACCTGCGGGAGGAGAGGAGAACGTCTTACAGGTGGCGCACTGGGGACAGGCTCGGACAGACTCCCCAACGTCCTTCCGAAGAGACGGCCACCAGAAGGTCCTCTGCAGTAGAGCCACAGTATGCCCCATCCCCGGGTGGCACAGAAGCTTGGAGGAGTGGGCCCAATTGATGACTTTGCCCCAGACGGCAGAGGGCACGTAAATCTTCCCCGCTGCCCCCCCGCCCGGGTTGGCCTCTGTCTCCTGCGCTCTTTTTACTTTCTCCTTTATGCCCCACGAGAGGGCGCCTATGATACATGAAGGAGGCACCATGGGATGTGATGGTGCCTCTGCAGCATCTGAGGAGAATTGTCTAGACAGGGAGTCAGGCTTGATGTTCTTGGACCCTGGGCGGTAGGTGATGGTGAAGTCGAACCTGCCGAAGAACAAGGACCAGCGGGCTTGCTGGGTGTTGAGTCGCTTGGCCGTGCTGAGGTACTCCAGGTTTTTATGGTTGGTCGAAACGACGAATGGCTGGGAGGCCCCCTCGATCCAGTGGCGCCACTCCTCCAAGGCCAATTTGGCTGCCAGCAGCTCCCTGTCCCCGATGTCGTAGTTCCTTTCTGCCGGGGAGAGGCGGCGGGAGAAGAACACGCAGGGGTGGATCTTGTCGTCCATGGGGGAATGTTGAGACAATACCACTCCTACTCCGGAGTCCGAGGCGTCCACCTCCACCAGACACTGCAGCGCCGGGTCCACCTGAGCCAAGACAGGAGGAGAGGAGAACAATGATTTCAATTCCAAAAAGGCAGCCTCCGCCTCCTCTGTCAACCGGAAGGGCACCTTGGTGGAGGTGAGGCGAGTGAGGGGAAGGGCAATGATACTGTAGTTTTTGATGAAGCGGCGGTAGAAGTTGGCAAATCACAGAAACTGCTGTAATTGTTTCCGGGATGATGGAACCGGCCACTCTACCACCGCTTTTACCTTGGCTAGATCGGCGATGATCTCATTGTGCGAGATAATGAATCCTAAGAACGAGGTGGATGGGGCATGGAACCTACACTTCTCTGCTTTGACAAATGTTATTCTCCAGCAGCCGCTGCAGAACCCGCCTGACATGTACTCGATGTCGTCGAGGGACTGGGAAAAGATGAGAATGTCATCCAAATATACAAACACAAACGAGCCCAAGAAATCCCTCAAAACATCATTAATCAGACGCTGGAACACAGCGGGAGCATTAGTCAGCCCAAACGTGTATCACCAGGTATTCGAAGTGGCCACTAGGGGTACGGAAACCCGTCTTCCACTCATATCCCTCTCAAATCCTCACCAGGTGGTATGCATTGCGGAGATCTAATTTTGTGAACATGGAGGCCCCCTGGAGGGAATCAAAGGCTATGTTGATTAGGGGAAGAGTGTATTTGTCCTTAACAGTGATATTGTTCAGTTCTCGAAAGTCAATACAGGGCCTCAAGGAGCCATCCTTCTTTCCCATGACAAAAAACCCTGCCCCCGCAGCCGAGGAAGATGGTCGAATAATGCCCGAGCCCAGGGACTCCTTGATGTATTTCTCCATTGCCTCCTGCTCCGGGCCGACAGTCTGTAAAGCCGACTGGATGGCAACGGAGCCCCCTGCAGGAGGTTAATGGCACAATCGTATGGGCAGTGGGGGGGAAGCCAAGAGTACCCCAAAATAACCGGGGAGGCCAAAACGGGAAGCACAAAAAGTCTGATCTGCTCCCGGTGATTGCCCGATATTAGAACAGAAACCAGGGCAGTTTGCTTGGTGACTATGGCGAGCGGAGCCTTGGACAGAACGATAAGTTTTAAGGGAGTCTTCAGCTGGTGGCAGGAGAGCCCCAGCTGGGTTGCCAGACCTTCGTAAATAAAGCTCTGCTCAGCCCCTGAGTTGATGAGTGCGTGAATGGAGATTTCATGGTGATTGTGTGTGAAATGGATGGGCAGCAGAAATTTGGTAAGGGGATTTTTCTGGAGTAGTGAGTCCGTGAGTCCCCCTACTGTGACCCACGGACCCCCTCTTTTGGCTGAATGGGGCAGGATGCCAGCTCATGTTCCTCACTAGCGCAATATAAGCACAGCCCTAGCTCCCGACGGCACTGTTTCTCGGCCAGAGGCAGCTTGGACTGGCCCATCACCATAGGCTCAGCAGTGTCAATGGGATCGGAAGGGGGAAGGGCCAGCAGGGGGGCTGTGGGGAGCAGTGAAACTGCAAACCCGAGCGACCGGAAGGTTGACGCTCGTTGGCCCGCTCCCTCAGCCGGTTGTCAATGCTAATAGCTAAGGAAATGAGCTCGTTTAGTTTGCTAGGCTTATCAATGTGGGCTAACTCATCCCTTAGGCTAGGGCTAAGGCTGCGGGTAAAAATATTGCAAAGAGAGGCATCCTCCCACACCATCCCCGCTGCCACCACCCGGAAGTCCACAGACTAATCGGCTACCAACTTATTCCTTTGTTTAAGATTGAGTAGCTGGGTGGTGAGCACACTGTCTCACTCCGAGTGGTCGAACACCTCATTAAATTCACTCACAAACTGATCATAAGTTAAGTTAGCATAATCAGACCGAGCCATTACCACATAAGCCCTAGCTAAGGCCTGCCCCTCTAGAAGATTGACGACATAGCCAATGCAGCTGTGGCTAGTGGGGAAATCCCTCGGCACCCACTAAAACACTATCTCACACTGCAGCAAAAAACCCTGTGCTTCCCCTAGTTTACCACTAAAGCATGTGGGCGTGGGGACTGGAGTCAGCTGAGACTGCGGGGAAGGAGATGGCATTGAGCTGGCTGGCCCGGCTGCGCTCCCGGGAGCAGGTGGAAAAGGGCTGTGGAGATGTGAGGCGATCCAGGCGTGTGTTGATCTGCGTGAGCTGAATATGACCTGTTGCTGGTGGGATATCTGGTCTACCCGAGCCTCAATGATGTTAAGTTTTTGTGCTAGCGCACCGTCTGCTGGGTCAGTCTGACGGAGATGTATTGACATAACTGGTTGACCCAGAAGCAGATGCGGACTCGAAATAGACACAATTATCTTTTATTGTAGAGAGTGAAAGTGTGAATGTGTGCATGTGTGCAGGAGTGAAGCAGCTGGGCGAGCAGAGCACTGTTCAGACTGGCAACCCTAAGAGAGAACACAGACAGGCGGATGAGTAACTGAGGTTTGGAGGAATGAATCAGTGAATGTTCAGTCTTAGCAGGAAGGAGCTGAGGAGATGGAACTCCTGAGCAGGACGAGAAGAATTGGCGAGGAGGTCTTGCCAGACCGTAGGAGCGTTGACGTCTCCGTGCAGACCAGAGCGCAGCGTGGCTTAAATAGGCTGCTGTGCGTGCAGCTGTGGAGATAATTAGTGCAGCAGGCACGCAGAGCAGATCATTACAATTATTCATTCATTCATTCATTCATCTTCTTCCGCTTAATCCTTTTCGGGTCGCGGGGGGGCTGGAGCCCATCCCAGCATCTTTTTGGCGAGAGGCAGGGTACACCCTGAACAGATCGCCAGTCCATCGCAGGGCCAACACAGAGAGACAGACAACCATTCACTCTCACATTCATACCTGAGGACAATTTAGAATCCCCAGTTTGATGCCAATTAACCTAACTTGCATGTTTTTGGCATGTGGGAGGAAACCGGAGAAATCCCGGAGTAAACCCACGCAGACACGGGGAGAACATGCACACTCCACACAGAGCATTACAATTATGTCTTTACTTAAAATGCCCCCAAAATGCAAGTACACTCACAGCAACTGAGTTACTACTACAAATGTGTATTTTTGAGTAAGTCAGTTTGTACAAATGAGTCATTAATTTTTATTTCCTTACTTATTTTATTAAGAAGTACTGGTAGGTTTTAAAGTGTAAGATTGGGAATTTTCCTCTCAAAACCTGCTTACGATCACTCAAAACTATTCAGCATGTAGGGCCACTAACAATTCCTTTCTACATCTTTTGCTAATTTGGTTAAATTGTAGAGGAAAAAGAATGTGAGGCGAGGCACGGGCTGGATGACACACAATCTTTATTTTCCTCTAAACAACATAATACAGCCAAGAGCCTCCTGCGCGGATGCGCTGGGGCTGAAAACCCCCATCAAGGGGAACTCCCCTCGGTTGCTGTGCATTCTGGCTTTTATAGCTTTAATCTCATGCATAACAACCGAGGCTTCTGACATTATACATGTTGCCTGGACAAAAAGAATGTGTGGCGCAATTATCATAACAACTTGACACATAAGTTACAATACATTCACACCCCTGCGTCTTCAAGCGCCAGCTTGGTGCGGCAGAGGGCAAAAGGCACAGCTTTGTCTGGTTGGCTCCAGGTTACTCTTCCTCTCCCCGGGAGGTGTATAGCACTAACTGTCTCATTTGGTACCTCCCGGAGACACTTCCTCCTTCAGTCCATTATTCTGTCTCTCCTCCTGCGTTCTGGGTGTGAGAGAACCCCAGACCTGTGCCCCCACAAGATGATCTTAACTGTATTAACAGCAGTTTATTTGAAAAGAAATTGAAAAGGTGCTTGGTCCAGACGACATAACTGTGGGGTTTTGGAGATGTTTAGGAGAGCTAGCTATGGACTTTTAAACCAGATTATTTAACACAATCTTGGAGAGTGACAGAATGCCTGAGGAGTGGAGAGGAAGTGTTTTGGTACCGATTTTCAGGTACAAGGGTGATGCTCAGAGCTGTAGCAATGAAAGCACCAAGGTGCTCTGCCTCGGTGCCTATGAAGGGTAGCACTCCGACTTCTACTGACCTGGGATAGTTACCTCCGCCAAGAGGAGGAGGTTATGTGATCATCAGCGTTGGTTTGTCTGTTTGTTTGTTTGTCTGTTTTTGTCTGTTTGTTAGCAAGATAACTCAAAAAGTTATGGACGGATTTTCATGAAATTTTCACAGATTGTCAGAAATGTGGTATCCTACAGATGATTAGATTTTGGTGGTTATCCGGATCACCGTCTGGATCCAGGAATTTTTTAAAGGATTCTTTTTTTTTTTTTTTTCAGGTTCTATAATATAAGGTTTTTGTGCAGCTGTAGTGGCTGCGCAAAAACCAGCTCTGCCGGGGAAGCTTCCGGATCCTCTTTCGGCGCGGAGCGCAACCCCTATATAAAACCCATGGCAGCCTGTCTACCCAATTTGCATCCGTCAATGAAGCCCTGAGTGCCGCTTTCAGTGATCTATGAAAACGCTCGCATAACCCATTGGCCTGTGGGTTGTACGCGGTTGTGCGGTGAATTGTAACACCCAGCCAATTTTAGCAAACATGGGCGTATTGCCATTTCTGTACGCCAAAAAGAAAAAAAAAAATACGGGAAAAAAAATTCTTGACAGTGTGGAGGAACACCTCGTGTGTGACCCCCACAGCGTACGGGCCTGGCAGAACGTTCAGCGTGAGCAGTTATCACAACAGTGAGAGGTGTGGACTGATCATTATGCAGATGCGCCTCCCTCCCTCTTTCGTCGTGCAGCTCCGGAACAGAGAGGAATCCCGGCGCCAGTAATCCTGATATGTGTGACTCTAATGCAAATGTCCATGCTTTCCTGCTGTATACTGTGATGCTAATGTGCCATGCATGCATTGTCTGAGCTGGGTATATAAGTTGACTGCATATCTCTTGCTCTCTCTCTTTTTGATCACTCGCATTGTTTGTTGCTGACTTTGAGACACATGGCTCGCTCCAGCACGCTGCCACAGCGCTGAGCGAGCCTCGTGGAGGATGAATAAAGCACCCTTTTAAACTTCAGTGTGAAACGTGTAATGTAGGATTAATATTTATGATGTTAAACACTGTATGGGGGGAACTGTGGCGCTTGGCAGAGGTCTGCGCTCTCCGAGTGCTTTTCTAGTTATTACAATACTTTTTTCGCAGCTGCATTGACAGAAATGGTGAGTTAAATTTGTGTTTATTTTGAAAACAAAGCCTTATCTCAAAATTCTGACAAATTAAAAGTTGAGAATATATGGTGATACATGATATAAGTCTTTAGTTCCACTTAATTTTGACTGGGCGAGCTGAAAAACTGGTAACAGACAGATACACGTGCCTCCGTTGCACCGAGGCATAATCACAGAGGCATAAAGTTGATCAGTCACGCTGTGAAGATATGGGAAAGAGTTATTGAAGCCAGGTTAAGAAGAGAGGTGACAATCAGCAAGCAGCAGTATGGTTTTGTGCCAAGAAAAAGTACTACAAACTGCAATGTTTACTTTAACTGTGTTGATGGAGAAGTATAGAGAAGGTCAGAAGGAGTTGCACTGTGTCTTTGTGGATCAAAAGAAAGTGTATGATAAGGTGCCAAGAGAGGAAGTGTGGTACTGTATGAGAAAGTCAGGAGTGACAGAGAAGTATGTGAGAGTGGTGCACGACATGTATGAGGACAGCAAGACGGTGGTGACGTGTGCTGTAGGAGCGACAGATGGATTCAAGGTGGGGGTGGGATTACATAAGGGATCGACTCTGAGTCCCTTCTTGTTTGCCATGGTGATGGACAGGCTGACAGACAAGGTCAGGCAGGAGTCTCCATGGACTTTGAGGTTTACAGATGACATTGTGATCTGTAGTGAGAGTAGGGAGCAGGTGGAAGAGAATCTGGAGAGGTGGATGTATGCTCTGGAGAGAAGCGGAATGAAAGTCACTAGAAGCAAGACAGAATACATGTGTGAATGACAGGAAGACAAGTGTAACAGTGAAGACGGAAGGAGTAGAGGTATTGAAAGCAGATAAGTTTAATGTTGCAATCAATTCAGATGTACTGTATTCACACACACAGATGTTTCCCTACAGACATTGGTTCATTTATTTATGAAAAATTCAAAATTTCTGACTACTTTTATAACTTAATTCCAAAATATGACTGATCTTAGACTTCAGCTCTCCTTTGAGAAAGTAAAGAGTCTGTACAACCAGTTCTACTTTTATGCCTCTATGGTAAAGAGATTAATTTGGCATAAAGGCTTGAAATGAGAGGAATTGGTTTGGTTCTGGGAAAATGTTACAAACTCTACAGACACATTTGAAACTCACTTACTGAAATGTAATATAGGTTTTATCAACTCATGATCTTGTGTAAAAGTAGGAGTTGCTATTTCGCAGACACATTGTGAGCAGCTATTTCAGAGCCACATGCCGCAACTTTATGGAGTCACACAAATGCTTCATAACTTCACAAAGGTGTGTATTTGTAGATATTTTATATTCCACATTTACTGAAATATGTTCATCAGTATGAAGCAGCTGAATTACAACAAATGATACTTTACAGTGCATCCGGAAAGTCTTCACAGCGCTTCACTTTTTCCACATTTTGTTATGTTACAGCCTTATTCCAAAAGGGATTAAATTCATTTTTTTCCCTCAAAATTCTACACACAATACCTCATAATGAAAATGTGAAAAAAACTGAGATTTTTACAAATGTATTAAAAATAAAAAAAAAACTAAGAAATCACATGTACATAAGTATTCACAGCCTTTGCCATGAAGCTCAAAATTGAGCTCAGGTGCATTCTGTTTCCACTGATCATCCTTGAGATGTTTCTACAGCTTAATTGGAGTCCACCTGTGGTAAATTCAGTTGATTGGACATGATTTGGAAAGGCACACACCTGTCTATATAAGGTCCCACAGTTGACAGTGCATGTCAGAGCACAAACCAAGCATGAAGTCAAAGGAATTGTCTGTAGACCTCTGAGACAGGGTTGTCTCGAGGCACAAATCTGGGGAAGGGTACAGAAAAATTTCTGCTGCTTTGAAGGTCCCAATGAGCACAGTGGCCTCCATCATCCATAAATGGAAGAAGTTCGGAACCACCAGGACTCTTCTGAGAGCTGGCCGGCCATCTAAACAGAGTGATGGGGGAGAAGGGCTTTCGTCAGGGAGGTGACCACGAACCCGATGGTCACTGTGTCAGAGCTCCAGTGTTCCTCTGTGGAGAGAGGGAAACCTTCCAGAAGGACAACCATCTCTGCAGCAATCCACCAATCAGGCCTGTATGGTAGAGTGGCCAGATGGAAGGCACTCCTTAGTAAAATGCACATGGCAGCCCGCCTGGTTTGTCAAAAGGCACCTGAAGGACTCTCAGACCATGAGAAACAAAATTCTCTGGTCTGATGAGACAAAGATTGAACTCTTTGGCGATGAAAACCTGCTCCAGAGCGCTCTTGACCTCATACTGGGGCAATGGTTCATCTTTCAGCAGGGCAACGACCCTAAGCACACAGCCAAGATATCAAAGGAGTGGCTTCAGGACAATTCTGTGAATGTCCTTGAGTGGCCCAGCCAGAGCCCAGACTTGAATCCAATTGAACATCTCTGGAGAGATCTGAAAATGGCTGTGCACCGACGCTTCCCATCCAACCTGATGGAGCGTGAGAGGTGCTGCAAAGAGGAATGGGTGAAACTGCCCAAAGATAGGTGTGCCAAGCTTGTGGCATCATATTCAAAAAGACTTGAGGCTGTAATTGCTGCCAAAGGTGCATCAACAAAGTATTGCGCAAAGGCTGTGAATAATTATGTGCATGTGATTTCTTAGATTTTATTTATAATAAATTTGCAAAAATCTAAAAACCCCCCAACTTTTTTCATGTTGTCATTATGGGGTATTGTGTGTAGAATTTTGAAGAAAAAAAAATAATTTAATCCCTTTTGGAATAAGGCTGTAACATAACAAAATGTGGAAAAAGTGAAGCACTGTGAATACTTTCCGGATGCACTGTATTATTTCAAGCTTAAGACCTTAATGTATCACAGACAGGGAGAAACTCAAAAAGGGTAGAAAAGAAAAAAAACTGTCTCTTAGAAGATGCAGAAGCTTCAAGCAGAAGTACAGTAGGCCTCAGGATGAAAAGAACAAAAAAGTGGAGAGAGATAATAAAAAAAGAAACACTTGGCAAGTTGACGCCAGAAACTATAGATCATGATGTGGAACCATAAAGCTATGGATTACTGATCATGGGCAGCAGAAGATAAGGAAATTAAAGAGATGATGTGTCAGTGAAAATGAAACATAATCATGGCATTCGGAGCACAGTGTAAGGGAGTATTCAATGTTACCCCATACAGTCCTTACAAGAGGCTTTTAATGAAGAAGGAACATTCAGACCCTGATTATGAAATTGACAGAACCAGGGTCTTTCAAACCCAAACTGGTTCTAAAGAAGAGGTAATGACAAATGTGTGTGTGTGTGTGTTTTGTTTGTTTTGTTAGGGTTTTTTGTGCAGGATCAGACTTTGTATGTGGAAAATGTGAAATTCACATTCTGGAGTTTATAGACAGCAGGAGAAGTGTGATCTTTCTGTTAGTCCCTGTTGTCTCTCATTTGAGGTTTACTGGAGGCCAATCAGTCCCTTATTAGGATATCCACTGAATTACAGCAGTCCGGACTTAGAAGTGATGCATGATCATGATTTACCTTTTAACATTCATTCATTCATTCAACATAAATAAAGTGTGTTTGTGTGGTTTAGAAGGCATTTATTCTCCAAGGCAAACTCCAGTTTCACAGATACACACCCGTGCTTCTGGCAGCCCTGGCAGTTACAGTTCAGTCTGGCGTGCTCTGACAAGTGCGCATCAGCGTTTAGCACAGAATAAGGTGTAATTTATTTACCAGCTCCAGAGCTCACATCTTTCTCTTTAATCACGTTTCCTTTTAGAATGCTGCTGTTATTCATCAGAATGACTGGCATGAATGTGTTGGCGCAAGGCTTTCAATCTGATAAAATTTTGCTGAAGTTCTCTTATCAGATGAGTCACCACTTCTTTCAAGTTCAGAAGAAAGATCTAGCAGACATATGGGGGGGGGGGGACGCTAAAACACATTCTTTCTATGCTGTTTTCACATAGATATTGAGTCATTTCAAGCACTTGGGGTTGGTGAGAAGGGCTGTGGGCGTCTTCAGCTGCGGCTGGAACACCTCCCTCCTTCACCGGTGGTTTTATGAGCAGAGAAGCGCTCCGTCCGTCTGCCAGACAGAACCAGGGCGCAGCGATGGAGATTTTATCCGCGTTTCTCTGCGCTGTTTGCGTCTGTTTGGTCCGTGGAGATGCAATCCCCCATGATGGAATACACTGGACGTACAAAGGTGGGCATTTTGCTTTCAGAAAATATACAATTTACACAAATTAGTCTAACTGAACTAATGGGGTTTCGTGCGTAATGACTACTTGGCGACGTGGAGACTAAAATGCAATCAATAGCAGTAAAGTAACTTTTTGCCAGATGCTGTCAAATGTGGGCTATCGGGCTGCTGTTTGGCATAAATCTGAATGAATATAACCCCTTAGTTTGCCAAATACTTTCGGGATGACTAGGGTTGCACCAAGAATTTGTTAAGGCAGTGCTAGGAACTTTTGGAACAGATTCCAGGGTGCAACCGTATGACAGTATTTTGGGAGCAAAAGCAGGAGCAGAAAACATAATCCCCTGTTGAACAAGTTCTGTAGGTGCTAATATCAACAACCCTGGGTTCATTAATCCTCTTTAAAGCTCATTGTAAAGCAAAGACTCAAAACAGTAGTGTTCTATGTATGCTGCTGGACAATATATTATTATTATTGTTATTATTATTGGCACAGAGGGAGCTCTGGACCAAATGCACTGGCCAGACAAGTACCCAGCATGTGGTGGCGAGAAGCAGTCCCCCATCGACATCCAACGGCGCAATGTGAGACACAATCCAGACCTGAAGCAGCTGGAGCTCAGTGGATACAATGCTCAGAGAGGGAGTTTCCTCATGTCCAACAACGGGCACTCTGGTGAGGAAAGAAACCTGTTTGTGTCTGTTGGGAATTTAGGATTTACGCAACCTCTGTATAACTGTAAAGGATCCTGAAAGTCTTGCGCAAAAAAGGTAACTTTCAAGCTTTAAAATTCCAATTACGCTATTCTCATCATTTGTGTCTACACTGTAAGCAGCTGCTGTTAATTTATGGCCTATTTCCAACAGTAATATACTGCATTAATGTAATACGGTTTTGTACTGCAATTTGTAATGTATTGTGGACTGTTCAACATGAAGCACCAGCAGACAGGCCATTAACTGAATGCTAATGCTTTAAATACAGTAAACCACAGTATTTTTAGAATGTGTGTGGAAAACTCAGGAGGGAAAATTTGGAAAGCCTTTCAGAGCACTAGGACATGTGCAGCTACTCACGAACAAGAAATCCTGCTTCCTCTGCATCAACTGGATTGTGCATCTACAGATAACATGGTAATTAAAATCTAGCATCTTTATTTCTTTGCCAGTTGAGTATTACCAAAAATTATGTTTGAAAAAGTCAGTGAGCTCTCTCTTGTGTCTTGCTCTTTGATGTTGTCAACTTCATATGCATGCAGTGTTGTTGTACACCCCTAACTTATTTTGATTGTTTTGTTTGTTGTTATTTTAGAGTGGCATCACTGGAACAAAGTGAGAGAGCGGACCAATGACCAGCAAGGTGGTGATCATCTCTGTTTGACAGACAGTAGTATTGAAGCAACTACAACTTTTGCTGGGTTTTCAGGTTTAGTACAGTGCATGTGGAAAGTATTCACAGCACTTCACTTTTTCTACATTTTGTTATGTTACAGCCTTATTCCAAAATGGAATAAATTCATTTTTTCCTCAAAACTCTACACACAACACCCCATAATGACAACATGAAAAAGTTGTTTTTTTTTTAGATTTTTCCAATTTTTGCAGATTTATTAAAAATAAAAAACTAAGACATCACATGGACATAAGTATTCACAGCCTTTGTTCAATACTTTGTTGATGCACCTTTGGCAGCAATTACAGCCTCAAGTCTTTTTGAATATGATGCCACAAGCTTGGCACATCTGTCTTTGGGCAGTTTGGCCCATTCCTTTTTGCAGCACCTCTCACGCTCCATCCATCAGGTTGGATGGGAAGCGTTGGTGCACAGCCATTTTCAGATCTCTCCAGAGATGTTCAGTTGGATTCAAGTCTGGGCTCTGGCTGGGCCACTCATGGACATTCACAGAATTGTCCTGAAGCCACTCCTTTGATATCTTGGCTGTGTGCTTAGGGTCATTGCTTAGGGTCAGATGAACCATCACCCCAGTCTGAGGTCAAGAACGCTTTGGAGCAGGTTTTCATCCAGGATGTCTCTGTACATTGCTGCATTCATCTTTTCCTCTATCCTGACTAGTCTCCCAGTTCCTGCCGCTGAAAAACATCCCCACAGCATGATGCTGCCACCACCATGCTTCACTGTACAGATGGTATTGGCCTGGTGATGAGCAGTGCCTGGTTTCCTCCAAACATGATGCTTGGCATTCACACCAAAGAATTCAATCTTTGTCTCATCAGACCAGAGAATTTTGTTTCTCATGGTCTGAGAGTCCTTCAGGTGCCTTTTGGCAAACTCCAGGTGGGCTGCCATGTACCTTTTACTAAGGAGTGGCTTCCGTCTGGCCACTCTACCATACAGGCCTGATTGGTGGATTGCTGCAAAGATGGTTGTCCTTCTGGAAGGTTCTTCTCTCTCCACAGAGGAATGCTGGAGCTCTGACAGAGTGACCATCGGGTTTTTGGTCACCTCCCTGACGAAGGCCCTTCTTCCCCAATCACTCAGTTTAGATGGCCGGCCAGCTCTCGGAAGATCAACTCAATTTACCACAGGTGGACTCCAGTTAAGCTGTAGCAACCCGGTCTCAGTAAAAAAACAAAACAAAAAACATATCTAATAAATGTTTTCTACCCCTCTAAAATCATACATTTGCACATTAAATCAAAAAATAATGTGCCTTGGCACGTATTTACAAGCAGAGTCCCCGAGTCCATGCCTTCACTCACTGTGCATGCGCAAAACACTGCTAAACAGTCCTCACTGTGCATGTGCAGAGCTTACTTTGGTTTCTCAACCAAGTTCGAGTCCCACTCTCATCTGTGAGTGACTTTTTCATTTTTTTTCTTTGTTTGTTTTTCACTCCACTAAATGAAAGTTTAGATTTACGCATTACCTCCTGTGAGGTTAGGGTTAGGGGTTAAGATGTGGCTTAGTTGCTTGATGGTGAAAGACAATAAAAGTGACAGGAACACAAACATTAAGCTGCCGTTAGACACCTTTTTTAAAGCTATACACACCATGTATCCACTGAGTGACAAAATGTGCCATTTGACGTTTTTTTGATGAGACTAGGCTGGCTGTAGAAACATCTCAAGCATGATCAGTGGAAACAGGATGCACCTGAGCTCAATTCTGAGCTTCATGGCAAAGGCTGCGAATACTTGTGTACAGTGGATATAAAAAGTCTACACACCCCTGTTCAAATGCCAGGATTTTGTGATGTAAAAAAATGAGACCAAGATAAATCATTTCAAACCATTTTTCCATTAAAGTGGCCTATAACCTGTGCAGCCCAATTGAAAAACAAACTGAAATCTGTTAAGGGGAAAAATAAAAAATAAACTTAGAATAACCAGGTTGCATAAATATGCACACCTTTAAACTAATACTTTGTTGCAGCACCTTTGGCTTTTATTACAGCACTCAGTCTTTTTGGGTAGGAGTCTATCAGCGTGGCACATCTTGATGTGACAATATTTGTCCACTCTTCTTTGCAAAAACGCTCCAAATCTGTCTGATTGCGAGGGCATCTCCTGTGCACAGCCCTCTTCAGATCACCCCACAGATGTTCGATCGGATTCAGGTCTGGACTCTGGCTGGGCCATTCCAAAACCTTGCTCTTCTTCTGGTGAAGCCATTCTTTTGTTGATTTGGATGTGTGCTTTGGGTCATTGTCGTGCTGAAAGATGAAGTTCCTCTTCATTTTTCTAGCAGAAGCCTGAAGGTTTTGTGCTAACACTGACAGGTATTTGGAACTGTCCATAATTCCCTCCACCTTGACTAATGCTCCAGGTCCAACTGAAGAAAAACAGCCCCAAAGCATGATGCTGCCACCACCATGCCTCACTGTAGGTATGGTGTTCTTTTGGTGATGAGCAGTGTTGTGTTTGCACCAAATATACGTTTAGGAATTATGCCCAAAAAGTTCAACCTTGGTTTCATCGGACCATAACACATTTTCCTACATGCATTTGAGAGATTTCAAATGTGTTTTTGCAAAATGTAGCCAGGCTTGGATGATTTTCTATGTAAGATAAGGCTTCTGTCTTGGCACCCAACCCCATAGCCCAGACATATGAAGAAGATGGGAGATTGTTGTCACATATACTAAACTGCCAGTACTTGTCAGAAATTTCTGCAGCTTATTCAGTGTTGCTGGTGGCCTCTTGGCAGCCTGCCTGACCAGTTTTCTTCTCGTCTTTTCATCAATTTTGGAGGGACATCGAGTTCTTGGTAAGGTCACTATTGTGCCATATTTTCTTCACTTGATGATGACTGTCTTCACTGTATTCCATGGTATATTTAATGCCTTGGAAATTCCTTTGTACCCTTCTCCTGACTGATACCTTTGAACAGTGAGATCCCACTGATGCTTTGGAAGCACCCTGTGGACCATGGCTTGTGCTGTAAGATGTGACTACAAAAATGTCAGGAAAAGCCTACTAGAACAGCTAAACTTTATTTGGGGTTAATCAGAGGTACTTTAAATGGTGGCAGGTGTGTGCTGGCTCCCATTTAACAGGAGTTTTTGTAATACTGAACACAGCCACATCCCCAGTTATAATAGGGTGTGCATATTTATGCAACCAAGTTATTGTAAGTTTTTAATTTTTTTTATTTTTCTCCTTAAAAGATTTGTTTTCTTGAAAGTTTGTTTTTCACTTGGGTTGTACAGGTTATAGGCCATATTAATGGTGGAAAAAGTTTTGAAATGATTTATCTTGGCCTCATTTTTTTACATCACAAAAACCTGTCAGGAGTGGTGGAAGGACTGGACTCAACTGCTGGACGGAAGCTCAAAAATGATTTTATTAATGAGCTGGTCACACAGACGCAGTTTGAGGGCTTAAACAGAAATTAAACTGCGCTTGGAAGCACAACAAAAAAAAACACGGGAAAACAAGGACAGGATACAGGCAGGAGGAAGTGTGTAATCACTCCAGGATGACCAAAAGAACCTGAATAGAACCAAAGTTAAACAGACCTTAAATACCTACAGGGCAATTAGCACAACATAGCACAGGTGGAGAAATCAATAACGTCAGACAGCTGACACATGAGGCAAATGGGAATGACAGGAGATGATGGAGCTGCACACACACACACACAGAGGGAAGCAAAACATATGCAGGGGATTAGAGGAGACACAGCCAAGACAAACAATGACAGAGCTCTATCCAACAAATAATGATAAATACAGAAAATACAAAATAAACACAAAGTGAGAGCGTGGATTGAGTCCATGCCCAAAAGGAACACAAACTATGAATCAGATGGACATGAGCTCCAACCCACGCCCTGACAAAACCTGGTATTTAAACAGGGGTGTGTAGTCTTTTTATATCCACTGTTCATGTGATTTGTTAGTTTTTTATTTTTAATAAATTTAAAAAAAAATCTAAAAAAAAATACTTTTTCATGTTGTCATTATGGGGTATTGTGTGTAGAATTTTGAGGTAAAAAATGAATTTAATCCATTTTGAAATAAGGTTGTAACATAACAAAATGTGGAAAAAGTGAAGTGCTGTGAATACTTTCTGGATGCCCTGTAAGTTCTCTGACATGCAGAATTTTAGTTTATTGCCATCACAACTGTTTGTTCAGAATCTCTTTGGCTTGTGTATTTGGGTCATCAAACAGTTAGATAGATAGATAAATAGATGTACTTTATTGATCCCAAACTGGGAAATTACAGTGTAACAGCAGCATGACCATAGACAACCAAACAACAGAAACACACGCATGACAGACAAAGGGATTACCCATGGAAAGTAAAACTAACACGACTATAAAACATATATACATCATAGCTTAATATATGATGACCCGTATAAACACATGAATCATCCCCTTGCACAAAGAAGGACTATCAGGAGCAGAGTGTGAGGTGCCAGTTAGACTGTAAGGTGCAGTGTGGCAGCGTAATTATGACCAGAATACAACATCATAATGAGTTATTGTACATTGAAATGGCATGAGGCAGGAAAGATTTCCTGTATCTGGCCATTCGACAGCAAAGCTGGAGTAGTCTACTGGAGAAAGTGCTCCGCTGTCTGTCCAGTGTGTGGTGGAGGGGGTGATCAGGATTGTCCATGATGGATCGCAGTTTATGTAGTGTTCTCCTCTTCACCACTGTCTCAAAGGTCTCCAGTCTGAGACCAATTACAGAGCCAGCCCTCTTGATAAACTTGTCAAGTCTGTTGGTGTCTCTGGCCCTGATACTGCTACCCCAAGAGACAGCAGCAAAGAAGATGGTGCTGGTGACAACGGTCTAGTAGAAAAGCTCCAGCATCCTGCTGCACACGTTGAAGGATCTCAGCTTCCTCAGGAAGTAGAGTCTGCTCATCCTCTTCTTGTGCACAGCATCGGTGTTGGATCTCCAGTCCCACCCGCTGCTGATCCTGACACCCAGATGTTTGTAGTCCTCCACCACCCCCACGTCCTCCCTCCTAATCTGCAATGGCTGTGAAGATGTCCTCCTTTTCCTGAAGTCAATCACCATCTCTCTGGTCTTGCTGACATTCAGCTGCAGGTGATTCTGCTCTGTCCACTCCACAAATCTGTCTACCAGTGCGCTGTACTCCCCCTCCTCTCCCCCTCTTATACACCCCACAACAGCTGAGTCGTCAGAGAATTTCTGCAGGTGGCATGATTCTGTGTTGTACTGAAAGTCAGTGGTGTATAAGGTAAAGAGAAGAGGAGAGATCACAGTCCCCTGTGGAGCTCCCGTATGACTAACCACCATGTCAGACAAGACACTGCCCAGCCAGACAAACTGTGGCCTGCCTGTCAGGTAGTCAGTAATCCAGGAGCTCACAGAGCTGTCGACCCCCATCACCTGCAGCTTCTCACCCAGCAGCAGTGGCTGGATGGTGTTAAAGGCACTGGAGAAATCAAAAAAGTGATCCTCACAGTGTCTCCTCCACCATCCAGGTGCAGATGGGCTCGTTGCAGCAGATAGATGACAGCATCTTAAACTCTTAAATGGGGCTGATATGCAAACTGCAGAGGGTCCAGCCACGCCTTCACCTGCGGCCTCAGGTGGGCTAAGACCAGTCTCTCCAGGACCTTCATGACATGAGATGTGAGGGCAACTGGTCGATAGTCATTCAGGTCCGATTTGTTTGTATTCTTTGTAATTACTGTTATTGTTTTTTATTGTTTATTGTTATTGTTTTTCATTCATACTGCCTGTTTAAATAAACATTTGTGCCATGACATCCCTTTCTAAGTTGTTTATTATTTAGCAGGTATAAACACCTGTCTGGAGCCCACAGAACAATGCTAATTTTAATTGCATTTGGGATTTTAGATGTTTTAAACTGCTAAACTGATTCACTGTATTATGTCTGTCTACAGTAAACAGTGAAAATTTAAAGTAACCCCAGAATGTAACACTGGAGTGGTGGCCTAGTTGATAGAGCATCCGCCCCACAACCGGGAGGTCATGGGTACAAGCCCTGGCCAGGTCATACCAAAGATCATATAAAAAATGGTACTTCCCACCTTCTAGCTTGGTGCTCAGCATAATAGAATGATGGAAGGAAAAGTTGTTTGTGGTGGCGCCTTGCACGGCAGCGGCCCCTCTGATTCTCGATGTGATTAATACTGTAGATAGGAGAAACGTAATATCTTTCTACTGTATATGATTGGCTGTATGGATTGAATGACAATAAAGTTGGCTTCTTCTAAATTAGCATAGTCACAGAAATGCTGTATTTTACTTTTACTGCAATAGGCTGTGAATATGTAGGTAACAGTATAACTACTGTAAAATTACAGAACTGTGGCATCCTGGGCAGCCTCTGGGATGTGATTGGCCAAAATGGAGGGAGAATGCTAGTGAGGTAGGGACTGAAGGATTGGGGGTGACGTTTTGAGGGGATTTAACGTGGTTTCTGTCTTCTTTAATTATGTTTTTGTAATAGCTATTAGTGTTGTTAAATGTTAGTGTTCGTGCATTGTTCTCTGTGGAAACCGTGACTGAGGAAGCTGGTCAGTTTAATGGCTTCGGCCATTGTGGCAATTTTGGGAAGTTAAAAAGTAAATGCTGATTGAGAAATAGCTGCCTCATCATTGCCTGAAACCCCTGCTCCTGGCATCTCTACTGCCAGTACTTTACTGTAAAAATTAAATAAATACATTAAAAATCAAATAAATCACTATTGCAGTAACACGCTGTGAAGTCATTTCACAGTAAGAATATTGTAAAATAACAGTAAAATGCTGGCAACTCTGCTGCCAGCATTTTACTGTAAAATGAATAAATACAGAAATATACTGTTTTTCACTTTTACAGTTTAAGTTTAATGTTTATTTGAAAGGGACATTACATACTAATGAACATTAATACAAGTGTAAGTATGCCAGATTTAGCAATACTGCTAATTTGCATCTGTCGTCCCCTGGCAGGTCACAAAAACACACAAACAAACAGTCATACACGAGAAGAACATCTGCAATGAAACTGTACAAAGTGGATATGCTAAAGTGCAAGAGTTAAGGTGCTACAAACAAAACATTCAAATGTCACATGACTGAAGTGCTGTGTATGCGTACACACACACATGCACCTAAGCACCTCACAGCAACAACAAACAACTGCAACAAACAAGAGGCGGGGCATATGTGTGTGACGCACAGGCACATATACTGTATATACTGTATATATATATATGCGCATGCCACAGAGCAACCACTAGCTATGGGTACAGTTTTGGTTGTTTAAAAGCCAATTTTTACAATGAGTCTTAAAAGTGTTTTAGTGTGGTACGTTCTCTGATTGCAGATGGTCTATTATTCCAGTAATAAGATGCAAGTCATTTCACAGTAACAATACTGTAAAATAACGATAAAGTGCTGGCAACTCTGCTGCTAGCACTTTACTGTTATTTTACAGAATTTTTTTTTTACAGTGTATGCATAGTTGTGTAGTAGGGATTTGCAACCAGCAAATACAGAGCCACATATGGCTGTTTTGCTCGTAACAAATGGTTTTCAAATAAGTGGATAAACATGTTTCACACGAGGAAAAAAAATAGAAACGTTGATACAAGCTTGGACATTTATAAGTAGGGGAGACCAGGGCAAGTTATCACACTGGTCATTTCTCCAAAACTACAGGTGCTGTCTCAAAACGGAAATAGCCATTTCATGTGCAAACATGTTCTGTTCTCAAGGTCCTGCTCAACTCTGATCCAAGTCACTCTAACCTGATCTATTTTTGTATTTTTCACCATCAAAAGTAAAAAAAAAATAATAAATAAATAAATAAAAAAAATCTGTTATATTTTATGTTGTGGAGTGTGTGAAAAAAGAGTCGGGCTCATGGCACACAGTTTATTACACACTTCACATCTCTCTAGCACAGAACAGACTGAACATTTCAGCAGTCACTCTCCTCTTAAGTTTCATGGCATTTCTCCACACACAACATGACATTTGCATCACACTACATTCAACCCCCTTCGTCCTTGACTCCTTCCTGCTATCTCGCCAGGAACCTCCTGAGTATTGTTCTCCCATGTTTATCCACTGTCTCTTGTCTGAGATGCTAAATAATCTGGCTCCCCCAAGGTGCTAAACTGTACCTAAAACTTAGTTTAGTATGGTTATTTAAAATTGTGCTTTCCTACTAGGTAGAGGAGACATTTCAGTGTCTTTTGATTCGTTAAGTGCAGTCTTGCAGCTGATTTTGAGACTTAGCTCAAAATAGATCACATGTTAATTTGGAGCAAGTTGTCACAGTTTGCCCCAATGTTTATATGTACATACATACATACATACATACATACATACATAGAGCACTCTTGAAGCAGTGCTGAAGTTGTGATATTTTGAAAAAAGGGTGAAGAAAAGAAGGAATATTCTCCAAAGAAGTCCATAAAGAAGACATGAAGTGCAATACCATGATGCCTGCACTCAAGGACAAGCAGTTTATGCGCAGCAGAACTGTACCTCTGAGGATGAGGATGACGATGACAGGGATGTTGTTAGTTTTTATTTCCTGATGGTTGTTTGGTGTTTAGAGCTATTTACTGATGTTGAATTTGGTTTATAATTTGCAATAAACGTGAACTAAAATAAAAGACTAATACTGACAGATAGCTGTGTTTTTATTTGTCATTGATCTTGTGACATCTTACCTGTTGATGGGGCAAGTTGTCACAAGTACACTCACTGTATCTAACCATCTACAGCTCTGTAATGAAATGAGATATGAAGATGTGATGAATACAAAACATGTGCCATAGATTCATATCCTTCATTTGGTTTCACATTTGGACCACTGTGATGCATTATGCCCAGTCAATGTATGAAAGAGTGAAACGTGTGACAACATGCCCCAGTCTCCCCTACAAAGTCTCAGGTCTAGCAAGTTTGTGGAACAGTGGTCAACACAGTTGTTTCACTGAAAGGCCAAGGGCGACCTTTCTATGTGGAGTTTCCAAAGTTCTCCCCTATGTGGTGCCATTTGTACAAAGACAGTCACAAATCTTTCACTGATATATTTTACATATTTAGCTCATTACCCTCACATGTAACCAGGTTTCCTGTCATTTGAGATACAAATTCATCTACAGCCTGTATGCATATGTAATTAACAGTATATTTATAAATAAAATAAAAGCAAAATACCAAATTTTAAATCTAAATCTAAATGTTAAATCTGTATCTAATGCTATATATAAATCTAAATATTAAATCTAAATTTGAACATTAAATCTAAATCTAAATGTTAAATCTAAATGCAAAATATCTCACCAAGTGTGAAGCTAATTATTTAGAAAATATGCTAATTGACCATGCCCCCTGAGTGGCTTCATGCCGGACGACCCGCACGAAGTGGTACTACAAGTTTTAACACTTCCTGGAAGGCTTCTGCTTCCATGTTCTGGGGTTGGGGCTTGGCCGTCTGGCATGAAGCCACTCAGAGGGCGTGGTCAATTAGTATATTTTCTAAATATTTAGCTTTACACTTGGATAAATATTTAACATTTAGATTTAGATTTAACATTCAGTTTTAGGTTTAACATTTAGATTTAGATTTAAAATGTGATATTTAGCTTTTATTTTATTTATAAATATACTGTTGTGGAGAAAGGAAGCAGGCAAGGCAACGAGCTGGACAACACACAAACTTTATTCCTTCGCCAACATTCAGTACAGTAAAATCTCCTGGGTCTCTGTGCATCGTCCTTTTATAATCTTTAATTCCATGCATTGAGACCCAGGAATCCCGACCATAATCATTGTGTAGAACAAAGACATGCGTGGCACATTAACATAACATAACGCCAGTACCGCATTCTCACACCCTTTCCTCCTCCAGCGGTTCTGGCGTTTCCTCCTCTCCTCAGGGGGCGAATAGTCCTTACTATCCTGTCTAAGACCCCCCGGTGACACTTCCTTCTTCAGCACATTGTTCCCTTTTTCCCCCAGCTGCCATCTTTGGGTGGAGGATCCCCCACCTGTACCACCACACTGTTAGCAATTGCATATGCATACATGTTGTAGATGAATTTGTATCTCAAATGAGAGGAAACCCAGCTAAATGTGAGGAAAGTGAGCTAAATATCCAAAATATATCAGTGAAAGAATTGTGAATGTCTTTGCACAAACGGCACCACATCCTCCTTGTGTCTGCGTGTGTTGTTGCTGGGTACTCCAGTTTCCTCATACAGTCCATAGACATGCACGCTAGGTTAACTGGCATCAATTGGGGATAAATTGTTCTCAGGTAGGAATGATGCTGGATAGGCTCCAGACCTCCCATCACCAACCTGCAAAGGACTATGCTGGATTCATGCTGCACCTCTGCTGTCCACGTACATGTAACCAGAAACCTTGTGTGACAAAATTTCCGTCATCGTTTCCACTCCACTAGTGTCCGCAGTGTTCGATCGCGGACGACTGCATGCAGCCCAAATATTGTGACTGTGCCGCCTGCCCACGATCTGAACGCGTTGAGAAGCGCATGCGCACGACTGAACGTCCCATTCATGAGGTGGCGATATCGATACAGAATAGCAAGACAAAGTAGATGAAGAAGACAACGAGGAAGCGGAAGACGAGAATAACCATACATGAATCATACACACATACTTCAGCAGCAGCAGCAGCATCTTTGTGGAAAAGGAGTGAAAACTGGGAAGTCAAGCAGCAGAAAGCAAGCAGCGTTTCTTCGTTGGTGAAAATCCTGGCACATCAGCGCATTGGCGCTAACTATCAGGCGGGAGTGAAACTACACATGATGGTTGTGCGCATGCGTCAACTGCTTGGCCTGGGTAGATGAAAAAAGTGAGCATGAACAGTGCTGCATGCGTGCCAGGCTCGTCCAAAGCGTACGCGGACCAAAGCGGACTAGAAGGGAAATGAAGCATGAACAAGTGGTTGAGAAGATGAAGTCTGAAGTTCACCAGAAAAAATCACCAAACATCACAATTTTGCAAGAAAGGTTGCAGAAAAAAAGTCGCAAGTGTACAAAAGATACAAATTAAGGAGAAAAAGTAATCATTTTAGAAAAAGTTGCAAATTTAAGAGAACACAACTATTTCTAGAAAATCAAATCTGCATAATTATAGTAAAAACAATTAGCCACACATTTACAAGACAAATCTTACATTTTTGAGGGAAAATTAACATTTGAAAAAACTAAGGGAGGCAACAAAATTTCCAGAAAAAGTTGCAAGTTTACCAGAAAAAAATGCACATTTATGAGAGAAAAGAGTTCCACATTTAAGAGGAAACAAATTACTTGTTACTAGAGCTGACAGGCTGGTTTATATTTGGGTTTGTGTTTATTTTGTGGCTCCATGCAACTTTTTTTTTCAAATTGGCTCTTTCCATAGATGAGGTTGCTGACCCCATTATATACACAAATGGCTTCTGCAAAGATGTTTGGGATAAACATGCAAAGTGTCAAGAAATGAGATCAGCACCTGTACAACCTATTACAGCCAGCCTTCAGACTAAATGCTTTGTGTCCAACAGTGTCTGTCAAAAGGAGATCATTTTTACGCTATGTGGTCATCTGAGGGACACCGGCCGTAAAATAAGGTTTTAGACTGTGGATGAATTTAAAGTCTTCATCAGAGCATTAAAGGAAATAATTAATGTCATTTATTATAATTTTATTTAATCTTGTCCAATACATCTCCAGTATAGTCCAAAAAAGGAGCTGAAAATGTCTATATTTGATTCTAGTTTTTGTTCCCATTAATGTCAAATTAGCAGATCCTTAATTAACTCCAGTTTGCAT
This sequence comes from Pholidichthys leucotaenia, assembly GCA_020510985.1. Lineage (NCBI taxonomy): Eukaryota > Metazoa > Chordata > Actinopteri > Cichliformes > Pholidichthyidae > Pholidichthys > Pholidichthys leucotaenia. The sequence continues at coordinate 396,396,615 of CM035843.1, forward strand.
ATATTTCCAGATCATCTTTGTCATCAAGCGTCTCCCTTCACCTGAAAATGACGTCCATAATTGCTAATATTGTGGGAATGTGAGAATGATGAGACAGATTTCTCTCATAGCAGCTTTATTCACATTCACCAACATCTCAACGAAGTAAGAGAGCATTACAGCATACCTGCCAACCACTCCGGTTTTTGCCGTAATGGTTCCGGTTTTCAAGACCCCATTCCGGGTTACGGCTTTATTAATCAAAATTACGGTTTTTCACTAAAAATTCAGTCAAAAATTTTAAATCGTAAAAAAAACACGAAAGCAATTCCAAACACGAGATCGCTAGGAATCATATCTAAATTTAGAACATAGTAGCGTCAGTAGCGTTTCTTTTCGTGGTTCACTGCTACGCTTTACCTGAAGCATTTGCTAAGCTAACGCTATCGCTATTGAGGGTATTGAGGTTTCTATTCTCGCGCGAAATCCCGGAGATGCGTGCGTACATGGCGAGATGTAAACACGATGTAAACTGCTGCAGACGTTCGCACGACTGCACTTCAACCCTGGCAAATGGACCATGGATTATACAATTCAACATAAACATCTAAAGAGACAAAACAAAAGAGAAACATCTAAAGGGAGAATACATTTTATATAATGCCTAAGATTCTGAAGAACATGTGCTGTGTAATTGCAAGCCTTGTCATGCTTGGTGTATCATGTAAACATAAAATATCAGAGCGATTTTGCCGTCTTTTAGGCACGTGTCTGTTAAACAGTGCTAGTATACCCTGCTGATATTTCTAGTCTTCTAGTTACCTCCGCCAAGGAGGTTATGTGATCATCAGCGTTGGTTTGTCTGTTTGTCTGTTTGTTTGTTAGCAAGATAACTCAAAAAGTTATGGACGGATTTTCATGAAATTTTCACAGATTGTCAGAAAGAGCTGTGTGGGATTGTGACGTATATCTTCAACATGAGCCTGAAACTGGGGAGGGTACCACAGCTGTGGAAAACATCTTGTGTGGTACCTGTACCAAAAACTTCCCACCCCAAAGACCTGAACAGCTACAGACCGGTGGCCTTGACGTCCCACTTGATGAAGACCCTGGAGAGACTGCTCCTTGCTCACCTCCGCCCCCTGGTGGAACCAGCGATGGATCCACTCCAGTTCGCCTACCAGCATGGCATTGGGGTGGAGGATGCGGTGATCTTCCTCCTTCACCGTTCTCTGTCCCACCTGGAGAAGCCCGGGAATATGGTGAGGATCATGTTCTTTGACTTCTCCAGTGCTTTCAACACCATCCAACCGATGATCCTGAAGGACAAGCTGCTGCGCGCAGGGGTGGACCAGCACCTGTCATCATGGATCCTGGACTACCTCACGAACCGGCCTCAGTTTGTGAGAACCCGGGACTGTGTGTCCGACACGATCATCAGTAGCACGGGGGCCCCCCAGGGAACGGTGCTGGCTCCCTTCCTGTTCACTCTTTATACTGCGGACTTCTCACACAACACAACACACTGCCATCTACAGAAGTTCTCTGATGACTCTGCAATCGTTGGCCTCATCTCCAATGGAGATGAAGCTGAGTACAGAGGGCTTATCCAGGACTTCGTGGACTGGTGCCATCGGAACTGCCTCCAGATCAACGCGAGGAAAACTAAGGAGCTGGTGGTGGACTGCCGCAGGCATGGGCAGCCCCTCACAGTACCAGTAAATATACAGGGAACAGACATCGAGATGGTGACATCCTATAAGTACCTGGGTATTCATCTGAACAATAAACTAGACTGGTCACACAATACTGATGCACTCTACAAGAAGGGACAGCGCAGGCTGTTCCTGCTGAGGAGACTCAGGTCTTTTGGTGTACAAGGGGCGCTGCTGAAGTCATTCTATGACACGGTGGTGGCATCAGCCATCACTTTTGGAGTGGTCTGCTGGGGCAGTGGCATTACTGCAGCCGATAGGAAGAGACTGAACAAACTGATTAAGAAAGCTAGCTCTGTCCTGGGGCAGCGCCTTGATCCGATGGAGGAGATAGGAGAGAGAAGGACGGTGGCTAAACTGTCATCTCTGCTGGAGTCCGAGTTCCACCCTATGCAGGACATACTGAATGCACTGAGGAGCTCATTTAGCAGTAGACTACATCATCCCAGGTGCACAACCGAGAGGTTTCGTAGGTCCTTCCTACCAACGGCTGTCAGACTGTACAACCTAAGCAGGGCTGCTCGCAGAGATAGCAAAAAGACGTAACAAACTAATAGTTTTTTGAATGCAAAAGATGCAATAGACTTACACAATGGTCCCCTCCGGCATACAACTAGGAACATACCGGTCGCTATGGAGGGTGAGAATATGTATGGGCACATAATCATACCATGTAGGATAACTAAGTAGACGGTTATGCTGTTTCATTCCATCTAGCAACAATGCTCTGCACTGTGTGTGTTTATATATTTACATATCTATTCCATCTAGCTACAATGCTCAGCACTGGGTGTGTTTATATATTTATATATCTACATATTATTCCATCTAGCTACATTGCTCCGCACTGTGTGTGTTTATATACTTGCATATTTATTCCACCTAGCTGCAATGCTCCGTACTGTGGGTGTTTATATATTTACATATTTATTCCATCTAGCTACAATGCTCTGCACTGTGTGTTCATATATTCATATATTTATTCCATCCAGCTACAATGCTCTGCACTGTGTGTCTGTGTGTGTGTGTATATATATATATTTTATAGTAATACGTACATATGTATATTAGCTGCTCTTGCTTGCTTGTTTTTTTCTTGCCTTCTGATTGTTGCTCTGAGTGTTGCTATCCCTGTGCTGTTGCAATCCTGGAATTTCCCCGTTGTGGGACTAATAAAGGCTTATCTTATCTTATCTTATCTTAAATGGGGTATCCTACAGATGATTAGATTTTGGTGGTGATCCGGATCACCGTCTGGATCCAGGAATTTTTTAAAGGATTCTTTTTTTTTTTTAAATTTAACATTGCGAGATAGGGCCATTTTCAATATTTTATTTATGATGTTAAACACTGTATGGGGGGAACTGTGGCGCTTGGCGGAGGTCTGCGCTGTCCGAGTGCTTTTCTAGTATTCATAATACATCACATCTGGCCTATTCAAAGTTCTATGCAGTGTTAAAGGGTACCTGTGGTGGTCGTGAAAAAAAAGATATTATATTGAGCCCCTGTCTCACGTTCTAGTTCAAGTTTAAGTTGAAATTCATGTTCAAAGCAATTTGATATAAATCCATTGCTGATGTGCTGGTTCAGCTATGTCAGCAAAACATGGGTGCAGCCATACTAGCGACTACATGGCCTGCCAGGACGCTTCCTGTGACGTAATAAAGTGGGCACCATGATCTGGATCAATATTGGCTGAGTCTGGAGTGCCCGGATGAGCATGTCTTTCGGGATATTCAAATTCAAATGTTTATTTCAAACTCAGGGTTCATATTAAATGCAGAACTAAAACGAGTAGAAAATAAATAAATAAATGCTTAAATTCAGCGGGTCAACTCGTCTGATCTGAGGTCCTAACTGCCGCAATACGGCAGATGATTCGGCTCCTCCCTCGCCGTTATACAGAGCAGCAGACACTCGGCGCTCTTGTTAAAACAAAAACATACAATGCGATATGGATATCGCAACATGGCGGAATGTAAAGCCTTTGGATGTCTCAATAATAAGCGAAAAAACAAAGATAAACACTTCTTTTGTGTACCCAAACCCAGCTCACCTTGTCAGAAGATCATAGAGGAAAAGTGATTACGCAATCTCAGAACAGGGCACTGGTGAATCCTTTCAGACGAAATTGCATTGTGTGTGAGGACCACTTCGTCACTTTAACCCTCAGAAGACCTTTCTGGCTCAAACCTGTAGCCATGTTGGACAAATTCTTCCTCAGAGTCAGAAAATTCAGCCATAATAGAACAAAAACAACGGACAACAGTACCGTAGTCGCGGTGAAACGCTGAGTATTGTCTTTTCAGTAGCAATGGTATGACGTCACTTCCGCATATGTCATGGCGGCGCCCATAGTTTTCATTGGCTGGCCATGCCCGCGGTCCTATTTCAATATATCTCAGGTGGTATATGGCTGGCAACAGTTATTTACCCAAATAACAAATACCTTTTCCTAATGTTTTCAAGTTAAATGCGTCTTCACGACCACCACAGGTACGCTTTAAGATAGTCTTTTGAATGCAAATTTAATGAATGAATGAATCTTTATTTCGGATAGATTAAAAGTAAAGATTAAAAAGAAACAGAATAATATAACAAAGGCAAAAAAATCCAACAAGGTCAAATTAAACAATAACTCCTCTGATTATACAGTTCAACATAAGTCATCTGAAATGGGTGATGGCTGAAGCCGCAGCTTATATTGCCCACCCATATTCCATCCAAGAATTCAAAAGAAAAACAAAACAAGAGCGATTACAATTCGGAACAAAGCTAAGACAAAATGTGACCAAAAAAAACTAAGTAACAACACAACACAGACTGGATATGACAATCCTTATGTGATTTTACATGTCATCTTGTATATATGTTTGGAGTATTTCTTCCTTTAGTTTTTGTTTAAATTGTCCAAGCGTTGTACATGATTTTAATTCAGGTCCAAAATCGTTCCATAATCTGACTGCTTGTACTGAAACACAGTGTTGCTTGGTGGTAGTTCTCACTGAAGGTTTTTGAAATATACATGTTCCTCTGAAATGATATTGTTTCTCCCTTATTTGGAACAGCTTTTGGATATTTGCGGGCAGTGATAGATTCTTAGCTTTTAACATTATTACTGTAGTTTTAAAGTCAACCAGATCTTTCAACTTGAGAGCTTTTAATTTAAGAAAAAGTGGGTTTGTTGGTTCCCTGTAAGCAGCTTTGTTTATTATTCTAATAGCTCTCTTCTGAAGCATAAAGACTGGATATATGTTTGTTTTATATGTATTTCCCCATACTTCAGTACAATATGTCATGTATGGGAGTATTAATGAATGATACAAAGTATATAATGTGGGTTGTTGATTCAGCAAATATTTCGCTCTGTGTAGTATTGCAATTGATTTAGATATTTTACCTTTAATATAATTAATATGTGACTTCTATGTCAAATGCTAATATTTGTTTGACACTGCGGCCCCTGGACCCCGGCTAGCTACTAGGCTTTTCAGGTTTGAAAGTTGAAGAAATATGAGGTTGTTAGCTACATTCTAACTTGATTTAATGCTAATATTTGTTTGGTGTCGGGGGGCTTTGCCCCCCTGAACCCCCCACCAGGACTTTGTTCTGGACCTACCGGGGCCTGCGGCCCCTGGACCCTGGCTAGCTACAAGACTTTTCAGGTTTGAAAGTTGAAGAAATATGAGGTTGTTAGCTACATTTAACTAGATTTAATGCTAATATTTGTTTGGCAAATATTAGCATTATTATTATTAGCATTAGCATTATTAGCATTAGCATTAGCATCGGCCCCTGGACCCCGGCTAGCTACTAGGCTTTTCAGGTTTGAAAAGTTGGCAGGTATGTTACAGGGAACTCTCGTCCTTAAATAGCAGGACTCTCACAGTTCACAAGTCACATGCATCACAAATCACATTGCATTATAATCGGCAGTAACTATGCATCTCTTCTCTCTGATATCACCCCCACAGTCTACCATGCATCTCCTCCTTAATCCTCTAATAACACCCCCACAGTCTCAAGCTCTGCATACCAAAGCTAACATCCTTGCAGCTTCCTGTTATCTCCAAGGAAGCTCTGTCTTTGTTCTGATCTAAAATGTGAGTCACAAAATAGGTCACATATGTGTGGCCACCACACCAGCCCCCCCAAATATTTTAGACAAACAAGAGAATAACAACATACATGCCGTGATAGAATCAATACACATCAGTCCGCATGCTGTCTGGGCTTCAGTCTCCTGCCGTATCTGCTGTAGCTGGGATTCAACGTCTCCGCTGCGCTGTCACGCTGGGGGTTTGCCGTCTGGGGGTGGAAACCCTTTGTCAGTCCCTGCGGATGTTCTGGGGAAACATTACTCTGTGAAGCCCCCCGTGGGGGTCTACCTCACCGCGGAGCCCTTGCCAACAGCACTTGCTCATCTGCCACCACAAAAGCGGGTTGGAGTCTGTTTATGCCAACTTTTTCTTTCCTACCCCCCAAATCTAGCAAAAACTGCTTGTCCCCTGTTTCCAGCACTCTGAACGGCCCATCATAAGGTGGTCGCAACGGGGGTCGATGCGCATCGTGTCTGACAAAAACAAACTCTGCGTTCTTCAACGCTTTAGGCACAAAAATGAGCAGAAAACTGTGGTGCACGAGGCCAGGCATCGTGCTTGATTCTATGTTACTCCGCAACAGCTGCAACGGGGAGGTGTCTGGCGCCGGGTTATCTGGGAGAAACTCCCCAGGCAGCCGAAGTGGTTGCGCAAACACGAGTTCCGCTGGAGAGGCTTCTAAGTCCTCTTTAGGCGCAGAACGCAACCCCAATAAAATCCACGGTAACTTGTCTACCCAATTTGCATCCGTCAGTGACGCTCTGAGAGCCGCTTTCAATGACCTATGAAAACGTTCGCATAACCCATTAGCCTGCGGATTGTACGCGGTTGTGCGGCGAATTGTGACACCCAGGCTGCGGGCCATAGTCGACCAAAGTTCGGACACAAATTGAGGGCCTCTGTCAGATGTAATGTCCGACGGAACTCCGAAACACGCCACCCAAGCTGTTAAAAACGCGTGTGCTACCTCCTCGGCCGTGGTTGATGCCAGTGGAACCACTTCAGGCCAGCGCGTGGTGCGGTCCACCATTGTCAGAAGGTGTGTGCACCCCTGCGACGCCGGGAGGGGTCCCACGAGGTCCACATGAACGTGATCGAACCTCTTGGCCGGAATGTGAAACGGCTCCAAAGGAGCCCTCGTGTGCCTGTGTACTTTGGCTCGTTGACACGCCGTGCAGGCTGCTGCCCACTCCTTAACTTGTTTGCGAAGACTCGGCCACACAAATTTCTTCCCTACCATTTTGACCGACGCGCGCACTCCCGGGTGCGCCAAAGAATGAATAAAGTCAAAAACGCGGCGGCGCCACGCGGCCGGTACTACTGGACGCGGCCGTCCAGTGGAGACATCGCAGATTGGGGGGGCATACCTTCTTGCAGCACCCTGCTCTCCAGCCTTAACCCTGTTGGTCCAGACTGGAGCGCGCGCACATCCGAGTCACTAACCTGCTCCGCGGCCATGGCTGCGTAATCTACTCCTACGCTGACTGAGGCTGCTACGGCGCGCGAGAGGCAATTTGCCACTACATTCAGTTTGCTCGCCACATGCTGAATATCAGTGGTAAACTCTGATATCACGGCCAGCTGTCTCTGCTGCCGGCCTGACCACGGTTCGGAAACCTTGGCCATCGCGAATGTTAGCGGTTTGTGGTCAACGAACGCGGTGAAACGGCGTTCTTCCAGCCAGAACTGAAAGTGGCGGATGGCCAAATGGAGAGCCAGCAGCTCCCTGTTGAACGCGCTGTATTTACGTTCACTATCGCGTAAGGTCCTGCTGAAAAAGGCGAGGGGCTGCCAAACCCCGGCTACATGTTGCTCCACGACCGCCCCTATGGCCACATCTGACGCGTCAGTAGTGAGCGCTATGCGGGCCGTTGGGTCTGGGTGTGCCAACAACGCAGCCTTTGCCAAGGCTGCTTTCACCTCCGAGAACGCTTGGTCCCGCTCCAGGGACCACTCGACCTTATCCGTGGGTTTCTTTTTTTTGAGCGCGGCATACAGCGGCTACATGAGTTGTGCCACGCGGGGGAGAAAACGGTTATAAAAATTCACCATTCCCAAAAACTCCTGTAACACCCTGACCGTCTGCGGCCGGGGGAAATCTGCCACCGCGCGCACTTTGTCAGGAAGCGGAACTGCTCCTTCGGGGGAGACGCGGTGTCCTAAAAAATCGATCTGCGCCACCCCGAACTGACACTTCGCTGGGTTGATTATTAACCCATGATCTCCCAACCTTCGGAAAACTGTGGCCAGGTGTTTTTCGTGTTCGTCTTCGGACGCGCTGGCTACCAAAATATCGTCCAAGTAGACGAACACAAAAGGGAGGTCGTGAAGCACCGCGTCCATCATGCGTTGGAATGTCTGTGCAGCCCCTTTAAGCCTGAATGGCATGCGTAAAAACTCGAAAAGGCCAAATGGAGTTATTACCGCTGTTTTGGGTATGTCCTCAGCGCGCACTGGGACTTGGTGGTAACCGCGGACCAAATCTATCTTAGAAAAAACACGAGCCCCTGCCAAATGAACGAAAAAATCTTGGATATGCGGGATTGGGTAGCGATCGTGTGCTGTAGCGTTGTTTAACCTGCGGAAATCCCTGCAAGGTCGCCATGATCTGTCAGCTTTCGGGACCATGTGTAGCGGGGAAGCCCACGGACTGTTTGAACGCCTGATAATGCCCAACCTCTCCAGGTTGGCGAACTCCTTGCGCGCTATGGCCAGTTTAACTGCGTCCAAGCGCCGAGCTTTTGCAAAAACGGGCGGTCCGGTAGTGGTAATAAAATGTTCCACCCCGTGTTTAGCGACTGTTGCCGAAAATGTGGGGACCGTGAGTGCTGGGAACTGAGTGAGCAGTGTGTGGAACTTACCGCTTGCAGCTGTGACGTTGGCTTGTGCTGTTGGCGGGACCACTCGCGCTGTACAGGGAATAGAATCAAAAGAAAATGCATTAACCAGGCGCCTGTTAGCGAGATCAACCAACAAACCATGTGAGCACAAAAAATCAGCCCCCAACATATTGAAATTCACTGATGCTATAACAAAAGTCCACTCAAATGTACGGCTGTGTAGGGACAGAAGCAGAGTCTTCTCACCGAAGGTCTTAATCTCCGAGCCGTTCGCTGCTGCCACCCCGGGACCTCTGGAACCTGCCAGCCTGTCCGCGTAGGAAGGTGTGATGAAACTCAACTGAGAGCCTGTGTCCACGAGGAAATGTCTCCCCGAGCGCGCGCCCAACAAGTAGAGCAGCTTGTTCTCCTCCCTGAGGGCCGCGGCTGCTACCGACCCCCGGTCTTGGTGCTTGAACTGGCACGGTGGTACACATTTGCGTGCCCTCTCTGCGAAGTGGCGATGGTAGAAACAAAGGACGTCTCCTCCGCGTTCCCTGGCTCCCACCGCCGCCGTCGTCGATGGGTCTGCTACTGCTGCCCCTGGCCCCCTGTCATCTGCGGTCGTCGCGCCGAGTTCCGCTGCTGCGGCCGTGGCCGTGCGCTGTCTGCTGGCGTTGACAATTCGCTGCGCCTCCCGGGCCAGCGCGCGGTAGTCCTGCTGGGCCAACAACGGCGAACTGGTCAGGGTCGCTCTCGTCTCTGACGGTAGGGTCCTGAGGAAGAGGTGGGTGAAGATGAAGTGGTCGTCACCAGAGCCTTTCAACCACAACAACTTCTCCATCAGACTAACGGGCGAGTCATCTCCCAACTCGGTCAGCGCTAGGAGTCTCTCTGCTCGCTCCTCGATGGAGGGGGTGAAGTGCTGGATGAGTGCAGCCTTCAACGCACCGTATTTGTCGCTGTCTGGCGGCTGCTCGATAAGGCTCTCCACATGCTGAGCCGTGTGGTGTCCAGTCTTGCGACCACATGGTAGAATTTTGTGTCGTCTACCGATATTCCCCGGAGGCTGAATTGTGCCTCAACCGCGTGGAACCAGGAGCATGGATTGTTCTGCCAAAAGTCCGGTAGCTGGACCGTAGCGGCAGCCGCTTGGCTAGGGGCTCCTGACGAGGCTGGCCCCGGGGAATTCTCCTGTTGCTGCATACTACATCTTGGGTCACCAGTGTGGGAATGTGAGAATGATGAGACAGATTTCTCTCATAGCAGCTTTATTCACATTCACCAACATCTCAACGAAGTAAGAGAGCATTACAGGGAACTCTCGTCCTTAAATACCAGGACTCTCACAGTTCACAAGTCACATGCATCACAAATCACATTGCATTATAATTGGCAGTAACAATGCATCTCTTCTCTCTGATATCACCCCCACAGTCTACCATGCATCTCCTCCTTAATCCTCTAATAACACCCCCACAGTCTCAAGCTCTGCATACCAAAGCTAACATCCTTGCAGCTTCCTGTTATCTCCAAGGAAGTTCTGTCTTTGTTCTGATCTAAAATGTGAGTCACAAAATAGGTCACATATGTGTGGCCACCACAATATGTTTTTTTTTTTCCCCGTTTTGATGCTTTCATGTAAAGCTAGACTTGAAGCTTCTGTTTCCTAGAAAACTAAATTAAAGCAGCAGCCTTGTGAAGTATTCATGATTTTAAATGACATATTTATGTTCCCATCAGTTCAGATCGACCTACCTCCCAGTATGATGATCACGAAGGGTCTTCCGAGAAAGTACACAGCTGTCCAGATGCACTTGCATTGGGGCGGCTGGGATCTGGAGGCCAGCGGTGCAGAGCACACCATAGACGGCATCCGCTACATGGCAGAGGTTGGCTTAAAAAAAGATGAGCTCTTAATAATCCTAATATTCAGATTTATTTACAGAGGCTTCAGTTTTCTGGTGAATACTTCACTGCTATACCCACCATGTCTTGGTTTAATTTCTTTTGGCCCGAGTTTAAAGTCAGTACTATTTGGCTTGTTTTCCATTTGTGTTACAGGTCATATTTTAGTGCCTTGACCTGCTTTGCATTTCCATCCTCTCTTCCAGCTCCATGTTGTCCATTATGACTCTGACAGGTACAAGAGTTTTACCGAAGCCAGAGATAAGCCAGATGGACTGGCGGTCCTCGCCTTTTTCTATGACGTATGTAAACCACAAATACCTCCTCTTCCATGTTTTGATGTCAGACCAGTATTTTATACAATGGAGTCCTTGGACCATTTATCACATTTGACCTTTAGTTCAGCTGAAGGAAGTTTATAGACTAGTTTCTGGAAAAGGCTTTGTTGTGGAAAAAAGATAATTTCCTAAATGACCAACTGGTCTTTGAAGTGTGGTAGACTTTGTTTTGGTCATCCTGCAGGATTAAAGGCTCTATTGAGTCTTCAGCTGCCCGCCTACTGATTGATTGAGGTCTTGTTCCCAGAGGGCTCAGACTCTGAGTCTTAGTTATGAGACACTTCCTCTCCATTCCTTTGAGAGGTCTTTGCTACAGCAATAGCAGTGCTGGCATTCACTGTTGTAGCACCACAGATTCAGTCCTGCTTGGACATGCAATGCTGTGAAAAAGTATTTGCCCCTTCCTGATTTAAGATAAGATAAGATAAGCCTTTATTAGTCCCACAATGGAGAAATTCCAGGATTGCAACAGCACAGGGATAGCAACACTCAGAGCAACAATCAAGAAGACAAGAAAAACAAGAGCAGTGAATATACATATGTACATATAAATATATAAACATACAGTGCGGAGCATTGCAGCTAGATGGAATAAATATATAAATACATATATACACAGTACGGAGCATCGTAGCTAGATGGAATAAACAGCATAACCGTCTACTTAGTTATCCTACATAGTATGAATATGTACCCATACATATTGTCACCCTCTGTAGCGACCGATGTTGTCCTAGTTGTATACTGGAGGGGACCATTGTGTAAGTCTATTGCGTCTTTTGCATTCAATACTATTAGGTTGTCACGTTTTTTTGCTATCTTTGCGAGCAGCCCTGCTTAGGTTATACAGTCTGACAGCCGTAGGTAGGAAGGACCTGCGAAGCCTCTCGGTCGCGCACCTAGGATGATGTAGTCTACTGCTAAATGAGCTCCTCAGTGCGTTCAGTATGTCCTGCATAGGGTGGAACTCGGACTCCAGCAGAGATGACAGTTTAGCCACCATCCTTCTCTCTCCTATCTCCTCCACTGGGTCAAGGCGCTGCCCCAGGACAGAGCTAGCTTTCTTGATCAGTTTGTTCAGACTCTTCCTATCGGCTGCTGTAATGCCGCTGCCCCAGCAGACCACTCCAAAAGTGATGGCTGATGCCACCACCGTGTCGTAGAATGTCTTCAGCAGTGCCCCTTGTACACCGAAAGACCTGAGCCTCCTCAGTAGGAACCGCCTGCGCTGTCCCTTCTTGTAGAGTGCGTCGGTATTGTGTGACCAGTCTAGGTTATTGTTCAGATGAACACCCAGGTACTTGTAAGATGTCACCATCTCAATGTCTGTTCCCTGTATGTTTACTGGTGCTGTGAGGGGTTGTCCTTGCCTGCGGCAGTCCACCACCAGCTCCTTAGTTTTCCTCGCGTTAATCTGGAGGCAGTTCCGATGGCACCAGTTCACGAAGTCCTGGATAAGTCCCCTGTACTCAGCTTCATCTCCGTTGGAGATGAGGCCGACAATCGCAGAGTCGTCAGAGAACTTCTGTAGATGGTAGTGTGTTGTGTTGTGTGAGAAGTCCGCAGTATAAAGGGTGAACAGGAAGGGAGCCAAAACCGTTCCCTGGGGGGCCCCCGTGCTACCGATGATCGTGTCGGACACACAGTCCCGGGTTCTCACAAACTGTGGCCGGTTAGTGAGGTAGTCCAGGATCCATGATGACAGGTGCTGGTCCTCCCCTGCGCACAGCAGCTTGTCCTTCAGGATCATCGGTTGGATGGTGTTGAAAGCACTGAAGAAGTCAAAGAACATGACCCTCACCGCATTCCCGGGCTTCTCCAGGTGGGACAGAGAACGGTGAAGGAGAAAGATCACTGCATCCTCCACCCCTATGCCATGCTGGTAGGCGAACTGGAGTGGATCCATCGCTGGTCCCACCAGGGGGCGGAGGTGAGCCAGGAGAAGTCTCTCCAGGGTCTTCATCATGTGGGACGTCAGGGCCACTGGTCTGTAGCTGTTCAGGTCTTTGGGGTGGGAAGTCTTTGGTACAGGTACCACACAAGATGTTTTCCACAACTGTGGTACCCTCCCCAGCTTCAGGCTCAGGTTGAAGATGAGCTCCACAATCCCACACAGCTGGTCTGCACAGGACTTGAGGAGCTTTGCACTGATGCCGTCCGGTCCCGAGGCCTTCCTCGCCTTGATTTTCTTCAGCTCCATCCTCACCTGGGTCTTAGTGAGGGTCATGTTGGGGGGCTGTGTGTTGGAAGTGGGGGGGTGTTGGTGGAGTGCGGTGTGGGCAGCAGGACTCGATGTCTTTAGAGGCAGCAGTGGTTGTTGTGCAGTCGGGGGGGGGGGGAGGGCGGTTGGTCAAACCTATTAAAACACAGGTTCAGATTGTTCGCCCACTCCCTGCCCCCGTGGCCTGGGGGGAGGTATTCTGGAGCCCAGAGATGGTTTTAAGGTTTCTCCAGACCCCACCGATGTCCCTCTGTTGCAGCTTGTCCTCCATCTTCTTCCTGAAGCTGTCCTTGCCTTCTCTGATCTTCGATCTTATCAACAACCTAAAAATGTGCATTTATGCCTAAACTAAGTAACTTGTCAAATGAGGCTTGAACAAAGAAATTGTCATGAATCTGGGTTTGGTTGTTCCAAACCCAGTTCTGACTTATTGTTAGTTTTTGCCCTGTTTTCCATTAGGTGCGTCAGGGAGCTGTTTGGGTCCTTCGCTCCCTGACAGCTTGGGCACGCCTCCCCCTCTTGTCAGTGCCATCAGCTGTTTCACATTACAGGGGTTCACACACATACACACACTCACTCCATTCATTCCCATTCATACGCTCAGACACTCACTCATGACATCAGGGTTTAATTATGTTCAGCCCACGCTTTCTTAACCGGCAATCTCTTCCCTCGTTAGCATTGTGATTACTTATACGCTGCATTTGTGGGAAGAGATTGTCGGGGCATTCACCCTCATATGTGGCAGCGTGTTCCTCCACGTATGTTGTTTCATCACCTGCGTGTTATTCAGCCAGACATTTAAAGACGGTTAATCCCTTGAGATCACAAAAAAACGTGATTGTGGTCTATTTGAATCATATATCCCATAACCTACATATGTTTAAGCATGTGAGAATGTTTGGTAATTACATATGTAAAGCGAATTCACACCTCAGAACAGGACAAAGGGTCTCAACCGCCAGTAAAGACCAAAGAGCATCCGAGGCGCTGCGGTGGAGACCAGATGGGTCGCCCTGACCCCCCAGGGCCAGGTGGAGGAGTACGGAGACAAAAGAGGGGATTAAGATAGTGAGGGATGTCAGCTTTTGATATGCATGTCTTTTGTTATGTGCGAGTATAAGTTCGTAGAGCCGAAGGTGTTCGCTCTCTTACTTCTTCTGCTGCAGCGCCTAGATGAGACTTGTTAGAGGAGCTGATAATAAACTTTGGTTTATGAATCACATCGCCTCGTTATTTCAAGCTCCTCTACACTGGTGACCCTGACGCGAGAATGGACCAGAGGCGTTCCCCCGCAATCGACTCATCTGTGGCGACCCAGGCAGACGCCGGCGCCCATGCAGACAGGGGAACAGATGGACGACATTCCCCCACGGCAGAAGTGATAGAGAGGGCTCAACCGAGCACCAGCGCCGTGGAGAGAGCCGAAGCAAGGCACTCTCACCCTGCGGACACATCAGTGACGGTCCACACAAACGCCGTCACCGTCAAGCTGCCGGACTTCTGGCAGGAAGACCCCGCCTTGTGGTTTCAGCAAGCTGAAGCCCAGTTTGCACTTGCGGGCATCACGGCTGACGATACAAAGTTCTATCACATCGTCGCCAAACTCGACGCCGCCACTTCGAGATGTGCGCGGAGCATAATCCAGCGGCCGCTGGCCCAGGACAAATATAAAGAACTGAAAGCGACCATCGTGGCAAATTACGTCCCCTCAGCCGAGGAGAGAGCCGAGAGGATCCTGGCGGTCTACGGCCACAGAGGATGCAGACCCAAGGCCCTCATGGAGGACTTGCTGCAACTTAAAGAAGAGGACAATGACAACTTCCTCTTCCAAGTCATATTCCTCAGTACGCTGCCGCCACACATGAGAGGGACGCTTGCCAACATGCGATGCAGCACCCAGCAAGACTTCCGCACGCTGGCTCACGAAGCTCAACGGCTCGTCAACGCCTGCAAGGAGCAGACACCCACAGCAGTATCCGCAGACCTCAACGCTGATGTCCGGAGCCACGAGGAGCCACAAATCACCGAGCAGAATCAGCCCGCGGTGACAGCGACACGGCCAGGACGCAACAGACGGAGCAACGTTTGTTATTACCACCACCGCTTCGCCGAGAAGGCTTACAAATGCGTTCCCCTCTGCAAATTTACGATTTTGGGAAAATGCCGAAGCCGAGAGCCGTTAACAGCGGCGGTTCTCGGCGAAAAAAGCAAGCTTTTATATGTGACGGACAGACACACCGGCAAGCAGTTCCTTATCGACACGGGAGCTCAACTAAGTTTTGTCATGCCCTCCCAAGCAGACCGGGCCATGGGCCCCCGGGGCAATGGAGCGGTGGCAGCCAACGGCTCCATCATCGACACTTTTGGCGAAAAGAGCCTGCCCCTCCGCATCCACGGCCGCAACTACAGATGGACATTTGTTGTAGCGGCGGTGAGTTTTAACTTGTTGGGCGCAGATTTTTTGTGTGCACATGGGTTATTAGTTGATCTAGTGAACAGACGCTTGGTTAATGCACTGTCCTTTGCTTCTATTCCCTGCTCAGCCCGAGTTTCTCCACCACCCGTGCAGGCCAGCGTCACCACAGCAGGAGGTAAGTTTGATCAACTCCTCACCCAATTTCCAGCACTCACAATTCCCAAATTCTCAGCCACAGTGGCTAAACACGGGGTCGAACACTTTATTCCCACAACGGGCCCACCCGTATTCGCCAAAGCTCGGCGCTTAGACGCGACCAAGCTCGCCATAGCTCGGGACGAGTTTACCACCCTTGAAAAATTAGGCATTATCAGATGCTCGAAAAGCCCCTGGGTGTCACCACTTCACATGGTCCCGAAATCCGATGGTTCTTGGAGGCCGTGCGGCGATTACCGCAGATTAAACAATGCGACAGCGCATGACCACTACCCAATTCCTCACATTCAAGACTTTTCACTACATCTGGCGGGTGCGTGCATTTTTTCAAAAATAGACCTAGTCCGCGGTTATCATCAAGTCCCAGTTCGAGCAGAGGACATTCTTAAAACAGCTGTAATAACCCCCTTCGGTCTTTTTGAATTTTTGCGGATGCCTTTCGGCCTCAAAGGTGCTGCTCAAACCTTTCAGCGGATGATGGACGCAGTATTACGCGACCTCCCTTTCGTGTTCGTCTACCTCGACGATATGCTGGTAGCCAGCTCATCTGAGGAAGAACACGAGCAGCATCTCACTATGGTTTTTCAGAGACTAGAAGAGCACGGGTTAATAATCAATCCAGCCAAATGCAAATTCGGCATGTCACAAATTGATTTTTTAGGACACAGAGTCTCTCCGAAGGGGGCAGTCCCACTGCCAGACAAAGTTCACGCAGTAAAAAGTTTCCCACGGCCACAAACGGTCAAATCACTGCAAGAATTTTTGGGAATGGTTCATTTTTACAACCGTTTCCTCCCCCACGCAGCTCAGCTCATGCAGCCCCTATATGACGCGCTCAGAAAACAAAAACCTTCCAACGCGGTCGAATGGACCCCGGAGCGCGAACGCGCCTTCGCGGAAGTAAAAAGTGCCCTAGCTAATGCCACATTGTTGGTTCACCCCGATCCCTCGGCCCGCATTGCGCTAACCACAGACGCTTCAGACCTGGCCATAGGGGCAGTTGTAGAACAACACGTCAGCGGAATCTGGCAACCTTTGGCATTCTTCAGCAAATCGCTAAACCAAACTGAGCGTAAATACAGCACTTTTGACAGAGAGCTGCTAGCGCTTCATTTATCCATCCGCCACTTCCAGTTCTGGTTGGAAGGGCGGTGTGTCACGGCTTTTGTAGACCACAAACCGCTCACCTTTGCGATGGCTAAAATTTCCGAACCGTGGTCAGGCAGGCAACAAAGACAGCTAGCTGCGATTTCAGAGTTCACCACAGACATTCGACATGTGGCAGGCAAACTTAACGTGGTAGCAGACTGCCTCTCTCGCGCTGTGACATCGCCAGAGCGCGAGGAGACAGATTATACTACCTCAGCCGCAGAACTCTTCGCCAACGCGGACACATACGCAGCACCAATCCATGCAGGGATAGATTATGCAGCCATGGCAGAGGAGCAAAGTAGTGACGCGGACGTGCGCGCACTCCGGTCTGGACCAACAGGGTTAAGGCTGGAGGAAAGGGGTTTACGCGACGGTGTGCCCCCCCTAATATGCGACATCTCAACCGGCTGACCTCGCCCGTTAGTCCCAGCTGCATGGCGCCGCCGTATTTTCGACTCGATTCACTCCCTCGCGCACCCAGGTGTGCGCGCTTCGGTTAAAATGGTTGCCGAAAAGTTTGTGTGGCCGGGCCTGCGCAAAAACTTAAAAGAATGGGCAAAAACTTGCATTTCTTGTCAGCGCACCAAAATACACAAACACACAAAAGCCCCTCTGGAGCCTTTTCGAATCCCTGCTAGAAGGTTCGACCACATTCATGTCGACCTCGTGGGGCCACTACCTTCCTCCCAAGGTTGCACACATCTGTTAACAATGATAGACCGCACCACGCGCTGGCCAGAGGCAGTCCCTCTGGCATCAACCACAGCGGAGGAAGTCGCTCGCGTTTTTTTGACAAACTGGGTGGCACGTTTCGGAGTCCCATCGGACATCACGTCCGATAGGGGGCCTCAATTTGTCTCGGAGCTTTGGTCAGCCATGTCCAGCAGCTTAGGGGCGACAATTCACTGCACCACCGCTTATCACCCTCAGGCTAATGGGTTATGCGAGCGTTTTCACAGAGCTTTAAAGGCCGCCCTCAGAGCCTCACTAACGGATACAAATTGGGTAAATAAACTTCCCTGGGTTTTATTGGGGTTGCGTGCTGCGCCCAAAGAGGATCTAGACGCCTCCCCAGCAGAATTAGTTTTTGCACAACGTCTCAGGCTCCCAGGTGAATTTTTACCAGAGAACCCAGAGCCAGGGCATTTTCCAGCCCCGAGGTTTTTAGGCAGCAACGGACCGGACTCTCTCTCCGGACCGGCACATCACTCTTTTCCACGGGTTTTTGTCCCCCAAGCTTTAAAAAACGCTGAATTCGTTTTTGTTAGGTATGAAGCTTTAAAACCAACCTTCCGCCCATCATACGATGGACCATTCAGAGTGCTGGAACCTGGTGATAAACATTTTCTGCTTGATTTTGGGGATAGAAAAGAAACAGTCAGCATTGACAGACTTAAACCTGCCTTCTTGTTGAGAGACGAGCCTGCACGGTTGGCGAGAGCACCTCGGCGGGGTAGACCCCCCAAGAGTAAAGACTCAGCTCCCCTGCAGGGAACAAATAATCACTCTCCTCCCCAAGCTGCAGATTCCTTACAGGAAGGTCCCACCAGGACGCCCAAGCGGACCCACAGCAGATTCGGGAGAAGATTAAAACCCAGACAGCACAGGGACTGATGCAAACTACTCAACAGTTGTTCACTAATTGTGCTGTAACAGTTTAGGACTGACTTGTGATATTACTATGCTGTTATGATTACCACTGAACTCTCTTAGGAGCATGGCTGCTGGAAAGTTTCTTGTGTGTCAAGAGGTGTAGCAGTTAGTATGTCATAATAATTATCTTAAACTGTGAATTTTTCTATTGTCCTTTTCTTAGTCGTTTGGGGGGGGGCTGTGGTCTATATGAATCATATATCCCATAACCTACATATGTTTAAGCATGTGAGAATGTTTGGTGATTACATATGTAAAGCGACTTCACACCTCAGAACAGGACAAAGGTCTCAACCGCCAGTGAAGATCAAAGAGCATCCGAGGCGCTGCGGTGGAGACCAGATGGGTCGCCCTGACCCCCCAGGGCCAGGTGGAGGAGTACGGAGACAAAAGAGGGGATTAAGATAGTGAGGGATGTCAACTTTTGATATGCATGTCTTTTGTTATGTGCAAGTATAAGTTCGTAGAGCCGAAGGTGTTCGCTCTCTTACTTCTTCTGCTGCTGCACTAGATGAGACTTGTTAGAGGAGCTGATAATAAACTTTGGTTTATGAATCACATCGCCTCGTTATTTCAAGCTCCTCTACAGTGATGACCTAATAGTATTGAATGCAAAAGATGCAACAGACTTACACAAATGGTCCCCTCCAGTATACAACTAGGACAATATCAGTTGCTATGGAGGGTGACAATATGTATGGGTACATATTCATACCATGAAGGGTAACTAAATAGACGGTTATGCTGTTTAGTCCATCTAGCTACAATGCTCCACACTGTGTATATATATATATATATTTATGTGTACGTATGTATATTCACTGATCTTATTTTCTTATCTTTAAATTATTGCTCTGAGTGTTGCTATCCCTGTGCTGCTGCAATCCTGGAATTTCCCCATTGTGGGACTAATAAAGGCTTATCTTATCTTATCTTAAAGTGATGGTAATGGTTAGGGTTGGGATTTGGGTTATGAAAAGATGGTCTAACAGAGATCGCACCTGTAGCCATCCTCCATTTCTCTTCATGTAATTATTGCCACAACTAATGTAGACTTGATGTAAAAAAAATCCATAAAGGCCATAACATCTGCTGGTAAAAATGTACATATGTAGGTGTGTATTTGGAGGACAGTCTCCATCCATCCATCCATCCATCCATCCCCATACACCAAATATTTTTCTGTGAACCAACAGTGCTTACTGCCACACCACCGTTCCACTCCAGAATAAGGAGGTGTGGGTTAGCATACGAAAATGTATTCAGCTTTTTTTTTGACACAATCAACATATTTGAATTTGGTTAAACAGGAATAGATTATATCCATTAAATGTTATGAAAGCAAAGTTATTTTTTCTGAGGAAGAAAGTGAAATAACCATTGGAAAATTCCAGGAAAGTATGAGAAATTAAAAAGAAAAAGAGACTGGGAGACAAAAACTGACACTAGCATTCTGTCTGCATTGAGATTTAAATACATCAATAAAGTATTTAGGTGACTAGTCCTAGGTGTCCCTGGCAAAGTATCACAGGGATGGCAAAGATCCTCAGGGATCTGGAAAAGTACAGACAACACACTGGAGAAAAGGAGTCTTGATAGGCAAGCATCATGGTGTTAACTTTTGGTTTTGAAATGACAATACAATAGTTCAGGTATCCTTTCTAAATGTCTGATTATCTGCCACCTACCAGATCTTTTAAGCATACTTTAATGGGTAAATGAAACTGTTATGAAAACAGTAAACCAATTGTTCAAGTTCTCCTAAATTGGTATAACTGTTTAAAGCTAAAGTGTTGAGGATTCAAAGGAGCTTTCTCTGCAGCCTCACGGTTGACTTTGCTCTGTTTGTTTCCAGGATGGACATTTTGAAAACACTTACTATAGTGACTTTATCTCAAACTTAGACAAAATCAAATATGCAGGTGAGTTGCAACATGAAACCTATAAAGGAGTCTGAATTTATTGTCTTGACGTTAGAATGACACCCATATTAACTCTGACAGGTCAGTCGATGAGCATTTCGTATATTGACGTGCGCTCCATGCTCCCCGAGAACCTCAACCACTTCTTCAGGTACCAGGGCTCCCTCACCACTCCACCCTGCTATGAGAGCATCCTGTGGACCGTGTTTGACACACCCATCACTCTTTCACATAACCAGGTACAGCAGGCATAAGGTGTATTTACGCTCATGGGTATGTTTTAAATATAATGTGCTAGTAATATGTGTCTCCAATTCTGTGTTGTGGTCAGATCAGGAAACTGGAGAGTACTCTGATGGACATCAACAACAAGACCCTGTGGAATGACTACCGCATGGCTCAGCCTCTGAACAGCCGTGTGGTTGAGTCTTCTTTCTTGCCACGTCTCGGGAAAGGAAGTGCGTAGCTGATTGCTAACCTGTGAATAAACAATAATCCTAGTGACATTTTATTCCTAAGAACTGACGTGGGAAATATATTCTACTCTCTTTTTCCAGCATTTTGTCGTCAGGATGAGATAGAATCCAGGCTTTTAAAGATCGAGGGTCTGATAACATCAATTGGGAAGAACATGCATTCAGGTGACTTAGTTGTGAAAAGTGCTTACTGGACATGTGAAATTAAGGTGCACATATTTATATTTGAGTCCTTTTTTAATTGTTCCTTCTAGGTGAACCTTGCAACTCAAGGCCCACCAAATATGGTGAGTGTTTTTAAGTTTTTGGACTGACTTTTGTTTAAAGGTAGATGGTATCTCTCCAGCTTAATCATCATTGTGTTTTCCTCAGAACCACGATCTCTGTTTCCTCTGGTGCTCAACTTCCAAGACAAAGAGGAAAATGCTTTTGCCTTGGCCCACCTTAGTCATTCCACAGAGTTGGATTCCTTCACTGTCTGTATGCACGTCCTCCCTCAGTTTGAGGGGGTCCACACCATCATCTTCTACTCTAGCAATGCTAACGATAACGAGTTGATGATCTCCCTTCAGGAGGACAGAAATTCCAGAGAAGTGGAACTCTGGATCGGCAACGAATTTGTCAACCTCCCCCACAACTTCAAATCTCACGACTGGACAAACTATTGCGTCACTTGGTCATCCCACACGGGAGGCGCAGAGCTGTGGATTAATGGTATGGTGGGGGAGTCGCGGAAACTGAAGAGTGGTTACAGAGTCAGTGCTGGTGGTGAGTTCATTCTCGGAAGAGACCAGGATGGAGTACTGGGAATCAATAGCTCAGAGGCCTTCGTAGGCAAGATGACTGATGTCAACATGTGGGACTACGTGTTGACCAAAGCAGGTATCCGGGACCAGATGTTGTGTCAGGGAAATAGCTCTGTGGTGGGAAATGTGTTCAGCTGGGGAACCACCAAACTTAGTCTGTATGGAGGCGTGCAGCTGGACAATCAGTACAGATGCTCCTGAAATGACTCTGCTCTTTTAACATGCTAGCCAGATCAATATATCACTGATTAAGAGGGATTTGAAATGTTAAAGATAAAATGGAAGCAAAGACACAAAATGTACAGTATGCCACAGCTTCAGCCATGCATTCTCTCCATACTTCTATCATCAATAAATGCTTTAAACATCTATTTTGGTTTGTTTAATGCCTCAATCCTCATTTGCAATTTAAAGCCACAGACACGGCAAAACATTCACACCTTGTCACCAATTGAAGCTTGAATAGTAACCCTATCATGATATTTTTTCACTCAGTTGATACCCCAAGAAGTACAAGAAGTACAGTAATTTCCCATGGGTGCCACACCTGTTGGGGATGTGGGTGTTTTAACACCCAGTTTTCAGTTCGAATCCAGCTCTCCCCAGCCATCCTGCCATTGTGTCCCTGGTTGAGACACTTTACCTACCTTCCCTCCAGTGTCCATGACACTGGGTATGAATGTGTATAAGGCTGCATGTCCACCAAATGCATTTTTTCAGCTCTGGGTGGCTATTTTCCATTCATTCTCTACGTAGTCCAGCGTTTACAGCGCTGAGCGCCCACGGCGCTGAAACGCTCTCAGCGGTGGCTGTTTTTTGTCACAGCGCTCAGAGTTGAAACAGTTCAACTTTTCAGAGACTGCAGCTGAGCTCGTCAATGTCAGACCTTAAGCAGCCAATCAGAACTGCTGTGTGGGCGGGACATAGGATGCCAGTAATAGTCTGTACTCAGACTCCTGCTTTCCGTGTCATCATTTACGTCCAGAGCTGCTACAAAACACTTCCTGTCCATTGTTATTTAGAGACTGCTATTAAAAAATCTGTAGAAGGTCTGACAATAGGAAAAGCGGTGATGAGCTAAGAGTGACAAGCTGTTGCTGGGATACAGGGCACAGACTTTTTTTTCCCAGAGCGCTGCGCACAAACGCTGCAAAAAAAAAAATGCTCAGGGCAGTTGGGCGACAAAAAACGCGTTTGGTGGACATGCAGCGTAAATGTTTGGTAGTGGTCGGAGAGGCTGTTGGTGTGGATTGGCAGCCACATTTCCATCAGTCCGCCCCAGGCCAGCTGTGGCTACAGAGGTAGCTTACCACTATCAGTGTCTGTCTAGAGTGAATGAATAATGGGCTCATTGTAAGCGCTTTGGGATGTCACTTGACATGTAAAGCACCATATAAATCTAATCTATTATTATTAAGACTGTAAAAGCCCCACTATAGCATTGTGGTGGACAGAGGTGTGTGGTATGAGTGGTCAGTGGGACAGGAATGGTCCATGGGGTCTGATATGCACAGAAACAACCCTGAATGACTGAATAATTGGCTCTGTTAAGTTAGGCTAGCTTTCAATGAGATTACAGCACTATGGTGGTCAAAATATTAATTATTTTTACTTCTATTAATTTTTTTGGGGTGGGGATCAAGTGAAACCAGGCAAACCTTCTTAACCAGGCAACTTTTTGCAGCACACCAGGCGCAAAAGTTGAAAACCACAAACCAGCTGGAAACACAGATGTCTAATAGGGTGGACTGAATATACTTAGACACCATAAAAACTGATGTTGGTCGATAAGCTAAATTGATATGAGATACTGTATATGATTGTCTGTGGAATAATAAACCAGCTGAGAACACAAATACCTAATAGCATTAATAGATTTTACAGAAAATAGCCATAAAAACCACAGTTGCTCCCATAGGCTAACTCCTTATCAGCAATGTAGAGGTGTGAGTTTGGATGGTCACTGGGAAATGCCCACTATCAATAAAATGGGTGGAGTTAAAGCTGGATGGGTGGTATCATTCCAGTGCACACCTGTTTTCTCATTCAAACAGAACCAAATCAAAACTACCCATTTGTTGATCCAAAGACAGACCCTAACAAAGTGACAAAGTTCTGTTTTTGCATTGGTAGCAGCTCCAGATACTCAAATTTATACACAAGTCACAGACTTCATCTCTACATTGGTAAGTTGAGTGTGGTATTGAATGAATTTAGATGAAATAAGAAAATACCAATACATAATGCTCATGCAATGTTCTAACGCACACGCACACGTACACACACACACACACACATATATATATATATATATATATATATATATATATATATATATATATATATATATATACTACCGTTCAAAAGTTTGGGGTCACTTAGAAATTTCCTAATTTTTGAAAGAAAAGCATTTTTTTTCAATGAAGATAACTTTAAACTAATCAGAAATACACTCTATACATTGCTAATGTGGTAAATGACTATTCTAGCTGCAAATGTCTGGTTTTTGGTGCAATATCTACATAGGTGTATAGAGGCCCATTTTCAGCACCTATCACTCCAGTGTTCTAATGGTACAATGTGTTTGCTCATTGCGTCAGAAGGCTAATGGATGATTAGAAAACCCTTGTGCAATCATGTTAGGTCTGCAATGCTGTAATTGCTGCAAATGGAGGATTCTTCGACGAAAGCAAAGTTTGAAGGAAAAAATTATTATTTCAAATACAAATCATTATTTCTAACCTTGTCAATGTCTTGACTATATTTTCTATTCATTTTACAACTCATGGTAGTAAATAAGTGTGACTTTTCATGGAAAACACAAAATAATTGTCTGGGTGACCCCAAACTTTTGAACGGTAGTGTATATGTATACAGTGGGGGAAAAAAGTATTTAGTCAGCCACCAATTGTGCAAGTTCTCCCACTTAAAAGATGAGAGGGGTCTCCAATCAAAAATTCATTAAAAATCCTTCAATGTGATTTTCTGGATTTTTTTTTCTCATTTTGTCTCTCATAGTTGAGGTATACCTATGATGAAAATTGGAGACCTCTCTCATCTTTTAAGTGGGAGAACTTGCACAATTGGTGGCTGACTAAATACTTTTTTGCCCCACTGTATACTAATTGACCACACCCTCTGAGTGGCTTCATGCCAGACGGCCTATACATATATATATATATATATATATATGTATATATGTATATGTACTGTATATATATATATATATATATATCCACTGCCCATTGGTCTGTGGATGATAGCCTGATAATAGACTCACTGTAGCTCCCAGAGCGTAACAGAACGACTTCCAGACTTGGGAAACAAACTGGGGACCCCGATTGGAGACGATGTCCAGGGGGATCCCATGCAGCCTTACTACATGCTGGACAAGAAGGTCTGCCGTCTCCCTAGCCGTGGGCAGCCCCTGCAGGGGAACAAAATGGACAGCCTTGGAGAATCTATCGACCAGGGTGAGGATTGCCGTGTGCTTATTGGACGACGGGAGGCCGGTGATAAAATCCAAAGCCACGTGGGACCAAGGTCTGCCGGGGATAGGAAGGGGGTGGAGCAGCCCAGCTGGTGGGGAAGAAGACATCTTACCAGCGGCACACTGGGGACAGGCTCGGCTGTACTCCCCAGCATCCTTCTGTAGAGATGGCCACCAAAACGTCCTCTGGAGAAGGTCCACTGTGTGCGCCCTCCCAAGGTGATATGTGAACTTGGAAGCATGGCCCCAATGAATAACTTCCCCCCGAGCGGCCGATGGGACAAATAGTTTACCCGCTGGCCCCCCGCCTGGGTCGGGCTCGTCCTCCTGTACCCTCAAGACCCTGTCCTTGATGCCCAAGGAGAGGGTGCCCACAACACACGATGAGGGGAGGATAGGGTGCTCATTCATCTCCACTGTCTCCGGGGTAAACTGTCAGGACAGGGCGTCCGGCTTCGTATTCTTAGACCTGGGACGGTAGGTAATAGTGAAGTCGAACCGTCCAAAGAACAGGGACCAGCGAGCCTGTCGTGTGTTCAGACGCTTGGCTGTCCGGAGGTACTCCAGGTTTTTGTGGTCAGTCCAAACGACGAATGGCTGGGAAGCGCCCTCCAGCCAGTGATGCCACTCCTCCAATGCAAGCTTGACAGCCAAGAGCTTCCTGTCGCCGACGTCATAATTGCACTCAGCCGAGGATAGGCGACAGGAGAAGAACGCACAGGGTAGTATCTTGCTATCAGCCGGGGAACGCTGAGATAGGACGGCTCCAACCCCCGAATCCAATGCGTCCACCTCCACCAGACATTGGAGAATGGGGTCCACTTGCGTCATAGGGGAGGATGAGAACCTGTCCTTCAGATGAGCAAAGGCCACAGCCGCCTCCTCAGTCCACCGAAAGGGCACCTTGGGAGAGGTCAGACTGGTCAAAGGAAGAGCAATAAGACTGTAGTTTTGAATGAAGCGGCGGTAGAAATTAGCAAACCCCAGGAACTGCAGGAGCTGCTTTCTGGGTGATGGAGTGGGCCACTCTACCACCGCTTTTACCTTAACTGGGTTGGGGATGATCTTGTTGTGGGCTATCATGAATCCAAGGAAAGACGTTTGGGAGACATGAAACTCACACTTTTCAGCCTTCACGAAGAGTTTATTCTCCAACAGTCGCTGCAGTACCTGCCTCACGTGCACTCGATGCTTATCCAGGGACTGAGAAAAAATAAGAATATTGTCCAGGTAGACAAATACAAACGTGGCCAAAAAAATCCCTCAGCACATCATTAATCAACCACTGGAAGACGGCAGGGGCATTGGTCAGCCCGAACGGCATGACCAGATATTCAAAATGCCCACTAGGGGTCCAGAACACTGTCTTCCATTCATCACCCTCCCGGATCCGCACCAGATGATAGGTGTTGCGCAGGTCCAACTTGGTAAACCAGGAGGCCCCCTGGAGGGAACCAAAAGTGGAGTTAATGAGTGGGAGAGTGTATTTGTCTTTGATGGTTATATTATTCAACTCCCGAAAGTCAATACAGTCTTAGCGAGCCATCCTTCTTGCCAACGAAACCCCCCCCCCCCCCCCCCCCGCCCCCACCGCCGAGGATGACAGCTGGATTATGCCTGAGCTCAAGGACTCCTTGATGTACTTCTCCATTGCTGCTTGCTCCGGGACAGACAGGTTGTAGAATCTACTGGAGGGTAGCGGAGCTCTGGCTTGGAGATTGATAGCACAATCATACGGGTGGTGAGGGGGAAGGGAAAGGGCCTGGGTCTTACTGAAGGCAGCCCCTAAGTCATGATATTTGGATGGAACAGGGACACCCAGAGGCACGGATGGCGAGCACGCAGTGGACTGTAAACAGGCACTCAAACAAAAGGAACTCCAGGCTAAGACACTCCCGGAACACCAGTCAATCGAAGGATTATGGAGACGAAGTCAGGGATAGCCGAGAATAACCGGGGAGGAGGACACCGGCAATACATACAGTCTTAGCTCTTCACGATGATTACCCGATATAATTACTGACACTGGAGCGGTCCGGTGGGAGACCGTGGCCAAAGGAGCTTTAGATAGAGCAATAAGTTTTAAGGGGGTCTCCAGTAACTGGACGGGAAGCCCCAACCAGGTTGCCAGCTCCCCAGAAATAAAGCTCTGCTTGGCCCCCGAATCAATGAGTGCATGTGTGATTGCCTCTCTGTGATTATAACTGAAGTGGATGGGAATCAGAAAACGGGAGAGGGGATTATTGCGAGGCGGGTCCGTGAGTCCCCCTATTGCGATGTACGGACTCTGCCTTTTGGCCGTTTGGGACATGACTCAATCTCATGCTCCTCGCTCCCGCAGTAAAGGCACAAAGCCAACTCCCGGCGGCGCTGTTTCTCTGCCAATGACAACTTGAACCCACCCATCACCATAGGTTCCGGATCATCCGGGGAATCAGCAGAGGGTAGGGCCAGCAGGGGGGGCTGTAGGGAGCAGCGGGACTGACCACCCAAGCGACTGGAAGTTTTCCACTCGGCCGCCCACTCCCTCAGTCTATTATCAAGGCTAATTGCTAGTGAGATTAGCTCATTTAAGCTAGTGGGCTTATCTAGGCGGGCTAACTCAACCCGCAGGCTAGGACACAGGCTCCTAATAAAAATGCTGCACAACGAGTCATCTTCCCACCCCACCTCCGTGGCCACCACACGGAAGTCAACGGCGTAATCGGCAACGGCTCTAGTCCCTTGCCTAAGATTCAACAGCCGGGAGGTAAGCACACTATCCCGGTCGGAGTGGTCAAACACCTCCTTAAATTTGCTAACAAACTGTGTGTAGGTTAGGGACCCATAATAAGCTCTAGCCATAAAGGCGTATGCCCAAGCTAAAGCCCGCCCCTCTAACAAATTAATCACATAACCTATACGGCTATGGTCAGTGGGAAAATCCCCCGGCACCCGCTGAAACACAATGTCACACTGCATGAGGAATCCCCTAGCTTCCCCTAATTTACCACAAAAACGGGTGGGAGTTGGGACGAGAGTAAGCCGTGACGGGGGACCCGGTGTAGCCTGACTAGTGGCAGTGTTAGCGGGAGCAGAGGAGCTAACGGGAGCTGAAGGGAAAGCCTGTGGGCTAACCAGGCGATCCAACCGGTCAGTAACCCGAGCTAGCTGTGTAAGAATAATCTGCTGTTGGTAGGCTAACTGGTCAACTTGAGCCTCTAAGTTGTTAACCTTGCACGCTAAAGCCTGGGTCGTTATGGCGGAGTTGTACTGACATGGTTGCAGACCCAAAGAGCAGACATGACTCGAGAATAACACAATTAACCTTTTATTGAATATAGTGAGAGTGTGTGGGTGTGTGTATGCGTATCTGTAGATGTATGTAATGAGAAGATGAGTCAGCTGGGGTGAGCAGAGCACCATGCAACCTGGCAACCCTATGGAAAAACAGAGGGAGAGTTAGAGGCAACCCTAGCAGGGAATGCATCAGAAAGTTCAGCGCTTACTGTTCGCGGTGGTGAAGAGCAGCACAGGTTAAGCTCAGTAGCTCTGGCCAGGAGGACAGTGCCAGCAGACCCGCAGGAGATGTTGTGGACAGGTGAGTGGAAAAGATGAGTCCGCCGCCAGGTGGAAGGAGTCCGCCACCACGGATGTCCGCCTGTGCACAGGTGATCTCAGAAAGGTGAGAGGAATAGATGGGTGCTTACTTGGAAGCTGGATGACGATGAGTCCAGTAGGCGAAGGGCTGGACAGGAAACTTGATGAGGCTAGGAAGCTCGACATGGAGATGGCGAGTGCAGGTCTCATAGGAAGGAGATAGACGACTCCGCGCTGATCTCAGGACCTCACGGTATAAATAACCAGGCCACGATGAAGAGCAGGTGTGTGCGCAGGTGCGGATGATTGGCAGCCATGACAATATATAAAAATGCCCAGCCCTAGACTAAAACAAAATGTGCTTTTCCAAAACAAGCTAATTAAATTAAACATAACTAGAAACATATTTAGATTTGGTCTTTGTAAAATGGGTCATTTTTTTCCAGCACAAAAAGCATGAACATGATGTGACTTTGGTAAACGTTTTAATCTGGTATGTCCACATTCCAAACGCTGATACATTACATTCACATAATGTTAGAACATCCCTAAAATTAAAGAGAAACTATTAAAAACTATTTAAAAAACTGAACTAAAACAATCAATCTCAAACTGGAAACTAACTAAAATTGAACAGAATTGGAAAAATTACAAAAACTTTGTGTTATAATAATGTTGAATGGTTTGCACACTAAAACATATTCAGCCATTTTATAATTCAATAAAAGGTTAACAGCTCTAAATTACAATAGGTTTCTCTAATATTCCCTTAGGTATCATGACTGTGAATCCCATGAGAGAGAAAACACAACACAGTTACATTTTATTGGACTATGCTGGACGCTAAAACATGAAACTTAAGTGGCATCTCGATTGTCACAATATGAAGCTGGTGGATCCTGATCAAGTGTCAGTATATGAAGGACTGGGAGTGAGAACAAAAATGTTCACAAACACTACTCATAAATAGATGCACAATAAAAAAATAAAGTCTAAATTCAAACAATGTCCAGTTCACTCCATATTTCCCTTCACATCACCCTTGGGTGATCACTTCCTCTTCATCAATGCTTTCATTCTTCTTTAGAATGCTGTGATCTTTACTTCATCCTCCAGGCTTTCTTTACTCCCTTTCAGTGGCTTGTCGCCGTCCCCCAGTTTGATCTCTACTTTGTTCCTCTTTGCGAAGATCTGGCAGACTTCCAGGAAGGTCTTGCCCTTGGTTTCTGGCACCACCAGCAAGATGTAGATGAGCGTAAGCAGACAGATGACTGCAAAAATGATAAAACTGTAGGAGCCAAGGCCTCTCTGGGGGAGAAAGAAGAGAAGTGATCTGTGAGTCTTCATGTAATAAGAATATTTTCGACTGACACAGGGAAAAAAATGAAAAAAGGAGTAGTGAATGCTACTCAGATACAGTATATGGCTACATTTGTCGTGTTTTTTTAGGTAAAAGTAAAGACAAGAACATACCATGTTCTGTAACTAAAACCTAAAATGCCCCTCATCATCCTAACCCTCGAGCGATCCCTACCTAGTGATGACTTGGATGATCTGCTGGGGGAAAATGCCAGATAGATGTTTTGTACCCAAACTTCCAATGAGGTGCACAGGGAGATACCCCTGTCTGTGAGATCAACACCCAGCTCTGGGAGAAATCTGATCACATTCTGAAAAAGGCTGAGGACATAGAGCCTGGTTGGATCATGTTCTCCCCCTCTGTTGCTGAGGCTGCTGTCCTGAGACTTAAAAGATTGTCAGTGGTTGTTGAGGCAGCAGCCACTGAACCACATGGTTGACGTCAGAGCTGTGGGGATGTCAAATTGATGCTCCCGACCAAGCTTGGTTAGCTTGTCTCCCACAAGCTCCGGGGGAAGTTGAGAGGCTTTAGTAATTCCAGAAGCAAACCAGACCATCAATGACAGAGTAGCTTACTCCAGCCTGATGAAATCACCCCGCGTGCTCAGAGATCTCCTGACGCTTGATGTTGACCTTAACCATAGCCTAAATACAGACTCACTTGCGGATCATTGTGCATGAGTTTGCTAAATACTGGGCCAACTGCCTAGGAGTAACATTTTTCATAAAATCCCATAAGCCCTGAGATTTCCTGACCTTTGACCCTGACCTGAAACACAACTTTGATGCAGACCCACCCACTAATAATTGTACATGAATTTGTTGAGAATTAGGGCAATTGCGTAGGAAGAATATTGATTTTTTTAAAATCATATAAATAACCAAATCTGTCAAGAGTGGAGCCCCTCCGGGCAGAAAACAGGTCCAAAATATTGGACTATGGTTGCAAAATTTATTAAACTGAAAACAAAACTCAGCTCGAGGGCTGAAAACAAAGGCTATGGCAGGCAAAATCACCAAACAAGGAATGACAAGACACGGACTAGACTCAGAACTGACATGACAGAAGCGTGTAATCACGTCAAAATAACATGGATGCCACCCCGAACTAAGGACCACTTTCCATTAAATAAAGCACAGCTAATGAGGAAAATCATAAACAACTGAGGGCAATCAAGAATAAACAAATTAAGAATTAAGCAAAGTGAAACCTGGAAATGAGCAGAAACACAGTCAAAATAAAAACCAGACCAGATCTGAAAACAATGACTGTAATAATAAACTAGAAAAGCACTCGGAGAGCGCAGACCTCCGCCAAGCGCCACAGTTCCCCCATACAGTGTTTGTGTGTATGTTTTCAGATTCCTTGACCATGAAAACATATGACTAGCAATTGGATTCACAATGATAGGATTAGTGGTTCAGTAGTTATTGACAAAAATGACATTTTCCATAATGGCGGTTTAGCGCCACAGTTCCCCCCATACAGTGTTTGTGTGTACGTTTTCCGATTCCTTGACCATGAAAACATATGACTAGCAATTGGATTCACAATGATAGGATTAGTGGTTCAGTAGTTATTGACGAAAATGGCATTTTCTGTAATGGCGGTTTAGCGGCACAGTTCCCCCCATACAGTCTTCAGATTCCTTGACCATGAAAACATATGACAAGCAATTGGATTGACAATGATAGGATTAGTGGTTTAGTAGTTATTCACGAAAATGGCATTTTGCGTAATGGCGGTTTTCTTGTGGACGGTGATCCAGATCACCACCAAAATCTAATCATCTGTAGGATACCCCATTTCTGACAATCTGTGAAAATTTCATGAAAATCCGTCCATAACTTTTTGAGTTATCTTGCTAACAAACAAACAAACAAACAGACAAACAAACAGCCAGACAGACAGACAAACCAACGCCGATGATCACATAACCTCCCCCTTTGGCGGAGGTAATAAAAAACACCAAGGTGCTGATGCCTTGGTGCCTGTGGCATGGTAGCATGGGTGGCTGTAAAAAAAGTGGCACTCTGACCTCTACTGGCCCAGTATAGTTATTACATTTCCTGTTTTTGCAGCTGCATTGGCAGAAATGATGAATTAAATTTGTGTTTATTTTGAAAACAAAGTCTTATCTCGCAATTCTGGCAAATTAAAAGTCAATAAAATATGGCGAAACAATGACATAAGCCTTCAGTTCCACTTAATTTTGATGGGACAAGCTAAAAGAGAGGTGGACAGACAGATAAACACAGCAACAAACAGACACACTAACCGATTACTGTATGCCTCTGTTTCACTGAGGCATAATAATAATAATAATAATAATAATAATACAGTGTAGGAGCATGTTCAAATAACGAGGCTGAGTTTCAGTCATAAACCAGCTTTATTTGACAGAACACAAGCTCCTAGCATTCTCAAAGCAGGAAAGAGAAAGAATCATATCCCCACACCCCTTATATACATTTCCAGCATCAGGATTCAAGTCACATGGTGTCTTCCGTAAACATACAGTTACAAAGCATCCCTTTGAAGCTTCACCCATTGTCTCTCATCTCCTGATGAACCGGAATTCCCTCCGGGGCATCTTCTGTGGGACAAAGAGACAAATCTCGCACTTCCTTGTCATCTACTGCAGATTCGAGTCTTCTTGTCCTTGCAGACGTGACACCCCGCAATACACATACAGTCCTGTCTCTGTGGCAACGTGAGCCCACAATGTGTGTCGGCCACAACAGTACCTAAAGACCACAATACCAGTTAAAGCTGCAAGCAGCTGTAAGTGGGCCCTCGCCCCCCCATGCAACCGTGGACTCCGGTGCCTGTCGTATCTAGCTGGCTCAGAAAATTTGCCGTTGTCACGGCAAGTGCTGCATGAATAATAAAGTAAACCGTTTTTGCTCAGTACTTCCTGTGAGTAGTAGGTGGTGCTATATCTTTTGTCAATCATTTTTATGTAGGAGCGTGTGGGGCGGGACTAATATCCATCGTAGAAAATGAAAATCAGACAAAGTTTGTCCAAGTTACAACTTTCTGATATTCCATGGCGAGGAGTCAACCTTCACCATGTTGCCATGGCAACACCTCCCTGTCAGTTATGTGTTGCCCACCCATATAGGACTACATATGACATTCACCTCAACCTATGTTCCAGATTTTATGACTCCAGGTCGTTCCCAACCATCCCAACAAGCTCACGGATTGAATGGCGAGGAGGGCGTGTTCATGGTAACAGCAGTGATGCCATGCTAAAGGTGATGTGCAGTTATGATCAACCAGGTGGTCTGATAAACCTCAGAAAATTGCACATCATTCTGACAAGTGACATGGGAGTATTGCATGTGAGTTATGGCAACTTCCTGTCCATTGGCGGTAGGGGGCACTATGTGTCATTCTTTATTATAGAAATGATCAGTATTGGCTACCTATTCACCACACAAAATTTGGGTGAAATCAGTCAATGTATGCCAGAGTAAAAGCCATTGGAAGGGTGATGGCGATACTGCAAACTTGGCCAGGCCCTTTCCGCCAAACCGTCAGGCATTTGGAAAAGTTTTCAACAGCTTCTGATGACACATGGGTATAGATGATTGTCACCATAAATGGTACCAATCAGACTATTTATTTCAGAGATATTGAAGAATTGGTGTAACCTTCCTGTCTCCAAGAGAGGGCGCTATTGCTACTCATGAATATTCATAGCTGTAATTGTTCAGAAGCATACCCATATATATTATACCTATCTTGGTGCCAATCCGACATTCCATTCCCAAGGTATTAAAAAAACAACATGATGCAAACTTTTTGATGCAATACTTTCTGCCTCCTATAGGTGACACTGTTGATATCTATGAATATTGTTCTATAAAACTGTTTGGAATTGGACTGATATTGATAATATTGAATTTGGTTGAAATCCGACAATGCATACCAGAGTTATTGCCGTCAGAATGGTCATAGAATGATGATGGTGAGGCATCAAACTTTGCCACGCCTCTACGGCCAAACCATACAGCTTTTGGAAAAGTTTTCAATAACTTTTAATGACACATGGGTATAGATGATTGTTACCATAAATGAGCTCAATCGGACTAAAACCCTAGGACGAGTTTGATCAAATGCGTGAGGTGGAAATCAGGTCACTGC
Organism: Pholidichthys leucotaenia; assembly: GCA_020510985.1. Classification (NCBI taxonomy): domain Eukaryota; kingdom Metazoa; phylum Chordata; class Actinopteri; order Cichliformes; family Pholidichthyidae; genus Pholidichthys; species Pholidichthys leucotaenia. The sequence goes on from CM035843.1 coordinate 396,430,920, forward strand.
CACTTCCTGCCAAAATGGCCGACTTCCTGTTGGGTGTAGACCATCACTTCTATGGAGTTTTTTGCATGTCTTGACATGATAAACATCTCACCCGATTTTCATCTTTCTACGCAAAAGTAAGCGTGTGCCACTCCCCATTGACTTCACATGTTAGGTGGCGCTGTAGAGACAATTTTGTCATTCATATTTCCTCCAAAATATTAAATTTTTTGCCAGTCTTGAGGTCTCTGCAAAAAATGGTGAGTTTTCATGCACGCTGACTACCCCAAAAATGAGATCTTAGATGGAGAAGAAGAAAAAAAAAATTCTAACAATTACAATCCACCTTATTCCTAGGCCCCATGATGCGTTGTGTGAATTATAGTACCAACTTCCGGTACTAGTTTAGAACGTATTGTTGTCACTGAAACGGGACACTTTTCCTTGTTAAAAAACATTGATTTCGGCGTCAAAAATGAGGGAACATGGCCTTTTGCACCTCAAAAACAGTAATATAATCATACCACAACCCATGATTATGAAGGGATGAGAAGATGACCGTAAAAAGTGGCCAGTAGCTCCGTTTGTTAGCTCCACTGCTAAGATGCTAACGCTGTAAACAAATAAAATATCACAAACCGAGCCCGTGTTATCCTGCAGGCTCGGTTCTGACTGTTCTCTGTGGCTCAGGCATTGGGTTTATTATGTATTGTTGTCTTTGGAGTTCTTGTTGTTTTTATGTCTGTTTTTTCCTTTTCCATGCCTGTAACCGCCACTCTGGCCGGCAGTTGTTGGGCAGCCGTTTTGACCCACTTTCAGGTGGGCACTGTCTAACATTCACCGGTCTGACCATGCCCCCTCTCCCTTTGACAGTCAGCTGTTTCGCCCCGGTAATTATCTTTCCCGCGCCTCGCCCAGGTGTGTCCAATCTGTGACGCCAGCAGTGTTTGTACTTAGGCGGCTCCTTGCCAGTCAAACACTGCTGGACCATTGAGCAATGCCATGCGGACGTTAATCGCCGCATGGTTGTACTGTTTGTTGAGGGAGAGCTACACTGTCGCCGATCCCCTCAGTGTAGCTGTTGTTTGTGTGTGTTCGCCGGTTCACTTGGACTACTTGGACTGTTCCTGCACTGTGAGTACGAGCTGTTGCATTCCCCCTTGCAGTCAGGCTGCTACACGTAGGCACAGTTGCCCAGTTTCCTCCCCTGTGTTAGTTGAGCGTCCTGGAGGACTCTAAGTGGCCTGAGTTGTCATATTGTTTTTGTGTTGTTCGTCTTGTGGCCACGGTGCACAGTGGTCAGCCCGCTGCATGCTATTCGTGTGAGCCCTTTTGTGCACAACTGTTGCATTTTTGTAAAGTCATTATTTTTGAACTGTTTGTCTTTTTGTGTCAATAAATGTGTGTGTGGTGCAACCTGCGCTTAAGTCCATTCCTCCTTCTCCTCCTCCGTGCACTGTGTAAAGGTGCACGAGGAGGCTTATGGCATAAAAGCTCTGAGATATATCAACATTTCCACTGCAATAAAGTTGGCTGCATTTTCTTACAATATGTTGGACATATTCAAATTTACCTCAGAATAGACATAGAGTCTAGTCAGAGCCACAAAGGACCACAACACCGTGCTTGGGCATTTTAAATTTGGGGTAAAACGTCAGATCTGTGACATTCATACAAGTGAAAACATACCTGGCTCTTGTTTTCACATGAACAATCCTTTAGTTTTCAGTGCATAATCAACTCATTGCTGTTGAAGCCACAGATTTAGCTGTGCTTATCTGTGAGGAGCCTCACACCACGAACAGCAGCAAGTACCAGAACTACACAAAAACATTCAAAAATACAAAAACTACAAAAGCTGAAATTAGCTGCCACTTGAGTGCAGAACACGTATGTGGACTACACATTAAAATGAATTTGAAAAACTTTTAAAAACGCTATTTCAAATGCCTCTGCTACTCCACTCTTACTGACTGACTTAACACTAGGTCAGCCGAAACCGGAAGCTCCACCCATCATTGTTCCTACAGCGGCATCCCCAGGAATAAGGTGGATAGCCACTGACCTTGTCAGTGGCTCGGGCCCTAATAATACTAAACACAGCAGAGAATCTCACAGTAATAAACTTAAGGCGAGAATGTGGGCTGAGCCCGTGTCCCAGTCACAGCAAAATAGTTAAAATATAAACCAAGGCGAAGACATGGGCACCACACACATCCCGATTCTGACAAAATCTCCTGACCTTTGATCTTTATCTTGACCTTGAGCACAACCTAGTTGTCAACCCATCTGAAGATCATTTTAAGTGAGTTTGATGAGCATCAAGACTAATGCCTAGCTAGCAATTTCTGTGAAATGCGGATGGATGGATGGATGATGGATGGATGGATGGATGGACGGAGACTGTGTCATTGCATTAGCTCCTTTCTGCTTCTCTGGAATGAGCTGGAAAAAAGGGGCATAGGAGGAGTTTAATAAAGCCATGTTGTAAGACCACTAGTCAGTCTAAATGGGAACCTGGTAAACTGGAGGGAAACTGATTCCTGTCCGCACAGTTTGAATGGTGCTGCTGAACTTGACCGGCAATATGGTAAGAGGGTGAAAGGACTGAATGTATTTCATTGATAGACAACCAAGGAGAGGCCAATTCTGTCATGTCCAACATAAACTTATGTCTTTCTACCACCCATTAAAAATGGTGAAGACACATATTCAAGACATTTAGGTAATTATTAACAGTGAAATATTTCAAAAAGGCAGTTCCTTGTTTAGACTATTTTTTTCCATCATCAGTTCAGAGCTACAATAAAAATTTGCATCTACATGAGATTTAAAAATAAAAGACAAACTTAAAGTGACTGTCTCTGGATGGATATCCTTGTAAAAGTTGTCTACAGGCAGGTCCATACATATTTGGACACTGACTCAAGTTTTGTTATTTTAGCTGTTTACTTCAGTAATATTACTTGAGAGGGAGTACGGTATCAATGAGGGCATTAGAGTATCACACTGTAGTTAATATATTCATGATACCATAATGACCTCGAGTGTATTATTGCTTTTATATAACAGCTCTGCAAGCACAATTTATTAAATGACAGCAATACTGGACAAAATATTATGTGTTTGTTTAACCAGTTATTTTGTGCAGCTGAGAAAAAAAAGTCCCTTCTAAATGCAGCCAGTAACTATTGCTAAGCATCTCAATCAGAATGAAGATGTCTATTGTCATTTCACAAACATGTAAACAAATTAAATATTGTTAAGTGCAAAAGTAATGTGTTTATAAGACATATACCTGTTGAATCAGTAATGTAGAGACCTGAGATCAAAACGTAGCCAACCAAAGATGCCAGCTGTGGTAACCAGTGTTGGGAGTAACGTGTTACAAAGTTACAAAGTAACGCGTTACTGTAACGCCACTATTTTCGCAGTAATGTGCTGTGTAACAAAATTACTGTTCAAAAATTCAGTAATGCGTTACAGTTACTGAAATTTGATCAGATGCATTACTCGCGTTATTAATATGGATAGATATTTTCGTGCAAACAGACGATCATACAACTTGCAGTTGCTAGACACCCTCCTCATCAGCTGCCAACTGGGGATGAATACACAGTTTCGGTAGCTATGGGCAGGACAACTGCCATCCCCAGCGCCACCAGCGACCTCAAGCCACTGGAGGTTGTGATGCCAAAGGCAAAGGCAAGCAAATAAATAAGCAAATAAATATAAACTGACCCTACCATAACTGACGCAGCCCCACACAGTCTCCTCTGCTGGTCCATTTCCTGTCCTGCCCCAGTTAACATCACAACCCTGTCGGAAGAAATGCCGTGGCGGTGGCGACTTCTCATATCGAGCCCTGATCACCTGTTATCTGAGCGGTGAGTAGCCCGTAACAGCTCCTACCTCTGTGGTTAAACATGAGTATTTTTTGAGCAAGAAGCTCACATAAATGCATTTAAAGTTTTCTTATGTATAGAGAAAAAGTGACTGCGATTTGTTGCAGTGAAGATCAGCTTCTTGGAAGCGGTGAACTTTCATTTATCTGTGCTTTCTATTTTATTTTATCTCATTCATTTACATGCTGTTGTGATATGCAACTATTTCATGGAACAAAATCCTCTATATATGCATGTTTAATGGGCTGGTCCAGGGGTGTCAAACATATGGCTCGTGGGCCAAAAACGGCCCACCAGGGGGTCCAAAATTTTCTCTGTGAATTTACAGCTTTATTTCTAGTAAATTTCTGACTTTCTACTGATTACAATCGTTTGTGTAAATCTGAGACATTTTTTCTCTGTAAGATGAGACTTTTTTCTCATCGGTTTTCTTTTTCTTCTTTTTCCTGATGAGAACAAGGTGCCCTTGATCTTGCTGTGTGTGCAAGATGATTTAAGTATGCATTTAAAAATAATGTGAAAGTTACTTTTCCAAGTAACTAGTTACTTTAATCATGCAGTAACTCAAAAGTAACTCAGTTACTTTTGAAAAGAAGTAACTAGTAACTGTAACTAGTTACTAATTTTTAGTAACTTGCCCAACACTGGTGGTAACCAATGCCGGTAGCTAGTTGGTGGCTAGTAGTTAGCATGCTTACGATTTACCACACTTCGTTTGCTTTTCTTCACATTTTCAGATGAAACAAAGAGTCCATTACCACAAAGGTGTTAATCGAAACAGCAAATCCAACTCTAGTGCTACCTATTTTTTTAAACAGATATGAAATAGCTTTGATGTTTGTACAAGGGCAGACTGTAAGCTGATTGAATAAAGTTTTTTTCAAAAGGGTGGGACTTCTGGGTCAGGTAAGAAATCTTTTCAAACAGTGCCTCAATGTGGAAATTAAGGTATTCAACACAGTACTGGAATTGTCACTGAGAGGTAGTTGACAGTAAATTAGTGTTAGTAATTAACGATTACATGAACACCTTTGAAGTGGAGTAATACATATCCAGTGACGTTGTAGTGCAATTATCATTGATTTTAGTAACTCCTGGAATCCTTATTGTCCAATCAAAATGCTCAGTCTGAACTAACTGTTGTGTAACAAAATATATTCAAGATACAATTATGTAATCAATATGGACTTAAAAGTGCAGACTCTCAGCTTTAATTTGCAGATATTCACATCCAAATAGGTGTTCCGGTTTGGGAATTGCAATTATTTTTATACAAAAACTCATTTCAAGAGCTCAAAAGTACTTGGACAATTAACTCAAAAGCTATTCCATGGGCTGCAGGGGCTATTCCCTCATTAATCCATCATCAATCAAGCTGTGTTCCCTTTTCTTCATCAGAGTTAAAAGCCGAGCTGCTGCATTTTGCACAGTTTGAAGGTGGGCAACAGCAGTTTTATTAAAACACATAAAAAAGGCATTACAATAATCTAAGTGAGATGAGATAAAAGCATGAATGATCATTTCCAGTTCAGGTGTTGAGACCATAGGTCTAAGTTTTGCTATATTCCTCAGATGAAAAAAGCAATTTCTGACTAGTTGCCGACCATGGCAGTCCAGTGACATAGCATTGTCAAAAACAATACCCAGGTTATGTAGGCGGGGCTGGACAGAAGAGCCCAGGTGACCTAAGTGTTGCTTTATCAGAGGAATTTTACTGTCTGGAGCGATGATCAGTGTTTCTGTCTTGTTAAGATTTAATTGTAGGAAGTTACTGTTTAACCATTTGTTAATGGCAGACAGGCAAGAGATTAAGTTTGATAAAATGTTCAGCTCATTGTCTTTAAAAGAGCAGTAAAGCTGGATGCTGTCTGCGTAAAAATGGTAAGAGACACCCTTAAAGTGGCCAAGTGGAGTTAAATACAATAAAAACAGAGTAGGGCCCAGAATTGAGCCTTGAGGAACCCCACAGGAAAGTCCTTTAACCTCTGACATCTTCTCATTGAACAAAACACAAAACCCTGTCAGTTAAATAAGATGTGAACCATTTCATAACTAATTCTGAAATACCAAACGTGTCCTTCATCCTATATATCAATATATTGTGGTGCTACATCAAGCACCACAATATATTGTAGTGATGTGATGTGGTCCAACATCACAGGGCAGTACGCCGATGTACTCTTCGGACGGTCAGATGCTCGTAAGGGAGCCGGCTCTCATCCTGGAGCATTGGGCAGAACACTTTAATGGTGTCCTGAATTGCCAATCTGTGATCTCTGATGAAGCCATTGCACAGCTTCCTCAGAGACCTATCATGGAGTTGCTGAATGTCCCACCGACGGTTACTGAGACTAAAGATGCCATCAAACAGACGTCCAGTGGCAAAGCAGCTGGTGGAGATGGTATCCCGCCGGAGATCCATAAGTGTGGCGGTAACATCATCGTTGCTTGTCTCGCCCAGTTATTTGCCACCATATAGGAGCAGGAGGCAGTTCCACAAGACTTCAAGGATGCAATGATTGTTCACTTGTATAAGCATAAGGGAAACCGCCACTGCTGCGATAACCACAGAGGAATTTCGCTCCTCGCCATCGCTGGTAAGCCCAAAATATTTTAAAGGATACTTCACATCCTGGACACTCATTGTTTGAACTACTGCCATCTGGGAAACGATATAGACAAATGAACACAAGGACAAACAGACTCAAACACAGCTTCTATCCAACAGCAATAACCATTCTGAATAAAATGAGGAAGTAATGTGCTAAACGAACATGATTGTATGTTGTTGAATGCTTTTTGTTATGACTGTGTGTGCATGATGTCCTGTGTTGATGTCTGTGTGAATGTGGCTAGTTATTTATTCTTTTTAATTATCATTTTTAACTGATTTTTAGTATTTTTAGGTCTATGTTTTTTATAATGGAGCAATGTTTTTATAAATGGGGCACTGACTGGTGAGCACTTTGAATTTCGTTGTACTTGTGACTATCTAGATTAGATTAGATTAGATTAGATTAAACTTTATTGTCATTACACATGTATGAATACAAGGTAACGAAACACAGTTTAGCATCCAATCAGAAGTGCAAAGGACAGCAGTGCAGTATATACGGTAATTAACAGTATGTGCAATTTAAGCAAATATATGCAAATATATGCAGCAGTGCAGAAAGTTAAGAGTACTGTTATGTGCAAATAATGTGCAATAAGTTAGATGTAGTTATGCAGTTATGTACAGGTGAGGATGGTAAGAGATAATGGTAAGAGAGTCAGCGGGGAACTAAGTTCAATAACGTGACAGCTGTTGGAAAGAAACTGTTCCTAAACCTGCTGGTTCTAGTCCGAAGGCTTCTGAAACGTCTTCTGGAGGGGAGAAGCTGGAACAGTCCATGAGCAGGATGGTTGGAGTCCCTAAGAATGCTGCGTGCCCGGCGCAGACATCTTTTCCTGTAGACGTCCTCTATAACTGGAAGTGGAGTCCCTGTGATGCATTGGGCGGTTTTCACCACCCGCTGCAGCGCCTTGCGGTCAGCGACAGAGCAGCTCCCATACCAGACTGTGATACAGTTGGCCAGGGTGCTCTCTATCACGCAGCGGTAGAAGTTGCCCAGGATGTCAGTTGACAGATGGTTCTTCTTCAGTGTCCTCAAGAAGAAGAGGCGCTGATGGGCCTTCTTGATCAGGCTGGTGGTGTTAACTGACCAGGACAGGTCCTCCGAGATGTGGGTCCCCAGGAATTTGAAGCTGGGGACACGTTCAACAGCTATGCCATTGATATGGATGGGGTCATGTGTCTCTTCCCTCTCCTTCCTGTAGTCCACTATGAGCTCCTTGGTTTTGCTGGTGTTAACACTAGAAGACCCAGAGAGGGGCCATTTGGCCTTTTTGGCTAGAAAACCCATAGGGGGACCATCAAGTGGCCACAAGAGGGCTAATGTCTGGGTCTTCTAGTGGTGACGGACAGACGAAAACTCAAAATCGCTAAATCATATCTCAAATTGTTGTCTGAGACGAGCTAATTGGAACCCCACATGTTTTGGTGTCAACGTATGTCGCATAAGGTGACAATGCGCTCTTGAAGTACACTGTTGTGGAGAGCTGTCTGACCCAGCCAAGAACAGCGTCTAAAATGGTCACTGACTGTGTGACGTCATTTCGGTGTGGCACACAGTCGGCGGACATTGCTTTTTTTTATTTGATGTTTACATTTTAAAATCGGCGATTACGGATATTTCTCGGAATACTTTTGGATTACAAATAGATTATTTATTAACATTAGGATTTCAGGAATCGAATTAATTATGGTTTGTCATTGTGTTGTGTACGGGTGCGACGTTATACCAGAGGAGCATGCTGTGAGTGTTTTTGAATGTCCCGTCCCTGTGAAAATCAGAACGGCATGGGTGAAATTCGTTAAGAAAACGCAAAAAAAAATGGACTTATGTCGGTAAAACACCAAAAATGTGCAGTAGAGATTTCGTTGACAGCGATTTCGAGAATAAGATGCAATTTGTGTCACGACTCGCCGCTCCTCAGCGGCTTCAGCTGCGCGCACACCTGCCCCTCGTCAGCACATCCCCATAAATCCATTCACACACACCTGCTTGTTGAATAAAGCTGTTAAATCTATCCTGAGCCTGCGTGCGTGTTTCCTGGGCCAGACATTATGTCAATTTGAAATGAAATTTGCCAAAAGATTTCTGATAAAGAAAACGGCTATTCCAACTATATATGCCTCGATTTCCAAGTGTGACTCTGAGAACGGGGTCAGTGCTAGTGGCGATCAACTGTCAGAACACGAGAAGGAAACAGGGTAAGTTTTTTATTTTTAATATTCACTGCAAATGTTTACTAAACATCTTAAATGAATTCCAAGCCATGGTTTGCATTGCCTTACCAACTTATCAAATATTAGCATATTAGGGTGTTCATACTCATCAAATATGAAATATTCAGTGCTGTATAGGGAGGTGGTTGTGCCTGTTTGATCAATTTATATTTCTATGTATGTAATCCAATTTGAGACCTCTTGGATAAAATTATGATCTACTTTTTTTGCAGATTTTATCAACTGTCACTCAATGTTGATGTTTCTGACCAAGCAGAGGAAGCTGATGAACAGGACTTTTATGTAAATCCAAATTTATACCATAAAATGGTAGAAAAATTATTGAAATGTATATGACATGCGACTTTGATGAATGCTGAGCTATGAGAACTATAACATTGACATGAACATTAAGAAACTCAATATATGATTTTACAAAACTTTATTTAAATAACATTGTTCACAAATCTAATCTTGGTAGGCAAAATCCCTTGTAGTGATGAGATGGGAATGTTTCTCTGATGAGGCTCACAGCACAGGCAGGCAACATAACCCTCACTTCTTCTCCAAAAAAATCCCCAACACTATGAATCTGTATCGCCTGAAAAATATGGGGTTGGCATTGATTATTCCGTTTGCATTGATTATTGAATGTATTGAATGGTTTCTTCATAATTCATCTGGGAAATTAAATCAAATGAATAAATATTGTTTATAAACTCACTCGTGTGGACGATGTGGGCCGCTGGGCCGTCATCTGTCTCATCAGCTCCAGCTGCGCACAGACCAGCAGGTGCTAATCAGCGGCTGAGAAGATGATGATTAAAAACATGTCATCAGGCAGCGAGTGACCAATGGGTAGTTTTATTTTTAAAATTAAGTGTGTGACCATGCATGTCGCCAAAGAAAAATATTTGTAAGCATCTTTTACCTAGAAATATCTTACAGCCGATCGTAAACGTGTTCTTTTCCCGTCCGTGTTGCGTCTTCCTCCTCTCCCTCTGCCTCGAACAAATAAGGCTGACAGGCCACACACCACCCAAAACGTCTTCATTGTCAATGTAATCATTTGTAATCATTTATATTGAAGTCGTCAAACTCTAGAAAATAATCGCTGTCCGAATCACTTTGCTCTCGTTCTGCAATTTTTTTTCATACCGAATTGACGTGAAGGCTGCACGCACCTATCAGGAGATGGCGGTACTGCAGCATCACTGAGTGAAAGATGGGCTATGACCAAATAATTTCATTTATGGAGGATGGTGACACATATTAAATCAGGGGAATGGGAAAAATGGAATATTTTCATACAATCAGTTGATTGGTTCAATAAAAAAATGTCAATGTCCGTCACCTTTAAGGAGCAGGTTATTGTCAGCGCACCAAGTAGCCAAGTGCTCAACTTCTGCCCTGTAATCTGACTCGTCGTTGTCCCTGATGAGTCCAATCACCGTGGTGTCATCTGCGAACTTTATGATGGAATTGGATCCATACATAGGCCTGCAGTCATGGGTGTAGAGGGAGTAGAGGAATGGGCTGAGCACACAGCCCTGTGGTACACCAGTGTTGAGTGTGATGACGGAAGAACGGTTGGGGCCTGACCTAACATGCTGGGGTCTGTTGGTCAGAAAATCCATGATCCAGTTGCAGGTGGAGGTACTGATTCCCAGGTCCCCAAGTTTAGTGAGCAACTTGGAGGGGATAACTGTGTTGAATGCTGAGCTGAAGTCAACAAACAGCATTCTTGCGTAGGTGTTCTTGTCATCCAGGTGTGAGAGTACATAGTGCAGCGCTGTAGAAACCGCATCCTCTGTACTCCTGTTGCTCCGGTAGGCGAACTGATGAGGGTCCAGTGTAGGGGGCAGGCCTTTTTTGAGCTGTGCCAAGACCAGTCGCTCAAAGCACTTCATGACTATGGGCGTCAGTGCCACAGGGCGATAGTCATTTAGGCACGATGGTGTTGAATGTTTCGGCACTGGTACTATTGAAGTGGTCTTGAAGCACGCTGGTACCACGGCCTGGGCCAAGGACAGATTGAAGATGTCTGTGAAGACCCCTGCCAGCTGCTCAGCGCATGCCCTCAGCACACGCCCAGGAATGCCATCAGGGCCAGCAGCCTTACGTACGCTGACATGACTCAGTGTGTTACGGACGTCGGTGTGGGTGAGTGTGAGGTGGTGGAGGTCATCAGAGGGTGGGAAATTGATGTTCTTTTCATTGTTGTCCTTGTCAAAATGAGCATAGAAGTCATTTAGCTCATTGAGAAAGGGCACAGTCATGGCTATCTATCTGTCTGTCTGTCTGTCTGTCTGTCTGTCTGTCTGTCTGTCTGTCTATCTATCTATCTATCTATCTATTCTAGCACATGTGATCATAAACTGCCTCAATCACTATGTTGTCGACAACATCATTCCCGAGAGTCAGTGCGGCTTTCGAGCAGGACGAGGCACCATTGACATGATGTTTGCAGCCAGGCAAATACAAGAGAAGTGCCGAGAACAAAATTGTGATTTGTTCATAGTGTTCGGAGACCTGACTAAGGCCTTCGATTCTGTTGGGAGAGAGGGCCTGTGGAAGCTGCTTGCCAGGGTCGGGTGCCCTCCTAAGATCATCAATGTCATCCGCTCATTCCACGATGGCATGGTCGGGCGGGTGGCTGAGAGTGGTTTAATCTCCGATCCATTCCCTATCATCAATGGCACTAAGCAGGGGTGTGTTATGGCCTGGCTGCTCTTTAGTATCATCTTCGCTGCAATGCTTCTTGATGCCTTCAAGGACTGCGACAGGGGTGTAAGGATCCGGTTTCGCACTGACGGCAATGTATTCAACTTGCAACGTTTAAAGGCTAAAACAAAGACGTCATGCATGATGCTGCGAGAGCTTCTCTATGCCGAGGACTGCGCACTCATTGCTCACACTCTTGAAGATGCACAGTTCATCATTGACCATTTTGCTAGAGCAACGAATCGTTATGGACTCACTATAAGTATCAAGAAGACAGAGGTTTTATATTAACCTCGTCCTGGTATGCTCCCAATAAATCCTGTTATTAGCATCGGTGGTGAACCCCTCACGGCAGTTGACAAGTTCTGCTATCTGGGGGGCACCATCTCGCAGAATGCTAAGATTGATGATGAAGTTACCCACCGCATCAGCAAGGCTAGCGCATCCTATGGACGCCTACAGCATTGTCTATGGTCGAAGCGTGGCATTCGTCTAAGTACCAAGATCAACGTCTATCACACCGTTGTTCTATCTACACTTCTCTATGGGTGCGAGTCGTGGACAACCTATCGCCCCCATGTGAAGAAACTTGAACAGTTTCACATGTGATGTTTAAGGAAGCTGTGTGGAATCACGTGGCAAGACAAAGTTGCCAATACAGAAGTCCTCCGCTGGTGCAGTATCACCAGCATTGAGTCATTCATCATACGTTCTCAGGACCGGCCACGTTGTTCGGATGACAGATCAACGCATTCCTAAAATCCTGTTATTTGGCCAGTTGGACGAAGGGCGAAAGTCACGGGGCGGTCAGTGGAAGCGGTATAAAGACGTGCTCAAAGCCTCACTTAAGTCATGTGGGACTGATCCTATGACATGGGAAATGCAAGCCAAGAACCGTCCCCTTTGGTGAAAGATCTGCCATGAAGGTGTTGACCTCTTCAAGAGAGAGAGAACTGCCCTTTTGGATGCCCGCCATAAAGCACGTCACGGTGCCGCTCAGCAACAGAGATGTCTACAGCAGTCGGTGTCATCCACTCAGCCAATTATGTACATCTGTCCTGACTGCGATATGCCATGTGCTTCACGCATCGGCCTCATCAGTCATCGCCGTCACACGCACACCCTTACAATTTAATGCAGCCAAAAGGCGGGAGATCCGTCGTTGGTGACGACTCAATCCATCATCATATTGTGGTTCACTGTGTCAAAAGCAGTGGTGAGATCAAACAAACAGCAACATCTGATTATTTAAGCTCATGTTAGGTGACATTATTTTTTCTGATGTACTATGTATGCTTCACTTATTGTATTAATTAAACATGTTGAACTGTTTTTTTTTCCTAAAGTCAAACCTTTTTTCCCCATTAATGTCAGTTTATTAACTAATGTAGTAATATAAAAATACAGTATGACACGGTTGAAATAACTTGCTTTAAGATAACTTTTAAAGTCCCGTAGAGACATCGGAAAGTTGATGTTATTTATTTGTTTTTGTGGTGCTGTAAAAAAAAAAAAAAAAAAACGCCTAAGGTTATTTTTTAGAGAAAATGGAGCAGTTTATGAAGCTGAGGAGGGACAGGATATCTGTAATAATTTTATTATGCTGATCTTAAAAATATCCATCACATCTGAAGTGAAAATCAAATTTCTCTGATATTTTTTCTTTTTTCTGGTTTATTTCAGAGGTCCACGATAGTGAACCTGCAGGAACCGAGGGTCAGCTGTGGAAAGAACAGGCTGGATTCAAGATGTATAAAACTGATATTTGACTGAAATAACCACAATAAAAAAAGATTTGATGAATTGTTTTAGTGATTGTAATTTTTTAGCCGCTTTATTTTGCAAACTGAAACAAGCTAAATAAAAATATTACATGTTTACTGTTAATAGTTAGAAAAACTGCATTTCAGTGAAATAGTTTTTTTGAAAAAGATGAGAGTTTTGCAAGGTAATTCCAGAAGAGACTTTCATATATTTATTGCACACAGAGTGAAACATTTTAAACCTGATTTAATATTGACGATAATGATTATAGTTTTGAAAATTAAATGACAAATCATGATTTTCTAATTTACTGAGATGAACCAACTGAGATGAAGCTGAAGAAGGAATCTGTTCTTCTGCTGCTGAACATCATTGAGGCTCATCATCCTACAGTACAGGACTGTGGTCTGATTTAGAACATTAAAAACTAAATGTCAGAGCTGATACAAGGCAGAACATCTGATTATTTAGCCACATAGTGGTCATAAATGATTACAGTAAACTCTTATATTTTCTTCTGGTCATGCAATTAAGAATATACTTTAGACTTCAATCTAGCTGGTATACATACTTAAAGTAATAAAAATTAATATATCTATTTTGTGGTTTTAATTTACCTTAATTCTACCTGCTGACTTTAACATGAGTTAAAGTCTTATTTTATCTGGCCATAGTCCTCTTTCTGTCTGGTGAAGATTTTCCAGCAAAAGGTAAAGAAAATACAATAATTAAAAAAGAAAAAAGTTCTTTCTATGTCAAAAATGTCAGTTAAAAAAAAAAACTCAACTGACGCTGTCATGGTTGCTAGGCAACAGGGTAGTGCGTGGTCACACAAACATACATCCTCCAAGGACTAGACCGTCTCAATTAACAGCCTACCCGACCTTTGAGTGTTCTGGCCTGCAGGGCCGTGGTCTACAAGGCTGCAGCACCTGAACTGAGATACAGCTTAAGTCTACCATAAAGAGAAGACTTCACGAGCGCAAATACAGAGGGTTCATTATAAGGTGTAAGTTACCACTAATCAGCCTCAAAAATAGAAAGGCCAGTTTAGACTTTGCCAAAAACATCTAAAGAAGCCAGCCCAGTTCTGCAGCAGCATTCTTTGGACAGATGAAACCAAGATCAACCTGTACCAGAATGATGGGAAGAAGAAAGCAGGGAGTGTTACGATCCCTGGTGTGCCATTACGCAGCGCACCAAGGGAGGAATGAAAAACCCAATCGCAGGAGTAGATACGTGCACTTTATTAACAAAACCCCCAAAATAACAAGTCCAACAAACAATCACGCAGAACAGTGAGTAGATCAGATGCAAAATGACAATCGGGGCCACCAGATCTACAGGGACGCCTCCTGGACGCTCTACAGCCCAGGGGGAGGGAATGCCTAGTGCGGCAGGGCTGCTGTCGGCACGGGGAGAAAGGCAAACATGGACTTATGGTGCTGGAGCGATCCAGAGCCGTCCATGCAGTCCGGTGGATGAGGATGAAACAGTCTGCAGATAATCCGTAGGGAGTTATAACTTGCATACATGGAGGTACATGCTGCCGTGTATGAAACTCAATGCTCAGGCGGTCTCTTCCTACTAACACAGTGTTTAATTAATCATAAGACAAATGAGGGAAGAGACCACCGGTGTGAGGATGCATGGGCTGGACATAACTGAAATCATGTGTGCATGAGTGAGTGTCTGAGTGTGTGAATGAGAGTGAATGAGGTGAGTGTATGTGAGTGTGTGAACACCAATACTGAGGATCAGCTGGCTATACTGACAGGAGGAGGGGGCGTGCCCGAACTATCAGGGAGCTGAGGACCCAAAGGGCTTCCTGAAGCGGCTGATAGAAAATGCATAGTGAAACGGGCCAAAATAGTCATGGTGTCAGAACTGGGTTTGGACCACCAAACCCAGGTTCATGACAGGGGGAAGTCTTGGAACGGCTCATGATCCAAAGCACACCACATCTTCTGTAAAACATGGCGGAGGCAGTGTGATGCATAGGCATGTATGGCTTCTAATGACACTGGGTCACTAGAGTTTACTGATGATGTGACAGAAGGTAGAAGCAGCCAGATGAATTCTGAAGTGTATCGGGATATACTAGCCATCTTTACATGGACACAAGTAACCAGATTTAAAGCTTGATCGGAATAAAAATGCTTCATGTAAACATGCCAATCTGAATATTCTGACCCGATCACACTCATTTGAATCAAAATTTCCTTCCGATTGAGATGGGTGGGTTTTGCCAATTGTTAATCCGGCTGGTGCGCATATAAACACTTATTCCGAAGTTTGGGTAGAAAATATCTTTACTGCGCATGTCTGTACATCAGCCGCACATCGACGTGATGTATTTCCACCTTTACAGCAGCTAGCGGAAGACATGGTGGAAGTAAAACAGAACTGGTCTGTAACGTCCTGCTGTCTCCCTCTGTTCGCCATATGCAGAAGTATGTACTGCTGGACTTATATCTTCATTATGGAGACCAGCAGAAGCAAAAGTACAGTCTGAATAACACAATACGGGTCCATTTCAAAAAGAGAAAGACACAAAGCTGGGTTTGTTTACATTGGAAGTTGCTTCTTCTTCTACTATTTCCGAAATGTCGGATAATTGTGCACATGTCAAAATAATTTAGTCCATTCAAACGTGTGACACATGGAAACGCACGTCCTAATCGGATCAGCTTTTTCAGGATCCATGTAAACAGTAAAGTTCTGATCTTAATTGTAATCAGACTGAAGAAATTTTGCACATGTAACCGTGGCTACTGTCTGCTCAGATTCAGCAAAATGCAGCAAAGTTGAGTGGATGGCATTTCACAGTACAGATGGTTGGACAATGACCCAAAACATACTGCAAAAGAGACTCAGGAGTTTTTTAAGGTAAAGAAGCGGAATATTCTGCAATGGCCGAATCAATCACCACATCTCAACCCGATCGAGCATGCATTTCACTTGTTCAAGACAAGACTTAAGACAGAAAGACCCACACACAAGCAACAACTAAACACAGCTGCAGTAAAGGTCTGGCAAAGCACCACAAAGTATTGAACCCAATGTTTGGTGATGCCCATGGGTTCTAGACTTCAGGCAGTCATTGCCTGCAAAACATTCTCAACAAAGTACTAAAAATGAACATTTCATTTATGGTAATGTTAAAATGTTCAATAACTTTTGAGGGCCTGAAATGAGGAGAATTCGAATAAAAACAGTTCCTAAACTGTAACTCCTATTTGGATGTGAATATCCCCAAGTTAAAGCTGAGAGTCTGCACTTTAAGGCCATATTGATTATATAACTGTATCTTGAATATGTTTTAGTAAACAGCTAAAATAACAAAACTTGTGTCAGTGTCAAAGTATATGTACTCGTATATGGACCTAACTGTAAATTGAAGTGAAATGATTCCATGGTTGAGAAAATTGTCTTGTTTTTTCACTGCTGTAAACTTTTGCTCCAAAGTTATGTAACAAACAGGGGCAGCCAGGTACACCCCCCATCTCGACACCCCCGTTTGTTTGTGACTATAGATTTGCAGACAGCACACATCACATCTAGTACACCCTGCATAATACAAAATAAATGAACAGAATACCAGATACACAAACCCAAAACATATGAAATGCACACACAAAAGAAAAAAATAAATTAGGCAGCTTGTTAAACTTTCCAACAAAATAAATCTAAACAACACCCTTTTTTAAAGCCAGAGCAATAGTTATAAAACAGTAAAATTTCTACCTTCATGCTTAATTATCCACATATTAGCCCATAAATTATCCATAGAGCCCTCAACTTAAGTTGTCCTGTTTTTTTTTCTCGGTTTTTGAAATGTAAACTTCTTATTCTGAGACATGTCGGCAACTTGTTTACTGTTTACTTTTGCGTGTTACTGCTGTACATTTACATCTGTTTGTGTTAGGATATTTGTAACTTTTATCTTTGTCACCACCATCAGTGTACAGTGTTTTGATGCAGCACTGTGGGAGATGGGTGCCACCCCCTAGTCATGTGAATGACAGTCCAAGTTTAGAAATATTACTAAGTCAATGACTACAGCACTTAATGCTACAATGTTGAGGTTCACTTGATAACTTGGGGGGCCCTTAGTATTTGGTTACTTTGCTTAACGGCACAGACAGCTATAGTCTCAAACCTCCATGAAGGGGAAGACGAGGCCAACAGTGAAGTTGGAGAGCCAGTGGACAGATCCTGCCACCATGAATGCAGCCGGCCTGGCTGACTGCATGAACATCTCAGTGGTGACCACATAAGGAATGGAACCTGCAAAGCAAATATGTGGTTAACCAAAACACACGAGACACCATCACAACTGTTTGGGGTCACAGCAAGGATACTCATGTCCCAAACACATTTGGGGTGATTTACAAACACTGATTACATGTCTGCAAACATCCAAACATCCCTTCAGTTAATAGAGTGACTGATTGTAATCAGCATGTGTGCTTAATAAGCACACCGTGAATGGGCTCAGACAGACTTACTGGGTCCAATTGCATGCCCAACGACGTAGATGATGATACAGGCAATACTGATGTAGGGCATCCACGTCACGGTTTCCTGTTAACACAAACAACAAGCTTCCAGAAACTGAACATACTGATGGTTGCAAAAGGAACACATAAACTCATGACCAGCTGCTTCAAGGCTTCCCTTAGGCAGCAAATGATGTGCATGTTCTTCGTTCTTTTCTTTGAATGTGTGTTTACTGAAGTTTGAAAAGATGCTGGTCTGGTGTTTGATGCAGGTGAGATTGCAGGTTTTCGGGAGGGCTGTGCTGCTTTTGTGGTTCAGCCTAATGATCAGTGTTTGCCATGCTGTAATGGCAAGCTTTTGTTTTCATGTCTCAAATTTGTAATGACCCAGCAAATGGAGGTGCCGAGTCAACACTTGTATCTCTAGACCATGGCGGAAACTGTACATAGCTAATTTTACACCAGTCTAGCAAACAGAACCACAATAACAGTTTATGTAGTGCTTGCGCTCTGGTGGCTGCATCACTCCGTCATGATAACAATCCTTAGTTTGTACCTTTTACTATTACCTTACCTTCACAGTCATCTCACAAAAATAAATAAATGAATAAATCTCAGAAATTGGTGAGAATGAAGTCATACATTTACATGGAAAACAAAACATGAAAAAAATCACAACTATATCACAAAAAAGTTGCAAATTTATGAGACCCAAGTCAGAAATTTGCAAGAAAAAGTGAATCAAATTTGTGAGAAATTTGTGGGATTTGAAATTTGTGACAAATTTGTGAGAAATCCTCAGGTTTTATAAGAATGGTGCCTCAAATGTACAAGAAACTGCTGCAAATTCATGATAATAAAAATGTATGAAGAAAAAGTTGCTAATTTATCCATAAATTTATCCGATAGCTACGGAGGGTGACAATATGTATGGGTACATAATCATATCGTGTAGGATAACTAAGTAGACGGTTATGCTGTTTCATTCCATCTAGCGACAATGCTCCGCACTGTGTGTGTTTATATATTTATTCCATCTAGCGACAATGCTCCGCACTGTGTGTTTATATATTCATATATTTATTCCATCTAGCTTCAACGCTCCACACTGTATGTGTGTTTATATATTCACATATTTATTCCATCTAGCTACAATGCTCCGCACTGTGTGTGTTTATATATTCATATATTTATTCCATCTAGCTACAATGCTCCACACTGTGTGTTTATATATTTATATATTTATTCCATCTAGCTACAATGCTCCACACTGTGTGTTTATATATTTATATATTTATTCCATCTAGCTACAATGCTCCACACTGTGTGTTTATATATTTACATATTTATTACATCTAGCTACAATGCTCCGCACTGTGTGTTTATATATTCATATATTTATTCCATCTAGCTTCAACGCTCCACACTGTATGTGTATTTATATATTCACATATTTATTCCATCTAGCTACAATGCTCTGCACTGTGTGTTTATATATTCATATATTTATTCCATCTAGCTACAATGCTCCGCACTGTGTTTATATATTTATATATTTATTCCATCTAGCTACAATGCTCCGCACTGTGTGTTTATATATTTATATATTTATTCCATCTAGCTACAATGCTCCGCACTGTGTGTCTATATATTTATGTTTATATGTACATATGTATACTCGCTGTTCTTGTTTTTTCTTGCTTTCTGATTGTTGCTCTGTGTTGCTATCCCTGTGCTGTTGCAATCCTGGAATTTCCCCACTGTGGGACTAATAAAGGCTTATCTTATCTTATCTTATCTTAAAAGTTTGAAATCTATGAGGAACAAGAACACTCTGAGGCGAGTGCAATACCCTCTGCCTCTGTTTTCATTAAACATCCCAGTACTTACTGACAGAGAGTGGTTTTCAACTTTTCAGTATAATTACTGTGGGAGAACCAAATTATGATAAGCCCATCATCCATGAATATACAACAAAGTATACAACCCATAGTTGTAGGGCAGGATCCTGAGTTGAACCCATGTAGAAAGTTTTGTGACCCAAGAGGGCTTTACACATTCTATAGTAAGAGAGCATAGGGAGTGCTAATCTTGACCTTTGGACCCCAAACCTATAGTCAGAGGTCTTGGTCTCAGAGTGAACCTGTGTACCAGGTTTGGTGACCCTAACTTTACTTGTTGTACAGTAATAAGGCAGAGGGAATGTAAACCTTGACCTTTGACCTTTTGACCTCAAACCCATAGTCAGAGATCAGGATCCCAAGGTGTACATATGTACCAGGTTTGGTGGCTCTAGCTTTACTCATTTTATAGTAATTGTGCAAATGGAATGCTAACCTTGACCTTTGACCTTTTGACCCCAAACCTATAGTCAAAGGTCAAGATCCCAAGGTGAACCTGTGTACTGGGTTTGGTGGCCCTATCTTTACTGATCGTACAGCAATAAGGCATAAGGAATGTTGACCTTGACCTTTGGCCTTTTGACCCCAAACCTATAGTCAGAGGTCAGGATTTCAAGGTGAACCTGTGTAGCAACTGTTATAGCGGCACATTAGTGTGAAGTGCAGTCCCCACTGCCTTATATAATAGCAGGGTGAGCCGCCATAGCTCGGCCTCTTGTGCCAGATGCCCATGCCAGGTGCTTGACGTGTAACTGCTGTTAGCAACATCAATAAAGCTGTGTTCGATGCTACCTCATCTTGCCTCATTCATCACCAGGTTTACATACATAACACTTGGCAATTGAGGATTAACTCATGGAGGCGTGCATAACAACACTCCTGACGTGGTTTAGTGACCCAGTGACAAAACGCAGACTCCGAATAGATACAATTTGGTTTATTAACAGCACACACCAACAGTGGGTTGGTGTGTGTAAATGCAGGCAGGAACTGCAGGGGACAGAGCGGAACACCATACGGTCTGGCAACCCTAGGAATACACAAAGAGGATTGGTTAATGAGAGCCACTGCTGGAGGTAGACAGATACACTGTGGCTTACTGTGAGAGCAGATGATGAGATGCCCAGGTTCAGCACGATGGCTGCGGCCAGGAAGACAGTGCCTTCTGTAGAGAGTGCAGCTCCTGTGGGTGAGTGTCTAGGGAGTGTTGGCGTGGTGGAGGAGAGGAAGGAATCCGCCGCCACAGGACTCCGCCTGTGCACAGGGGACTGGAAGACAAGGTGAGTAAAAAGTTACAAGTTGTAGCTTACGTGAGCAGCTGAAGGAATTCTCCAGCGACGGTGGCAGCAGACTTAGGCTGAGACTACGACAGACTGTGGAGTTTGGTGATGAAGCTCATCTGGAGCGCAGTGAGACATCTCCGCGCTGCAGGCTTGGGCAGCTCGGTAGAAATAGGCCATGGGGTGATGAAGACCAGGTGTGCGCGCAGCTGGGAATGATGAGCAGAGCAGACCATGACAACTCTGTCCCGTCCTCGAGCTCCCGGGTGAACCGCCAGCGCTTAACCATGCTGGTTCAAGGCTTTTCAAACCTACATCACCACGCTGGACCTCAGGCAGCTTGACAGGGCACATGTGCTTCTCGTCCGTAACCTGGTTATTGAGGGCCAGTGAGTCCTGTGGACACTCGGCGCGTCGGACTCATTTGAGGACATCATGGAGCTGCTAGCCAACCATTTTCACACTCCTGACAGCGTGACTGTGTGGAGGATTTGTTTTTGGCAGCGACATCAACGGGTAGGTGAGCCCATCCACCAGTTTATTGCTGACTTGAGGTAGCTGGCTAGCGAGTGCCGCTTTGGACAGTTGGAAGATGAAATGGTGCATGACCAGCTAGTAGAGCATACGTGCAATGCTGAATTGCGGGCTAGGCTGCTTATGGCACCGAATGACTTAACATTAGCCAGAGCTGTCAAGCTAGCTCCCCAGTTGGAGTCCGCAGACAAGCTAACCTCAGAGCTAAACTGGTGTCAGTCACAGCGGCCACCAGAGCCATCTGCCACAGCAAATGTCGTGGACTCAGACAGAGGGGATAGCTTTGATGACGATGTTATGGAAACCAATGCTGTCAGGCCAAGGTCTGCCCTGGGAAGACCCCCGTGTAAGGGTATTGGGTCCGTGACGCACCGACATAAGGCGAAGGAATGCCAAGTAAGAGGAAAATGTTGTAGCAGATGTGGCCGCTTAAACCATTATGCTAGAGTGTGCAATGTATCAGAGCTGGACAGCCCATGGAGGAAATCATTCCACTTGCCCCCAACAGCCATCCATACAGTGTCCCCCAGCACAGACGGGTGCACGTATTGCGCAGTGGACTTAGATGGCGTAGAGGTTCTACTGCTGCTCGACACGGCAGCGGAGGGGTTGTTGCTGAACTGGGCCACGGTGAAGAAGTTTTTCCCCCACTACAAGATTAAAGGTAACCCAGCACCGTTGTATGGTTATGGAGGCGGCAGGCTGGGCATGGGTGGGACTTTGGAGTTAACAGTTCATTACAAGTCTGTGAAGATGGTTGACTTCATGTTCCATGTGACAGTGCAAGACAATAACATCATGGGCTGTGATGGTGCTGGGAACGAATGGTCGGGTTGTGGCTGCTGGAACCTTTTGGTTCCGGCAGTTGAAGAGGATGTTGTGTGGGACAAAGGGCTAACGGACACTCTGGTGGTCAAGCAGGACCAGCCTCACTCAGGTTCGGTGCAGGAAAGTCTCAGTGCCGGCGCTCGGGACATGGCAGAGGGGGGTACCGAGCATGGCAGCGGCGCCCCTGCGTTGGTGAGTGACACCGTGCTAGTCCCAGATGCCTCCGGAGGTTGGCTGCAGGGGGATGGAGGGTCTACAGCTACGATGGTAACTGCTACGACAGTTTTAGATGAGGACAGCGCCAGACCAACGAGCATGGTGTTACCGCATGCTCAGCAGCAGCACGTCAGGCCGAGCCGGGCTCTTCTGAGGGTTTTGGACTTGGTTTGGGTTTGGGGTGATGAATGACCACGGCGAAGATGGGCCAAATGACAGCCAGCAAAACACTAAGTACGTCTGCAGATAGTGGCGAAGTTGGGTGCAGCATACTTCCAGTTGTCTTGATGGCTCATCAAGGCATGCCAATCAGCTTCGACATGTCCAGGAGGACGCTCCGGGGGACGAGGTTGAACAGGAGTCGGTAGTGGAGGTGTGGAAACTGGGGTCCATTGTTCAGAAGATCAGCCATTGTCCCGGGATTGTCCAAGATCAGCCATTGTCTGACAGTACAGTAACCCTGTACTGTCAGACCATTGTCTGTTAACCTTTGATTTTACTATTTCTGACTATTTGGCTACTAAAGAAAAATATTACTACAGTGGATGCCTCTCAGATGATGTTGTTACCAAATTTATGCACATTGTTTCCTCTATGCCATGTGTCAACACAAAGGAAATAAGCTATGGAGAGCTTGCTCCTTCTGTAATTGATAACATGGTAGATAGTGTTACAGCTTCTCTGCATCAGACTCTAGACATGCTGGCCCCTTTAAAAAAGAAAAAGTCTAATCAGAGATTTCTAACTCCTTGGTTCAACACAGAAACTCATAGCTTAAAACAGAAGACTCGTCAATTAGAAAGAAAATGGTGCTCCACTAATTTAGAGGAAATCTATTTAGCTTGGAGAATTCATCTTTTAATTTATAAAAAATCTCTGAGAAAAGCTAGAGCGAGTTATTTTTCTGCATTAATAGAAGAGAACAAGAATAATCCCAGGTTTCTTTTCAGCTCTGCAGCCAGGCTGACAAAGAGTCAGGACTCTGTCAATCCTAGCATTCCCTTAGAGCTTACTAGTCAGGACTTTATGAACTTTTTCAATAATAAAATTTCATCTGTCAGAGATAAAATCAGTCAAATTCTTCCCACTGTTAACTTAAATATAGTAACTACTACAACTCCTTCAATTGACATCTGGATCAGTTTACTCCAACTGACCTTTTAGAGTTAGACAAAATAGTTTCCTCATCCAAGCCTTCAACTTGTCTTTTAGACCCTATTCCTGCCAGGTTATTTAACCTGTTGCACTTCAGTGTACCGCGGGCGGGCACGTCTCTGCGTCCTAGAGCGCACGAGGGCACCCTAGTACGTACACTGTGCATCCTAGGGCGCACTGAAGAAAAAAAAAGCTGCATTTCCGTTCTTCCACTACAGACACAGCCGCGAACAGAAAGCCAAAGGATTGCTTTGATTGGTTTAGATGTGACTGACCTCTCATTCGACTAATAAGAGCCTTGAATTGGGTTTCTGAAACCTTGAAGAACCAATGACTGAAAACCTAGCAAGAAGGACCCACCTACCAACGGCTGCGAATACAGCCAGCCAATTGAAGCACAGAAGTTCGAAAGCTGTTTTGTGTAAGGCTGGGTGACACACAGGCGTTCGCCAGTCTTTTTTTCTTACTATTGTTTTTATTTGTTTTGAAAAATCGTTCGCCAAAACCGCAATAATGGAAGCGCAAAACCGCAATAATGGAATTATGGTTTGACCGGGTCGCGTGACCAGAACCACGAGTCCGTAACAAGCGGACCAGCTTCATGTTCGTCTGACAATGAGGAAGAGAAGTTCGCCAGCTATGCTGCTGTTGTGGACAGGTAAGTGTTATAAGCTAAATTATTCTTTATCCCTGAAAATTGTAATGAAAATGACTTTTGACCGATCGGTAAATTACAACTGTGCGTTATCGCAACATGACGGACCTGGACCGCTCCGGTCCGGGTCCGTCATGTTGCAAACGCCACCCGCCACCCCCCCCCCCCCGCTACTCTTCTGTAGCGGATTGCAGATATATTGCAGATATTTTAGTCCAACTGTGCGTAGTAGACTGCGGCGCACAGAGCGTGTACCGCGGTGCACGGACTGGACACGGTTTGTGCGCCGCGTCCGGACCGTGAACGCCCCCCCCCCGCTACTGTTCTGTAGCGGATTGCAGATATTATTGCAGATATTTTAGTCCAACTGTGCGTATTAGATCGCGGCGCACCGTCACCGCTTTCCGTCATGTAGCGATGGGCGATGTCTGTCCGCTGTAGCGGGGGGTGGGGGTGGGTGGGAGTTGTTATCTTCTACATTACAAATATTCTTAGTATAATTTTTAGTGCACTGTAAGTTATTTTTTCTTGTAAAAAAAAAGCCACACATTTTTTACATGGCATGCTTCTTTGTGTGTGGGGGCTTGTTTGTTCATTCATTCATTCATGAATGAATAAACAACCCCCCCCCCCCCCACAGACACACACAGCCCTTCACCTTTCATTAGAGCCCAAGATGAAGCTTCTATATTGAATCATTCAAAAGTTACAGACGTTTTTCCAAACTGTGCCATTTGGCACAATTTGGCACAGTTCAAAAACGCCTGGGAACAATCTAAGAAAAAAGCTGTGTAATATATTCATTTTTTGTGGTATTGTTACAAAATTTTGACCTCAGCTGGATAACACTTGGGTCTACATTTCTGTTGCATTTTCCAGCCCGGATCTGAAGCTGTGTGTTATTTGCAAGCATTTGTATCCAAAAAAACACCCAGGCGAAATTTATTTTCTTCAAATTCAGTATGTTTAGATGACTGTTACTCAGTGGCAGGAGCACTTAGAGAGATTATGACTGTTTTGCCAAAAAATTCAAAGTGTTTTCTTTTAATGAGACCAACCCCATGAAGATGCTGCAAAGGGTTGAAGAACAGCTTTTGATTTACTTTGGGTATGTTATTTTTTGGCGTTTTTAGGGAAACTGACCAGAGTGCAAGGGGTTAAAGAAATCTTCCCATTTATTGGTAGCTTTATTCTTCAAATAATCAATTCTTCATTAACTTTAGGCCATGTACCGCAGGCTTTTAAAACTGCTGTAATTAAACCCTTACTCAAAAAGCCAACGCTGGATCCAGGAGTTTTAACTAACTATAGACCAATCTCTAATCTCCCTTTCATTTCAAAAATCTTTGAAAGAGTTGTTGCTACACAATTATTTGACCACTTGCAGGGAAATGGTTTATTTGAAGAGTTTCAATCTGGGTTTAGAATCCCTCATAGTACTGAAACAGCCTTAATGAAGGTCACTAATGACCTCCTGATCGCATCTGATAATGGACTTGTTTCTGTACTTGTCCTTTTAGACCTTAGTGCAGCTTTTGACACAATCGATCATAATATTTTACTTGATAGATTAGAACACTATGTTGGACTAAATGGAACTTCGTTGCAGTGGTTTAGATCTTATTTATCTGATAGGTTCCAATTTGTTCATGTCAATAATGAGTTTAAACTCAAAGCTCAGTCATGGAGTTCCACAGGGATCTGTGCTAGGCCCTACTTTTTTAGTTTATATATGCTTCCATTAGGCAACATTATTAGAAAGCACTGTATACATTTTCATTGTTATGCAGATGACACACAATTATACCTGTCAGTGAAGCCAGTAATCAATTAGCCAAGTTAGATGCCTGTCTTAAGAAAATCAAAGCTTGGATGACTTGTAATTTCCTGCTATTAAATTCAGATAAGACTGAAGTTATTCTTGTTGGTCCAAAAAAAACCTTAGAAATACCTTTCCAAATCAAACTTTTAGTTTGGATGCAGTTACTCTTTCTCTTAATAGCTCTGTGAGGAACCTTGGAGTTATTTTTGATCAAGATCTGTTTTTCAGTTCACATATTAAATTAGTTTCTAAGACTGCCTTCTATCATTTGTGTAATATTGCCAAGATTAGGACCATCGAGTGATGCTGAGAAACTGATCCACGCTTTTGTTAGCTCTAGATTAGATTATTGTAACTCTTTTATTATCAAGTTGTCCTAAAACATCTCTAAAAAGTCTTCAGTTGATCCAAAATGTTGCAGCAAGAGTTTTAACAGGTACTAGAAAGAGAGATCATATCTCTCCGGTTCTGGCCTTCCTTCATTGGCTTCCCACAGAGTTTAGAAGTTTAGTTAAGTTTAAAATCCTTCTTCTCACTTTCAAAGCAAAAACGTGTTAACAGCAAAAACTCAGAGTTACTGAAGGTCACCTGTGGAGTCCCACAGGGTTCAGTTTTGGGACCATTATTATTCAATATGTATATAAATGATATATGTAAAGTTTCAGAAAAATGGACTTAATATTGTTTGCTGATGACACTAATCTGCTATGCAGTGGAAACAATTTGGAACAACTTCTGGATACACTCGGAAAGGAATTAGGAAAGCTGAAACTGTGGTTTGATTCAAACAAATTAACGCTCAATTTAAGCAAGACAAAATTTATAGTCTTTAACAACCATCACAACTACCCAGTACCCAAACTCAGTGTAAATGGTGTAGAGATTGAAAGGGTATCCGAAACTAAATTCCTTGGAGTAATAATTGATAACAAACTGTGTTGGAAGCCACATATTAATTATATAAAAGGTAAAGTATCCAAATCAATTGCAATATTACACAGAGTGAAAAATTTGCTGAATCAACCCACACTATACACCTTGTACCATTCATTAATACTCCCATACATGACATATTGTAATGAAGTATGGGGAAATACATATAAAACAAACATATATCCACTCTTTATGCTTCAAAAGAGAGCTATTAGAATAATCAACAAAGCAGCTTACAGGGAACCAACAAACCCACTTTTTCTTAAACAAAAAACTCTC
Source organism: Pholidichthys leucotaenia (assembly GCA_020510985.1). Lineage (NCBI taxonomy): Eukaryota > Metazoa > Chordata > Actinopteri > Cichliformes > Pholidichthyidae > Pholidichthys > Pholidichthys leucotaenia. Next base: position 396,458,228 of record CM035843.1, read on the forward strand.
AAGTTGAAAGATCTGATTGACTTTAAAACCGCAATAATAATGTTCAAAGTGAAGAATCTATCACTGCCCGCAAATATCCAAAAGTTGTTCCAAACAAGGGAGAAACGATATCACTTCAGAGGAACATGTATATTTCAAAAGCCTACAGTGAGAACAACCACCAAGCAACACTGTATTTCAGTGCAAGGAGTCAGATTATGGAACGATTTTGGACCTGAATTAAAATCATGTACAAAGCTTGGACAATTTAAACAAAAACTAAAGGAAGAAATACTCCAAACATATTTACAAGACGACATGTAAACTCACATAAGGATTGACATTTCCAGCCTGTGTTGTGTTGTAGCTTAGTTTTTTCTTTTTTTCTTTTTTTCTCTGTGACACTATGTCTTAGATTTGTTTTTGAATAGTAACCACTTAACTTAGACTAGCTCAGTTTTCTTTTTCTCTCAGTCACATTTTGTCTTAGCCTTGTTTTAAATTGTAATCGCTCTTGTCTTGTTTTCTCTTTTTTCTCCTTTGAATTCTTGGATGGAATATGGGTGGGCAATATAAGCTGCGGCTTCAGCCATCACCCATTTCGGATAACTCACGTGGAATTGTATAGTAGAAGGAGTCTTTGTCTAATTTGACCTTGTTGTTATATTATACAGTTTCTTTTAACCTGTAATGTACTATCCGAAATAAATAAATTCATTCATTCATTCATTCATTCGTTCATTCATTCATTCATTCAAAGCTCTAAACAATCAGGCCCCTTTTTATTTAAAAGATCTGATACTACCCTATTATCCTAACAGAGCACTACACTCCCAAAATGCAGGATTACTTGTAATACCTAGAATCTCCAAAAGTACAATGGGGGCAGAGCCTTCAGTTATCAAGCTCCTCTCTTATGGAACCAGCTGCCAACCTGGATTCGTGAGTCAGACTCAAACTCTGTTTTTAAGAATAGGGTTAAAACCTTCCTTTTGATATAGCCTACAATTAGGGAGGGATCATGTGTTTCTGAACCCTCCCTTAGTTATGCTGCTATTAGGTTTAGACAGCCAGGGGACCTCCAGTAATTGCACTGGGCTTCACTCCTTTCTTCACTCTCAATGAAATATTTTTTTTTTGCTGGTCATTAACATCTGTTTGTTCTCTCCCATAGATTGAGTCCTCATCATGCTGTTTGCTCTCTACATGTCTGTTCTTTTCATCTTCTCTATCCTCTCACCCCCCAGTCAGTTGCAGCAGATGACTGCCCCTCCCTGAGCCTGGTTCTGCTGGAGGTTTCTTCCTGTTAAAAGGGAGTTTTTCCTCTCCACCGTTGCCAAGCACTTGCTCACAGGGGATCGCCTGATTGCTGGGGTCTTTCTGCAATTATGGGGGTTTCCCCTACATCTGAAAGTGCTATGACATGACTGTTGTCGTGAAATGGCGCTATATAAATAAAGTTGAACTGAAATGAATTAAATTTTAGTTTATAGTTCCTGTGTGTTCTTATGTGCAGATTATGTTACGGGGTGTGTATTAGTTTAGGAGCATGGCAGTAATTTTAGTTTAACAATGGACTTTTTAGTTATTTGGTGGCAGAATAATCCACCATGCCATGTGGGCTGCGTGTGTGACAGTCCACCCACCAGCCCTATTTTAGGTTATTTTGTATGAGTGTGTTAGGCCAGTTGAGTGGGTTTGGATTGTATGAGTGGTTTTGGACTTTATTGTTGTCATGGGGTGGTCCTCGCGGACCACCGCGACTACAGCAAAAGCACAGTAATAGAACACTCAGGATAACGGGAGAAAACTTACTGAGAATAAGGAGAACATGAGCGTGACTGGAGCCGGGGAATAGAGACTCCAGCCGAATGTTGGAGAGACCAGTGTTATGCATGTGAGGTCGCAGCCCCGAGTAACCTCGGCTGCTTCCTTAAATAGGGCTTAGAGGATTAACAGATGATTAGGGCGTCATCAGTGGAATGACAATCAGCTGTCACCACGCAACTCGGCTTTGACAGCCGGAAGTCCCGCAGAGACGCTGTCAGAATAAGAGCCCGGGAGGGCCATAAGGAAAGCTAACACAGAACGGGAGGAAAATACTGCATGACCCGAGCGCGGACAACATCAATGCTCAGACCATGACAGTAATCCCCCCCCCCCGAATGGTGCACTCTGGGTGCAGTGTAACACCCAAGCCCCCCACCCCACCCCACCCAGAAGGCTACGAAGGCCCACCCAGGGTGGGTGGATGGGGGGAAAGCTAGGAGGGTGAGAAACAGAAAAAAAGAAAAAGTATCAAGGGTGAATACAGAAAAAATAACAACATGGTGCAACTAGAAAAGCACTCGGAGAGCGCAGACCTCCGCCAAGTACCTCAGTTCCCCCTAATTGTCATGGTCTGTGCGCCGATATCATCCGCGCTCAGGCCATACACCTCCTCAGCCCGGCTCTTACTATGACAGCGTCTCAGCGGGCTTCCGGCTGTCAAGCTCCACGGGACGGCTGGAGGCCAATTACCTCTCATCAGCTGAGGCGCTGTCAACCACTATAAAAGGGAGCGGCCCTGATTGCTCAGGGCTGTGACCTCACACATCATCCACGCTCATCTCTCGGTGTGGATTAGGCTGGAGTCCCTACACCCGGCTCCAGCCCTCCTCTCTTCCCTCATCATTATTCGTAAGTGTACCTTTGTATTATTTGTGTTTTGCCCCATGAGGCTCTTTTCCTTTGTTCCTTTACCCTTGATGTTAATAAACGACGCAAACTCACTGGTTGGCCCTTGGCTCTTATTGGTGGCTTGCAAGAGCCACTCGTAACACTAATATTGGGATTTTCCCCAAATATAATAGTCCTACATTTATTTTATCTATATTTTCAGATTCCTTGACCATCAAAACATATCTTTAGCAATTGGATTCACATTGATATCTTTATTAGTTCAGCAGTTATTGAGAAAAATCACTTTTTCAGTAATGGCGGTTTTCTTCTGGATATAGTAGTAGTAGTAGATTAGTTTATTTGACAGGGACAGTGCAATAAACATAGACAATTAATCAAAGACAATCAATCTGATGTGTTGCACATAGAGTGTATAGCTATTAGCTAATTTGCAACTCTTGTCCCTGGATGGGCTTTAGAAAAAAGAATCAAGATAAAAATATACACAATAACCACATACATCAATGCAGAAAAATTATAAATACACAATTATAAATATTATAAATATTATAAATACACAAATATAACAGCCTGACTCACCTTTAACATAAATATTATAAATACACAAATATAACAGCCTGACTCACATTTAACACATATAACATAACTCACATTTGCCTATTTCAGGCCTTCCTCCCTCCGTCACTCACTATAAACAAACACATTTATTCCTTCCCTTCATTCACTCTCACTTTGCAGACAAATAATTCATACATGAGTACATTCTTGTTTATTTTTCAGCCAGTTTTTAACATTTTTAGTGAATGTTTTAAAGTCCGTTATTATTTTAATTTCATTTGGCATTGTGTTCCAGATGTGACTGCCCTTTATAGAGAAAGCTGTTTGTCCAAATGTGGTTCTGCGGTGGAATATTTTACAGTTATTGTTAACAGAACTCCTGGTGGCTCTGCTGCTGTCCTGTCTTTGGACGAAACCAGCAAGTGGCTCGGGTGCTGATTTATGGAAACATTTGAACGTTAATTTCAGAAGACAGAGGTCAATGAAGCTCTCAAAACTCAATAGGTTGTATTTTTTTAAAACATTACAGTGATGCCACCTAATGGGCTTTTTGTCCAAGATTTTTAGGGTTTGATTATATAATGAACCTATATGTCTTATTGTGGAAGGGGCTGCTTGAGCCCAGACTGTCAAACAGTATGATATATGAGAAAAAACCATAGAATGCATATACAGTGCAGCTGCTTCGTAAGGTATGTAATATCTAATTAATTTAAAGCAGTTCAGATTTTTTTTTACTGTTTTTGAAATTTTCTTTATATGAAGATTAAATTTGAGTTGAGGATCTAGTACAATGCCAAGGTATTTGAATTCTGTAGCTAAACTGATGTCATGATCATGTATATTAACTTTAAAATGTTGCAGGTTACATTTTTTGATTGAAAAGCACATTGAGACTGTTTTCTGAAGGTTCAGCAATAGATGGTTCTTGAGGAGCCACTCTTGGACATCAACCATACTTGTAGACAGTACATCTGCAGCCTGTGCTGGAGTCTTGGCAGCTGTGTAAATAACTGCATCATCTGCATAAAGTTGGCATGTTGCAGCTGAGCAGTGTAACGGCAAGTCATTAATAAAAATGCTGAAAAGTAAAGGACCAAGAATGGACCCTTGTGGGATACCCATGCGGTTGTTTAAAAATGAGGATTTATCCTGGTGAACTTTTACACACTGTTCTCTATTCTGGAGATAAGATGCAAACCATTCTAATGTATTTGGGGAGAAGTTAAAAGATACCATTTTGGATAAAAGCAAACTGTGGTTTACAGTATCGAAAGCCTTTTTGAGATCTAGAAAAACAGCTCCTACCACATTACCCCTGTCCAAGGACTGTTTGACGTTTTCAATAAGGCAACAATTTGCTGTTTCTGTTGAGTATCCTGGTCTAAAACCAAATTGATGTGGATGAAGAAGTTGACTGTCTTGTAAGTAGTCTATCAGCTGTGTAGCTACAACTTTTTCAAGAACCTTAGATAGGACTGGTAAGATAGAGATTGGGCGGTAATTGCATATATCGTCTTTACTGCCTGATTTATGAACTGGTATGACGACAGCTTTTTTCCAGCCAGATGGAAATGTACTAGACCTAATGGAGAGATTAATGAGATGAGTCAGTGGTTTGATTAATATTTTGCTGTGCATTTTGAGAAAGGAGGTGCTCATATTGTAGATATCACTAGTTTTTGAGTTTGACAGTGTTTTAACAATACCAGCAATTAACTTCTCATTTACCTCATCGATGTGAAAAGTATCTGTTGGGAGTATGGAATTTGTGTTGTTGAGCACATTTGGCAGCACAAAATTTTTTGTTAAGTCTTCCACAGAGCCCACAAAGTGTGAATTAAATTCATTTGCCAAAGTAGCCTTGTCACTGACGGTCTTGCCATTGATTCTAAGTTCCTTTACCCCCTTCTGATCGTTTTTTTTATTAGTTAAGTTATTTAAATGCCTCCATAGGGAACTGTTGTTACCCTTTGCATGATCTATCAGTTTATTGTAATAAGATATTTTTGATTTTCGCAGCTCATGTACCACTTTATTTCTTAAACTTTTGTACACAAGGTGATCATTTTGTAGTTTGGAGGTTAGTGATGTTTTCAGTGCATAGTCTCGCCTCTTCATAAGTTTTCTTATTTCATTATTTAACCATGGTAGGCTAATCTTCTGTTGTCTACTTTTAATTTGCTTTGAAAATTTTTCTATAGACTTTGTGATTGTTGCAGTTATAAAATTACAACAATCATCTACTTCACATGTTGCCATGAGCTGCTCCCAATTTTGATTCTCTAAGTAAGGTTCAAACTCCTCATTTTTTGATTTGGGGATAATAAAATTTGATTTGTCAATATCGACTCCCCCAAAATACTGTAGTCGCTTTTTAGTAAGTTTCCTGACAGCAAGAACCATGTTATGATCTGAGAGACCAGTTACAAGATTATAGGTTCTGGTTATTCGTTCTGGTTTATTAGTAAATACCATGTCAATAAGTGTTCTGGATTGTTTGGTTATCCTGGTGGGTCCTTTGATGATTTGCTGGTAATTAAATTTAGTCATGAGGCTTTTCAGTTTTTGTTTGTCTTTTTTATCAGACCAGTTGATATTAAAGTCACCATGAATTATTGTTTCTCTGTTCTTCTCAAGTTGTTTAACCAGATCACTTAATTCATTATAAAAGGAAGAGTTGTGTGACGGTGGGTTGTACACTACTGCAATGTTGAAATTCATTACCGGAGAGAGACATACATTAACAGCTAAACATTCAAGTGAGCTCCATAGCTCCATAGCTTTTGAAGATACAACAAATCCATTGGCACACTACTGATTCCTCAGTGTCTTGGCTATATTTTGGTGTCTGCTGTATGTTTATATCTTAATTTGCTACCTTACAGTGATGAAAATTCCAAAGATCCCCTATTATTTCCTGTTCTGGATCACAGTATCCAGATTTTTTGCAGGATGGGGATTAGTCTTTGGTATTTCGTAGAACCTGTTGGGATCTTATCCTGTATTTTTTTGGCAAGCGTCCTGACCATTTATTGTGGAGTTACTGTATATACACATATGCTAAAAATGGCCCTATCTCGCAATGATAAAGAATCGTTTAAAAAAATTCCTGGATCTAGACAGTGATCCGGATCACTCCCAAAATCTAATCATTTCTTCCTTGTCCCATTTCGGACTTGTCCTGAAAATTTCGTCAAAATCCGTTCATAACTTTTTGAGTTATGTTGGTAACAGACAGACAAACAAACAAACAGACAAACCCCGGTAAAAACATAACCTCCTTAGCGGAGGTAATAAACAGAGCATGGGAAAAAAACCCCAAACCAAACCACAAATATACTCCATAGTACTCAGGTGAAAATACAGAGACAGAACAATGGAAGCAATAACACAGCAAAACTAAGCATATAGACCATGATTTACAGGCAACGGCAACAACACAGCCTCTCAACCAAGAGGAGGAAGAAAAAAATAAAACATCTCAAAAAACAGAAAAACAGGCACAAACACAATGTACCCTAATAATACCAGGAAAAAAGGGAAAAGCAAAAACACGCTAAAGAGCGGTGATATATACACAGTTCCAAGTAGTCCAAATGACAAAACACAAGAGCATCCCTAAAATTACAGAGAAGAGGAAAAACAAAAACACAGGGATGATGGCAGGCAGACCACAATGAAACAACAAAAAAAACAATTAGTTCAGGAGGTCTACCTGCGTCCAGCGTCCAGATCACTGGCAGGGGAAAAAGGATGAGTTCGGGCGGTCTAACCCAGTCCCAGGCCCGGAGAAACAGTACCTCTGGCGGCCGGACCAGGTCGCCAGACAAAGAGTCCAGTTTGTCAGGTGGCCGACCCAGAACGCCAAACCGGCGAAGCAGTTTCCCAGGCGGCCGACCAGCGTCATCAGGCCACCAGGACCGCAGGGGAGAACTCGGAGACGGCCTCCCTATCACGAGGAATAGTGAGGGAGAGCCGAGCCGATTATGGGGAATCCCCGCGGCTCCCGATGGAGGGAAAAAGGAAACGGGGAAAAGATGAGGGACCAGCTGGCGTTGATCGGCGGAGGATCTGCAGCTCCTTCTCCGAACTCCACACAGACTGGCGCTGCGCTCTTACCGGATCCCGAGCGGGACCATGCTGCACCCATGATGGACTCCGACTGGGCCAGAACAGCGTCCATGATGGACCCCGATTGGGTCCGCGTTGCACCCACGTTGGACCCCGATTGGGTCAAAGTAGCACCCACGACGGACCCCGACTGGGCCGGCACAGCACCAGGGATAACCTCCAGACACAAACCCAGAACCTCCAAGGCGATGACCGGAGTAGGCTCTTCACTGGTGACCCTGGGAGAAGGCTCAGAGGAGAAAAGAAAACCGGGATCAGAATCACCGGCAGCGGCAGAGCCCAGCGAGACAAGCTCGGATGCAGCAGACAGCTGCACCCGCTCGTCTCCCCAAGAGACAGGCAAAAATGCTCCAGAATAGAAGAAAGGAAGCCAAAATAGAGCATTTGCCTGATCTTGGGCTCTACCGCAGCCCAGGACTTCCGACGATCCGGGTTCAGCGTGCTGAAGGTCCAGTTCTGGTTCCCACTCGACTGCGGCGGGCTCCGCAGCTGGCACAATGGTGTCCACAGTCTGGGGATTCCCTGCCGCTGATGTCCATGCCGAAGGCCCACACGGCGTGGTGGCAGGGGATCCGTGACCTGCCGGGTTGGACTGTTCCTCCATGAAGACCCGGGGACGCTTGATCATCGGTGCAGGCTCCAAATGGCAGTCTGCCCTCCTCCTCTGCCCGTGTCGTGGCTGCGAGGCTGGAACCAGGCTCTCCAGGGCCGCAGGCTCCTTCCTCGTCCGGTGGTGTAGTCCTGGCACTGGAGAACGCTCAGGGGAAGGAAACACAGAGGTAGCAGGTTCATAATTAATAATTGCAGCAGGTGGAGGGAGCTCGGGGGACTGTGAACCCCAAACTCCACCCCCAGGGATCAAACAAGGCAATTCACCCAGTGAGAGAAAAGAATGAAAGGACACTTGCCTGATCCGCTGAGGACCGATGGAAGCTGCTGTGGTGGGCTTAGTTTTCTCCTTCCCCCTTTGGATGGTGATGGAGGGCCCCCCGGGAGGATGAAGAGGAGCCTCTCCCACGGGATCAGAAATAGAGATAGCCGGAGTCGGACTCATGGAGCTCACAGCAGCTGGGGAGCACGTCAAGGAGGAGGAAGGAGCAGCAGAGGTGGTCCGGGGACGAGGAACATACAATCCGGAGGAGACTGCTGTTTTACCCCTCTGATGAGACGCAGAGGCTACAGCTGGCTGGGAGACAGAGTTTGTGTGGCTACCCGGAACTGGATCCGGACGGGGTTCTCGCTGAGGCTTGTTATGGGTGCTGCAACGACGTTTACTGGCAGAGGGCGAGGCGGAGGGGAGGTCAGGGAAACCCCGCACCTGGGCTGGACGGGTGACAGGAGCTGAATCCCGAAGCGAGGAGCGGGGATGCCTCACCGTCGGCCTCCTGCCGGAGTTTCCTTCCAGTCCGCGGATCTCCTCCCTCGTCGGGATGGCTGTGTTCCGAGGAGGAGGTGAGGGTTCCTTGGCCGCCCTCTCTATCTGCTCACGTAGCGCCACAATCCACGTCACTCTCTCCCTCCCTTCAGGAAAGGAGGTTAGGTGATATTTTAACAATGTCCTCTGGGCGAGATCCAGGTGCTCGTATGCAGCGTAGGTGGGCATAAGAAGGCGAGCATCAGCCAGGTAGCCATCCACCTCCCACAACCACTCGGGGCAGAACCCACACTCGAATGCAGACATACTGTCAAAAAATACAAGCACCCAGACAAGGGAAAAACTACCAGCCAAAAATAAAGCAAACTCACGGTCACCGGCGTCTCGTTTGGCTGCGACCTACTGTCATGAGGTGGTCCTCGCAGACCACTATTGAGACGCTGTAGGCAGCCAAAGAGTTTGCATATTTATTAAAGGAAGACACACTATACGAAAATAAAGAGCCACGTGGGGCAAAACACAAATAACGACTACAGCAAAAGCACAGTAATAGAACACTCAGGATAATGGGAGAAAACTTACTGAGAATAAGGAGAACACGAGCGTGACTGGAGCCGGGGAATAGATACTCCAGCCGAACGTTGGGGAGACCAGCGTTATGCGTGTGAGGTCGCAGCCCCGAGTAACCTCGGCTGCTTCCTTAAATAGGGCTTAGAGGATTAACAGATGATTAGGGCGTCATCAGTGGAATGACAATCAGCTGTCACCATGCAATTCGGCTTTGACAGCCGGAAGTCCCGCAGAGACGCTGTCAGAATAAGAGCCCGGGAGGGCCATAAGGAAAGCTAACACAGAACGGGAGGAAAATACTGCATGACCCGAGCGCGGACAATATCAGCACTCAGACCATGACAATTGTGAAGTGCAGTGTGGTGACGTCGACTTCCTATCACATCACCGCACTGCCCTATACAGCAGGGGCCGGATGCCCATGCCAGGTGCTTGCAGTGTAACTGCTGTTAGCAACATCAATAAAGCTGTGTTCGACACTACCTCATCTTGCCTCATTCATCACCAGGTTTACATATATAACAGCAAATTTGGTGACCTAGCACCTTTGACCTTGTCATCCCAAAACCATAGTCACACTTCAGGATAACAGGGTGAACCTGTATACCAAGTTTGGTGACCCAAGCTTTACTTGTTATGCAGTAATAAGGCCTCGGGAATGTTAATGTTGACCTTTGACCTTTTGACCCCAAATCCATAGTCAGAGGTCAGGATCCCAAGGTGAACCTGTATACCAGGCTTGGTGACTCTAGCTTTACTCATTTTATAGTAATAGTAAATGTAGCATTTACCATAGTGCAACTGCAATGTTAACTTTGAACTTTGACATTTGACCCCTTGACTCCAAACCCATAGTTAGGTCAGGGTTTAAATCATCCAAGATGTGTATTAAATACACCAACTGTGTCAATTTGAAAAGCCTACATCATTTATTTCAGTAGTTATTGTGTTTAGAAAATTAAGGGAAAATCTGACCTCTGACCTTTGACCTCAAGGTCATCCGATGAGAGTGAAATTGCAATATGCGCATCATCAGAGTATTTCAAACCATGGTACCAAGTTTCAAAACAATTGGAATAAAACTGTAGGAGGAGTTGATTTCACAGGACAGTTACTGTGTCATGGGCAGCGAGAGCTCACCCCTCCCCTCCGGTCTCACCTTCACAAACTCATCACAGTACCTGAGGCAGAAGACACACCTGCACCCGCTCATCAGCCAGTGTACATAAGGAGGCTTCCTCCACGCAGTCAACACTGGCTCGTCTGGGTATACTGCCCATTCTCAGGCAAGCAAACAAGCTGTAATACGTTAACATGTTGCTAACCATTATTCTCTTCTCCTTTTCAGGTTGCTGCCACCGTGTAGGTGTGTCTCCAGGACTGTGCATGCTCTCCTGCCTCACCACACCATTTCAGTAATCAACTTCACCCGGTCAGGCACCATCAGCTCACCTTTCCCCCTTACCCTACTGGTTTGTCTATTCCCCGCTGGGTCCTGCCGGTCCTCTCTGGATTTCTCAAGTAAGTGGCAATTTGGCTCTCCCATTTCCCCTTACTCTACTCCTCAGCTCACTGCTCTCGTCTTCTCTCCACAGGTCCTTTCCTCTGACGAGTGATTGTTTCTGTAGCTGTGCGCTTTGGATTTTGATATTAATAAAAGTGTCAAACGTGCCCCTCTGTGTGGTTCCTTCCTGTGTTTGGCATCATGCACGTGAGCTGTCAAAACTTAATATGTCATGACAGAACGAGCCAGTCAGGACAGTAGCTCAGTCAGTGCCTCACCGCAGGAGCTGTCAGCTCTGGAATGCCTAGCGGCGACTGAGCTCACTGCGCTGACGCAGCGGGTATTAAACATGATGACGCTGTGGTCTACAGTGCGTCCCACGGTTGCCCCCCACCCCCAGCCTGCTCTGCACACTTCGGTGTGCCATACAACCTCCGTTCCCATGCCTTCCCCATATGTGGGGGAGGTGGGGAAATGTAAGGCTTTTCTTCTTTAAGTTCAGATGTACTTGGAGCAGGTTGGAGGGTAGTATCTGGGGGTCGTCACTCGGATCCTGTTTTTCACTCTGTTGCTCAGGGATTGAGCCCTGGAGTGGGCACAGTCCACGCTAGACAACCCCGAGGGGTGTCGTTATATGTTTGACCAATTTGTGGCCGCATTCACTTGCCCTGAGAGTCAGGGCAATATGATGAGCCGCCTGATGACGCTCCGCCAGGGTACCCGGTCAGTGAGCGAGTACTCAGTGAAATTCCGGGTTGTGGCGTCCGATTCAGGGTGGAATGAGACTGCGTTACGCAGCCCATTCCTCCACGGGTTGAACGACCAACTCCGTGACGATCTGGCGGTCCACCCTGTGCCGGAGATGCTCAATGGCCTCATAGATCAGGCAGTTGGGCTGGACAATTGGTACCGTGAGCGCGCGAGGGAGCGCAAGTCCTCCTCTCGCCCACGTGCCGAGCGTGTACCCGCCATGGTTACTGGCACTGGCAGCGCCGACTCGTCGCCTGAACTGAAGCTCTCTCGGCACTTGACCGATCATGCAAAAGGCAAAGGCGAAGGGTCGGCGCGTGCATGTACTGTGGTTCATCTAACCACAGTCTGGACAAGTGCCGCCAGTGGCCAAAAAGACGTGGCCCATCAGTAGCCATGGGGGCTCTGGTGGGCGGGACCAAATCCACTTCCCCCGGTAATTTTTCAATTTCGGCCTTCGTACAGTTGCCGGGGGTCGAGAGGAGGGTTATGGCACTGATCGATTCGGGGTCAGAGGGTTATTTCGTGTCTGCTGAGTTTGTGAAGCAGGTGGGCCTTCCCACATGTAAATTGCCCTGTGATCAGAGAATCACCACCATGTCTGGCTGTGAGGTCGTGGTGGTCGCTCTTAGCACGGTGCCCCTATCCTTCCTTCTTTCCGGGAACCACTGGGAGGAACTATCGCTCCTGGTTCTCCTCGTTTCATTATCCCCGGTGGTTCTAGGTTATCCGTGGCTCCAGAGGCATAACCCAACAATCAATTGGGCCAAAAATACTATCTCTGCCTGGAGTCCGTTTTGTATGGCCCACTGTTCCTCCCTCTTGGGCGGAAGAGCCACCGGACCTCAGCCTTGTCCCTCGGGCTTATCACGATTTGAGCGAGGTCTTTAGCAAGTCAAGAGCGTTGTCGCTGCTGCCTCACCGCTCTTATGACTGTGCTATCAACCTCATCCCGGGGGCGAGGCTGCCATCCAGCTGGCTGTATAGTATTTCTGGCCCAGAGAGGGAGGCAATGGAGCAGTATATTAAGGAGTTGCTGAACGCCGGCCTAATTCGGTCATCTTTAGCTCCACTCGGAGCCGGATTCTTCTTCGTTGGAAAGAAGGATGGCTCGTTGCACCCGTGCATCGACTACTAAGTACCCCCTGCTTTTGATCAATTCAGCGTTTGAGCTCCTTCAGCGCTCACGGGTGTTTACCAAGTTAGATCTCAAGAACGCATATCATCTGGTCCACAATCACGAGGACAATGAATGGAAGACGGCCTTTAAAATACACCAGGGCCAATTTGAATACTTAGTGGTGCCATTTGGGCTCACTAACGCCCCCGCCGTCTTCCAGCGGTTAATAAATGACGTCCTCTGTGATATGCTATACCAATACGTTTTTGTCTATCTTGATGATATTTTGATTTTCTCCCACTCGCCAGAGGAACATGAGGTCCATGTCAGAGCCGTTTTACAATGGCTGTTGGAGAACCAGCTTAACGTTAAAGCCGAGAAGTGTGAGTTCTCCACAACATCCACCACATTCGTGGGCTTCATCATGGCTAAGGGGGAGCTGATTGCTGACCCAGCCAAGATAAAGGCAGTGTTAGATTGGCCAACTCAGCCACTCCCGCAGGGAGCTCCAACGCTTCCACGGGTTTGTGAACTTCTATTGCAGGTTCATCAGGAACTATAGTGGGATCGCACTGCCCTTGACGCAGCTGACCTCCGTTAAAGTCCCCTTTTGGTGGACTGAGGCAGCTGAACTGCTGTTTAACAAATTAAAGTGCCAGTTCACAGAAATGCCTATCTTGGCTCAGGTCGACACACAGCTTCCATTTGTCCTCGAGGTGGATGCGTCTGATTCTGGGGTTGGCGCTCTACTGTCGCAGCGCACGCCCCCCGATCAGAAGCTTCGCCCAAGCGCATATTTCTCTCGGCGGCTCATGCCGGCTGAGAGGAGCTATGATGTAGGGGACAGAGAGCTGCTGGCCATTAAGTTGGCATTAGAGGAGTGGAGACACCGGTTAGAGGGGGCCATTCACCCCATCGTCATGTGGACCAACCACAAGAACCTTGAGTACTTGTAGTCGACCCGCCGACTGAACGCCAGGCAGGCCCGCTGGTCGTTGTTCTCCCAGTGATTTAATTTTACCATCACCTACCGGCCTGGCACCCGGAACACCAAACCGGACGCGCTCTTGTGCCAGTTTGATTCCAGAGACATAGTCCCCCCCCCCCCCCCCCCCAAACATCATACCACCTTCCTGCGTCCTTGGAGCCCTTACTTGGGATATCAAGCAGAGGGTCCGCCAGGCCCAGTCCCAGGAGCCTGTGGCAGTAGGGTGCTCCCGGAACTGTCTGTATGTCCCGGCCACCTTCTGCAATGATGTCATCCAATGGGGTCACACCAGTTGCTTTGCATGCCACCCTGGAATCTCACGGACCATCGACTTTGTCCATCGGGTGTTCTGGTGGCCTACGCTGCATTGGGACGTCCAGGAGTATGTCAGAGCCTGCCAGACGTGTGTCCGGGGTAAATCTGACTCCTTCCCACCATCGGGACTTCTCCATCCTCTACCCATCCCTCGTTGGCCGTGGTCCCACATCGCCGTGGACTTTGTGACTGGATTGCCCTCCTCTCATGGCAAGACGGTGATCCTGACCATCGTGGATTGCTTCTCCAAGGTAGTCCATCTGGTGGCCCTTCCTAAACTCCCATTGGCCTTGGAGACTGCAGACCTCCTCACCGATCACGTGATTCGGATCCACGGCATCCCTATTGACACCATGTCTGACCGGGGTCCACAATTTACATCCCAGGTCTGGAGGGCCTTTTGCCGGACCCTGGCAACTACTGTGAGTCTCTCCTCAGGAAATCATCCACAGAGCAATGGGCAGGCAGAACGCGCCAATCAGTCCTTGGAGGCTGCCTTGCGGTGCGTAGTAGCCGATAACCCATCATCTTGGAGCACGCTTCTGACCTGGGTGGGGCACTCCATGAACTCTGCTATATCCTCAGCTACTGGACTCACCCCTTTCAAGGCGTTGTTGGGGTACACGCTGCCTCTACTTCCTACGTCTGAGAGGGAGGTCTCGGTTCCATCTGTAGGGGCTCACGCTTGGCGCTGCTGATGCATCTGGAGGTCAACTTGGGCCGCCCTGGCCCGCACCACGGAGCGCACCTGGACCGCTGCTGACAGGAGGCGGGTCCCGGCCCCCAAATACACTGTGGGACAGCAGGTCTGGCTGGCAGCGAGCCAGAATACTCTTAAAGAGAAGTCAAGGAAACTGTCTCCCTGCTTTTTGGGGCCTTAACCCATCTCCCGGGTGATTAACAACGCGTCGGTTCAACTTAAGCTGCCGCCTCCCCCTCCCCGTATCATCGACGGCCACCCCACCTACACGGTGCGGCGGATTCTGGATGTTCGCCGTCGGGGCCGGGGCCTTCAATATCTCGTCGACTGGGAGAAACAATCCTGGACCCCCTCGTCACGGATACTGAACAAGGGGATGCTCTGGGCTTTCCACCGTGTTCACCTGGACAAGCCCTCCGGACGACCAGGAGGCGTTCCTAGGAGGGGGGGCCCTGTCATGGGCAGCGAGAGTGCGCCCCTCCCCTCCGGTCTCACCTTCACAAACTTCACAAACAAAATGATGCTAGAATTTGAAGTTAATCCACGGAAAAGGCCGTCAATGATCCCTTTAAACCCAGGACTGGTGTAAAGTCCTGTAATAACACAATTTTACCTGCAGGGTGATGAGTCCTGAGTGTCAGCAGCATGTAGAGTGAGCTGTCCAGGCTCTTTTATGGCACAATGCTGCCACATAGTGTTGGTAGAACCGAAGTACAATTGCAGATAGAGCCTTTAAACATGATCAAAGTTTCAAATGATCACATTAGCATATACTATGAAAGTGTACACCAATTAGGGTACTGAAGACACCCAGAGATAAATTGGCTTATTTCAGATGATAAAATCAGAGGAACATGTATATTTCAAAAGCCTACAGTGAGAACAACCACCAAGCAACACTGTATTTCAGTGCAAGGAGTCAGATTATGGAACGATTATGGACCTGAATTAAAATCATGTACAACGCTTGGACAATTTAAACAAAAACTAAAGGAAGAAATACTCCAAACATATTTACAAGACGACATGTAAACTCGCATAAGGATTGACATATCCAGCCTGTGTTGTGTTGTAGCTTAGTTTTTTTTTTTTCTCTCTCTCTCTGTGACATTCTGTCGTAGATTTGTCTTGAATAGTAACCGCTTAACTTAGCTTAGCTTAGTTTTCTTTTTTTTTTTTTTTCTCTCAGTCACACTTTGTCTTAGCTTTGTTCTAAATTGTAATCACTCTTGTCTTGTTTACTCTTTTTTCTTTGAATTCTTGGATGGAATATGGGTGGGCAATATAAGCTGCGGCTTCAGCCATCACCCATTTCGGATAACTCACGTGGAATTGTTTAGTAGAAGGAGTCTTTGTCTAATTTGACCTTGTTGTTATATTATACAGTTTCTTTTAACCTGTACTGTATTATCCGAAATAAATTCATTCATTCATTCATTCATTCAAAATAAGTAACTTAGCACTAGGCTCTAATACAAGACTTTATGAACTGTGAACCAAGCAAAGCCTTTGTAGAAAAGTCTGACAATATATTCAGAACTGTAAATTTAATATCTAAAAGTGCCAAAATGGGCAGATTTTAGGAAACCTTGTCAGCCATTGATTTTTACACTGAGCCACCAGAGGGAAGCAGAGTTACACAAATCACACTGAGGATTTCACACCGTACCTGAAAGTTGAGGGCAATAGTGAGCAGCACACAAGCTCCACAGCAGATCCCAAAACCACAGAGGAGGAGCAGTCGTCGCCCTAAGGCCTCCACGATGAACACCTGTCACAACAAAGCGGCTGTTCAGAGCTCGTCTCCTGCTGGTGCTTAAACAACAGTGTGTAGATTTTTGTTTCCCTCTTTCAACTCAGCTATATTAAATTTTAACTTAACAGCACACTTACAGCAGTAATGGTCATGAAGACATTCACCGCACCTGTTCCCACGGTTACGTACTGGATGTCACTCTCCTTGACTCCTGCTGAGCCATATATGCTGTCTGCATAGTAGTAGATCTGAGAAGGGAAACAGTGGAGAGAGAAAGTAGTCTCAAAACAGTCACAAATCAGGAACTCATGCCTACTGTCAACATTTATAAATCTTGTTTTTCAGCTTCTGATTTGAGTTTACGTTTATGTTTTTGAGGCTGATTTTTTGCCATAACAGGGGCATGTATTCTAGGTTGAATGTTAGCCATGGGTTTGAGATCAGAATTAGGGAAAAAAGGAAAGAATGCAGTAGTACTGTCACTGGAAAATTACAGAATGAGGCTGATATCTGATCCTGTGTAGTGGCCTAAAACTGTGTCAGCGTAAGCATGAGTGCGGAAGGGAAGAGAACAACTGGACAGGCACGTCTCACCGCGTTGACCCCAGACAGCTGCTGACCCATGTTCATGATAATGACGGAGATCAGCTGCCAGCGAAGGGAGCGCTGGGCTAGCAGGGAGAGGACGCTCAGATGACCCTCGGCTTTCTCTGACTGCTCCTCGAGACGCATCTCCGACAGCTCCGTCTCCACATTGTCCCAGCCACGCAGACGCTGAAGTGCTGCAAGCAACAAAACATTCCTGTAATTGGCTTTGCTAAAATGTTGTTAATGATTCCTGTTATGTATGCACTTCCTTGTGTTTCTTAGTGAATCTCTTACCCACAACTCTCTGGTTCTCCTGTCTGCATTCATCACATCTGTGTGCTTCTGTTTTGTGGATGCACATTTCCTGTCTTATTTTGTTAATTACTCTCATTTACTTTGTTTCTAATCCCTCACTCTGATTTCCCTGATTGTAAAGAAAACTTGCTTTATTATTCTGCTTTTGATGTCTGAGTCTGAACTCCATAACAAACATACAGAACAGCATTAAGAATAACCCACATTGCTGATTTTGATTAAATCGCTTCTCCCACAGCTGTTACCTTTCTTTGCAGGCTTCTCGTCCCCCTTCTGGATCAGCATGTACCTGGGGCTCTCTGGGAAGAATGGAAGCAACAGGAGCTCCACCACAGCAGGAATGCCAGTCAATCCAAGCATGATAGGCCAGTCTTGAAACAGAGAGAACACTCCAGTCAGTTTTAAGAGGATGTGTTTTCATGACAAATCTTTTCCTCGAAAGCAGTGGTGATGTAAGTACCTGTGTTGTTCCCCAGTATGTTTCTGATGCCCAAGATCTGGGCACAAAGGATGCCAATTGTAATGAACAGCTGTGGTACCACACCAAGAGCCCCCCTCAGGTTTTTTGGAGCCATTTCACCCAGATACATGGGGACCACATTGGATGAGAGGCCTGCAGAAAGAGATGGACACATGGATGAAGACTAGTTACTTGTACATATTAGAACCACTTAGAGGTCCCACTGACGTCACTTTTTCCCACATGGTGACAGCTCCCACATGTCTTAATGAAATGTTTGTGACATTTTGGTCAGATCTTTAAATATTTAATTATTGCAGCATCAATATGAATCATCTTTTGCAGCCTTCCGCACAGCAACTTACTTCAGTCCATGTCTCTTTAAATCCCTAAAATGGAATTTATTGTTATAGTTTATTGGTTTATTTGTCAGGGATCATGAACAGAAAAACATTAAACATAGGGTAAAGATGCTCTGTACCAGATTATAGCATTCTTACTAATTTCCATCTGTAGGCCCTGAGGCGGGCAAGAAGATTTTAAAAGAAAAAACAACACATATAAAAAGCAATTCAGGTCCAATTTCAAAATTTGTTGTCCCTGAAACACCAGGTAGAACAAGCTGGTAGAACATCTGAAGAGACAAAAAATAGTGCACAGAATGATGTAAATAATCTAGAGGAATGGGTGAGAAATCTATCTGAGAGAGAACTCACTGAATCAGAGAGATCTGTGCTTGCAAAGGGGCTAAACTTTGCTGTTGCACCGAACCATATTCCAGTAGTTGAATTGATAACTGCAACAGAGTCTACTATTAATAATAATATTTCTGAAGAGGAGGCCGAACGGCTTCAGGTTCAGGTTTTTACAAGTCTGTTTAACGCAAAACCACTCCCTCCAAATCTCAGTAGAGATGAACACAGAGCCTTATCCTCACTGAGTAAAGATGAAAGCATCACTATCTTACCTGCGGATAAGGGAAGATGTACAGCAGTGTTAAATACTAAAGACTCATTCCAAAGTAATCACACTACTTTGTGATAAAGACACAGATGAAATTCTAAAACATGACTTCACCAATAGATACAAGAAGCAGATGGTGAGTTTACAATCACTGGAAAAAAAAAAGTGATAGATTGGGGTCTGCATCATCGACTGTATCCTGGCGAAACAACACCATGTATTTATGGATTACCTAAAATACATAAACAGGGAATCCCACTTTTGCCTGGTGGTTAATAGCAATAACTCAGTGACATATAATGCTGCCAAATACCTGGCCACCATTCTGGCTCCGTTGGTGGGCAACATCATATCTAGAATACCAAGGATTTTGTTGATAAAATCAGAGAACTCTCATTGGAAGCTAATGAAACAATTTTTTCATATGATGTCACATCACTATTTACATGTGTTCCAACACCACCAGTGACTGAGATTGTGAGGAGGAGATTGGAACAGGACCATGCACTGAGTGACGTCCGGAGACAGCATGTGGTAATCCCATATGTGGCCTGTGTCTGAAAAATACAGAAGAGTTTTATCCCAGTATAATATCCTGGTGTATTTCAAACCAACAAACACATTGGGACAACGTCTGGTCCACCCAAAAGATTGGATCCCAAAACATCTGAAGAGCAACCTTGTACATGAGGTCAAATGTGAGGAGTGCAATGACCTTTATATACGTAGGGGAAACAAAACAGCTGCTCAAAAGATGCATGTCACAACACAAGAGAACAAACGCTTCAGGACAGGACTCTACAGTTTTCATGCACTTACAGAAAAAAAACAACACACCTTCAGTGACAGTGATGTCTACATCTTGGATAGAGAGGAGTGCTGGTTTGAAAGAGGAGTCAAAGAGGCCATCTACAGTATGTAAAAGTGGAACAACCATCTTTAAACAGAGGAGGAGCTTTAAGACACCACCTACCACCAGCCTACACTGCCTTGCTGCCGTTAGTACTTGGAAGTAGTGATGGGACGGCAGGCTCCGGTGCTTCGGGGGTGCTCCAAGCTTATCCAGGAAATATTTGGCAAAATGCATTTTGAGGTGTGCATTGCTGACGTACAGTATGTGTTGATGTTGTACCATGTAACTGGGTCAGGAAGCCATTCATGATTTTGCATGCAACGTGTGAGCAGTGAGCAGTGACACACAATGGAAATCCCCATCCCTCACATTTTGTGTTGTGATATTTGACTGTGTAAGGGATTTGTGACAGCCACTTTTCACAGCCAGCACCAAAAACACAGACTTCTCCAGTATGGGAACATTTTGAGTGTATTTTTCCCATTGATGTATTTTCTACAAATAGTGGATGTTCATTGTACCTGAGATAATGGCTTAGTGGTAAAGCATATACTCTACAAATGGAAGGCTGGGATTCAAATCCCAGCTAGATTATTCTTCTAATTAGGGCCTGAGCCACTGACAACGTCAGCTGGCAAAAGCCCTATTGTAATTGCTCTGTTTCTTTATTAGGGCCTGAGCCACTGACAACGTCAGTTGGCGAAAGCCCTATTGTGTCCGCTCCGTTCGAAGAAATTCTTCCGCCTAAACAAATGAATTTTTCACCCTCTGAACGTTAACCAAAATGCGATTTTTTTTGGCAGACCCCTCAGACCCGGTGAAAAATTCGATAAACTGGAAAACATATGTGCTCCCCCACCCCTCATTTTTGTGGTTAGGGCCTGAGCCACTGACAACGTCAGATGGCGAAAGCCCTATTGTATCTGCTCTGTTCAAAGAAATTCTTCCCCCTAAACGAATGAATTTTTCACCCTCTGAACGTTAACCAAAATACGGTTTTTTTTGGCAGACCCCTCAGACCCGGTGAAAAATTCGATAAAACTGGAAAACATATGTGCCCCCCTGTAGAATATGTAGAAAGAAAGTGGCTGACAGCACTTAGCCACTCCTTAAGATCTCAGTTGTTCATTGTAGAATATGTAAGTGTGCCGCTGGGAATCTCGGGTATTCTGGCTACAGCTTGTGAGAGCTAGCGGCACGCCTCTTGAGGGATGCACAAAATAAAGCTCGTACTCTGAACCTCACGTGAATTGCTGTGTATCTTCGATCCCTCTACATGGTGTCAGAAGTCAGCCTCTGCCCAGCATGTCGCAGAACCTCCGACGGATTGATCCACTCGTCTTTGACGAAAACATCACAGACAACTGGGTCAAGTTCAAGCGCGAATGGCGCGTTTACAGCATCGCGGGGCTAACGTCGGCTAGCAAACAGGTGAAAGCGTACACGCTCCTCAACCTCGCCGGTCCCGATGCGCTGGACAAGTACGACACATTCACCTTCGAACAAGGCGAAGATCCGGAGGATCCTGACACACTGGTAAAGAAATTTGATGAAATTTGCCTTCCTATAAAAAACGTCATTATGGACAGACATGCGTTCAATACTACAGGCCAGAAACCACACCAGTCTATCCAGTCATATGCAGCCACGTTAAGGTCTCTGGCCAAGAAATGTGAGTTCGGCCCGTTACATGATGAACTGATTAGAGACAGGTTGGTGTGTGGCGTCCGCGATGACACCCTCCGCACCCAGCTACTGAAAGAAAAGAAATTGACGCTAGATGCAGCCATTGAGATGTGTGTGCTACACGAGCAATCTGAAAAGGGCAACATGGAACTAAAGAAGGAAAAAGACGACAAAGAAATGAAAAAGGAAGGAGACCTGTGTGCAGTGCAATTCAACCTGTGCTCAAACTGCAGTGGGCAACACTCACCCAGTCGCAGCAGCTGCCCAGCTTTCAATAAACGCTGCAACTCGTGTGGAAAATGGAACCACTTCTCCAAATGCTGCAGATCGAGCGGGGAGTGTAAACCCAGTGCACAGCGTGGGCAGCAGCCGAGCAGACCACCCCACACCCCACGCAGAGGAGGATACACGCACAAAATAAGTGAACTGGACACAGAGACCGCACATGACCCAGCCAAACTCTTCTACTGTGAAAGCGTGGAAACGGCTACAGAAAAGGGCGAGATATTCACCATGCTGTCGTCCTCCACCACTGGAAAACAACTGAAAGTAAAGATTGACACTGGGGCTCGGTGCAATGTGATCTCCAAAGCCGCTCTTGACCACACCGACCCCAATGCGGGCATCGACCACAGCCATATAACCAACCTCGTGGCCTACGGAGGACAGGTAATAAGAACAATGGGCATGGCTACTGTGCATCTCACATGCGGGACATTACACTTTCATGTTGTTGACAGTGATGTGAAACCTCTTCTCGGTCTCATTGATAGTGTAAAACTGGGCTTTGTGAAACTGGGACCAAATGTGCATGCACTCCAACAGGGGGCGCCAGAACTGACAGAATACAGAGACTTGTTTGACAACAGCACTGTAGGCAAGCTTCCGGTGGTGTACCACATGCGTCTGGACGACACAGTGCACCCCACGATCTGTGCTCCCAGGCGGGTACCACTAGCAATGAAGGACAAGATCATTCAGGAGCTCAACAGAATGACCAAGCTGGAAATCATCAAACCAGTCCACGAACCCACAGAATGGGTATCCGCAAAGGTGGCTGCCTGCAAGAAGGATAGCAGCATCCGGCTGTGCATCGATCCAGTCCATCTCAACAAAGCACTTCTCAGGCCCCACCATCCCATGAAAACAGTCGAACAAGTGATAGCTGACATGCCGGGCGCCAAAGTGTTCAGCGTCCTAGACGCAAAATGTGGATTCTGGCAGGTGCCACTCAGCAGCGTGTCCTCCAAACTGACCACGTTCATGACACCAGTGGGCCGGTATGCTTTCCTCCGAATGCCCTATGGGATATCGACGGGGAGTGAGGTGTTCCAGAGGTGCATGGAGCAACTCTTTGAAGGGCAGCCATGTGCAATTGTTGTCGACGACATCCTTGTCTAGGGCAGCACTACAGAGGAGCATGACGCGCGTCTACGTCAGGTCATGGAGAGAGTGCGTGCCGTCAACCTCAAGCTGAACCCAGACAAATGCCGCTTCAGGGTGTCTGCAGTCTCATACATGGGGCACCTGCTCACCGACCAGGGGATCAAACCGGATCCTGCCAAGACTGCCGCGGTTCGCCTGATGCCTCCCCCAGAGGACAAGCATGGGGTCCAGAGATTCCTCGGCATGACAAACTACCTGTCAAAGTTCACCCCAGGCTACAGCGAAGTCACAGCACCCTTGCATCAGCTCCTCCTTCAAGATGTGGACTGGGTCTGGCAGGAGCATCACACAGCGGCCTTCAACAAACTCAAGGACCTTCTCACCAGCCCCCCAGTCCTTCAGTATTTCGATGTACACCAGCCAGTGGTGCTGTCTGCTGATGCCTCTCAGCATGGTCTAGGGGCTGTCTGCCTACAAAACAACAAACCTGTGGCGTTTGCCTCCAGAGCCCTCACGGAGACAGAGGGGCGCTACGCACAAATAGAAAAGGAGCTCCTGGCTCTAGTCTACGCCTGTCAAAAATTCCACGACTACATATATGGCCGTCCTGTGACAGTGGAGACCGATCATCAGCCCCTCATCACCATACTGCGAAAGCCCCTCCACTCTGCATCCGCTCGCCTCCAGAGAATGATGCTGAAGCTGCAGCGTTACAACCTTCAGGTTACCTACAAAAGAGGCAAAGAACTGTATGTTGCAGACACCCTCTCACGTGCACATCTGCCGGCTGCTGACCAGACCGACAGTGCTGAGGACTACGATGTCATGATGGTGGAGGTGCTCTCCTCAAGAAGACTGGAGGAACTGAGACGTGAAACACTGGCAGACCCTACATGCCGCCGGCTAGCTGAGGTCATCACCACAGGCTGGCCTGACTCGTCAAAGAAACTGCCTCATGATCTCAGACCATTCTACAGCATGAGAGATGAGCTCACAATGGACAATGGCCTGCTGCTTCGCGGTCTGCGCTTCATCATCCCCCACTCTTTGCGACACTACTACGTCAAACAGCTGCATCAAGGCCACCCTGGCCCCGAAGCAACAAAACGCAGGGCCAGAGAAACCATGTTCTGGCCCACAATCAACCAGGACATTGAGAATGAGCTCTCCAAATGTGCTCCGTGTAACGCACTGCGACCTCACCAGACAAGAGAGCCTCTGCAACTACATGATGCACCTGACCTACCGTGGGCCCTCACGGCAGCTGATGTCTTCGAGTGGGAGGGAAAAGAACACCTGGTGCTTGTCGACTCGTACTCTGGCTGGTATGAAATGGATCAGCTCCCCAACACCACTTGTGCAACCATCATCATCAGGCTGAAACGGCACTTTGCCACACACGGTGCACCTCAGCAGCTCATGACTGACAATGCTGCATATTTCACTAGCAGGGAATTCCAGGAATTTGCCCACACATGGGACTTTACCCACGTCACCAGCAGCCCCCACTACCCACAATCAAATGGGTTAGCTGAAAGGGCCGTTCGTTCAGCCAAACACCTGCTGGAGAAATGTGCACGTGATGGTACAGATGTCTATATGGCCCTACTCAACATACGAAACACACCAAGAGATGGACTGCCCTCGCCAGCGCAGCGCTTGCTGTCTCGGTGCACAAAGACCCTCATTCCCATGACCAAAGCAATGTACCTACCCAGGGTGCAGACACAGGTGCAGGCTGCTCTCACACACGCAAGGCAGCGACGCAAGGCACACTACGACAAATCAGCCAAACGCCTAACACCACTGCAAACAGGGAACACGGTCAGGATGCAGACGCCCAGGGGATACGACCGGCTCGCAGTGGTCACGGGAGCTGCAGCACAACCCAACAGCTACCAGGTCCAGGTCAGGGATGCCATGTACACAAGGAACAGACATCATCTGCTACTCACCCTGGAGACCTACACCCCTCATACACCAAGCCTCCCATCTAGCACCACTCCAGACCGACCAGCGGATCCACAGCCTGTCGCCGCCCAGCCAGAGGTGGCCCCAGCCCAGGAAGGCGTGATCATCACCCGCTCAGGAAGAGTATCGAGGCCCAACACCCTCTACAAAGACTACACCACCTAGACACCTTCACTCACTCACACTCACACACACTTATTCACTCACTCACTTAAAAAAGTGTCACTGTACAATGTCACTGTTCATTCTTCATGCACGTTCTTATTCACGTTAAGTTAATGAATTTGTAATATAGTTGAATATTGTTATTCTGGCATTCCTAACTTCCCCTCATGTGCCTTACCCTAATAGGAGCACTTAGGCTGTTCTTTTATCTGTCAAAAATGCCAACCTCCCCTGTTTGTTATACTTTATTGAGAGGGGGGATGTAGAATATGTAGAAAGAAAGTGGCTGACAGCACTTAGCCACTCCTTAAGATCTCAGTTGTTCATTGTAGAATATGTATGTGTGCCGCTGGGAATCTCGGGTATTCTGGCTACAGCTTGTGAGAGCTAGCGGCACGCCTCTTGAGGGATGCACAAAATAAAGCTCGTACTCTGAACCTCACGTGAATTGCTGTGTATCTTCGATCCCTCTACACCCCCCAACCCTCATTTTTGTGGGTGGGGCAAAACGTACAAGGTCTATGGAGACTGGAGACCGTAAACTTTGCCGTACAGACATAAAATTTGGGTGAGGTGTGCATCACCTCAAGACATGCAAAAAAAAAAAAATAATTGCGGCCCATACCCACCGCCAACAGGAAGGCCGCCATCTTGCCTCAAAGTCACCCCACCTCCAATTCGGAAAAAAGTCGCACCTCGCATTTGAACGAACTAGTCCTAGGGACCTCCTCCGATTGAGCTCATTTTTACATGGCGGCTTCTATAGGCATTGGCCATTAAAAATCGTATAAATTAATTCAAAATCTCAAAAGGTGTGGCCAGGGCGCCATGGCAAAGTTTGACTCCTCCCCTTACAACTTCAAACAGCTGTCACTCGGGCAAAACGTGTCCGATGTCCCCCAAACTTTCCATGATGGAAAATAGTCCCGCCCCAAACGCATCAACATTAAAATACCTGACAAAAGATATATCGCCACATAGTGGTTAACGAAAGAATTGCTGAAAACTGTTTTATTTATTACTCATGCCTCACTTGCCAGACTGACGTTAAATTTTCTGAGATTAATCACACCAAAGGGATGATCATAACTGCGCATCAACTTTAGCATGACATCACACGTGTTGCTATGGACACGCCCTCCTCGCCATTTAAATCTTGATCTTTTTTACAGGATTAGGAATGACCTGGAGTTATGAAATCTTGAACATAGGTTGAGGTGACTGTAATATATAGTCCTATATGGGTGGACAACACATAACTGACAGGGAAGTGTTGCCATGGCACCATGGCGAAGTTTGACTCCTCCCCTTACAAAATCAAGCAGCTGTAAATCGGGCAAAACTTGTCCGATGTGCACCAAAGTTTCCATGATGGAAAATATTCCCGCCCGGAACACGTCTACATCAAAATACCTGACAAAAGATATAGCGCCACCTACTGGTTAACGAAAGAATAGCTGAAAACTGTTTTATTTATTACTCATGCGCCACTGGCCAGAATGACGTGAAATTTTCTGCAATTCATCAGACCAAAGCGATGATCATAACTGCACATCAACTTTAGCATGACGTCACACATGCTACCAAGGACACGCCCTCCTTGCCATTCAATCCTTGAACTTGGTTGCAGGATTAGGAACGACCTGGAGTCATGAAATCTTGCACAATGGTTGAGGTGACTGTCATATATAGTCCTATATGGGTGGACAACACATAACTGACAGGGAAGTGTTGCCATGGCGAAGGTTGACTCCTCACCATTAAACATCGGAAAGTTGTATCTTGGACAAACTTTGTCTGATTGTCACCAAATTTTCGATAATGGATAATAGTCCCACCCTGAACGCTCCTATATAAAAATAACAAAAGTTAGAGTGCTGCCTAGTGGTTACAACATCAGACCCTTGTAAATTGGACAAACTTTGGACGATTTGCACCAAATTTTCTACGATCAGTATTCGTCCTGCCCCAAACGTATCTATATAAAACTAATAAACCAAAGTTTTAGCGCCCGTATTGATTAAAGGAAGAATTGCTGAAAACTCTTTTCTTTCTTTTTCTCTCACCAGCAGAACAAATGACATGAAGGAATTACTAGGGGTCATTGACAGTACATGTACATAGTACAGAACTGTTTCCATGGTGACCAGCATGCTTCAATGGCTTCCTCGCAATGCAAAACATGACAGTTACAGCTCAGACAATCCTCGTCTGATTTGGACCAAACTTTGAACAAATCATACTGATCCCACTCTGAACACATCTGTATATCAATATTCACAAAACTGTCACACCACCACCTACTGCTGACATGAGGTATTGCACAAAATTGTATCAAATTTTTCGCAAAGACCAGTAGTCATAATGACATGACATTTTCAGTGGTTTCTCAGAGTGCATTGGACTACCCTCAGTGAAAGTCACTTTTGTCCTGTGATAAGCACAGTTGCCATGTAATCCCATTCCTTTCCATTCAAAACGTTTTATACATGGTTTACTTTATTATTCCCACAGCCCTTGCAGCAACAACGGGAAATTTTCTGACACAGCAAGGTAAGACGGGCGCTGGGTTGCGCGGGTGTGTGGGGGGCGAAGGGCCACTTACACCTGCTTGCAGGTTTAATTATTATTTTTCCACCTAAATGATCGCATTTTTCACCCTCTGAATGTTAACCAAAATGTGATTTTTTTTTTTGGCAAACCCCTCAGACCTGGCAAAAAAATTTGATAAACTGGAAAACATATGTGCCCCCCACCCCTCATTTTTGTGGGTGGGGCCAAACGTACACAAATGCTCAAGGTCTATGGGGACTGGAGACCATAAACTTTGCCGTAGAGACATAAAATTTGGGTGAGGTGTGCATCACCTCAAGACATGCAAAAAACCTAATTGTTGCCCATACCCACCGCCAACAGGAAGGCCGCCATCTTGCCTCAAAGTCGCCACACCTCTAATTTGAAAAAAAGTCACATCTCGCATTTGAACGAACTAGTCCTAGGGACCTACTCCGATTGAGCTCATTTTTACATGGCGGTATCTATAGGCATTGGCCATTAAAAACTGTATAAATTAAGTCAAAAGCTCAAAAGGTGTGGCCTGGGTGCCATGGCGAAATTTGACTCCTCCCCTTACAACTTCAACCAGCTGTAACTCAGGCAAAACTTGTCCGATGTGCACCAAACCTTCCATGATGGAAAACAGTTCAGCCCCGAACACAACGTCAAAATACCTGACAACAGATATAGCTCCACATAGTGGTTAAAGAAAGAATTGCTGAAAACTGTTTTATTTATTACTCACGCGCCACATGCCAGAATGACGTGAAATTTTCTGAGATTCATCAGACCAAAGGGATAATCATAACTGCACATCAACTTTCGGATGACATCACACATGTTACCATGGACATGTCCTCCTCTCCATTCAATCCGTGAGTTTATGGGGAGAGGTGGGAAGGTCCTGGAGTCATGAAATTTGGAACATAGGTTGAGGTGACTGTCATATACAGTATAGTCCTATATGGGTGAACAACACAAAACTGAAAGGGAAGTGTTGCCATGGTGCCATGGTGAAGTTTGACTCCTCCCCTTACAAAATCAAGCAGCTGTATCTCGGGCAAAACTTGTCCCATATGCACCAAAGTTTCCATGATGGAAAATAGTCTCGCCCGGAATACGTCTACATCAAAATACCCGACAAAAGATATAGCGCCACCTACTGATTAATGACAGAATTGCTGAAAACTTTTTTTATTTATTACTCACGCGCCACTTGCCAGAATGACGTGAAATTTTCTGAGATTCATCAGACCAAAGGGATGAGCCTAGCTGCACATCAACTTTAGCATGATGTCACACGTGTAACCATGGATACCCCCTCTTCGCCATTAAATCTGTGAGCTTATGGGGAGGGGTGGGAAGGCCCTGGAGTCAGGAAATTTGAAACATAAGTTTAGGTGACTGTCATATATAATCCTATATGGGTGGACAACACATAACTGACAGGGAAGTGCTTCCATGGCGCCATGGCAAAGTTTGACTCCTCCTCTTGCAAAATCAAGCAGCTGTAACTCAGGCAAAACTTGTCCGATGTGCACCAAAGTTTCTATGATGGAAAATAGGCCCGCCCGGAATGCACCTACATAAAAATTCCTGAAAAAACATATAGCGTCACCTATGTGTTAACGAAAGAATTGCTGAAAACAGTTTTATTTATTATTCACACACCACTGGCCAGAATGATGTGAAATTTTCTGAGATTCATCAGACCAAAGGGATGATCATAACTGCACATCAACTTTTGCATGACGTCACACCTGTTACCATGCACACGCCCTCCTTGCCATTCAATCCTTGATTTTGGTTACAGGATTAGGAATGACCTGGAGTCATGAAATCTTGAACAAAGGTTGAGGGGACTGTCATATATAGTATTATATGGGTGGACAACACATAACTGACAGGGAAGTGTTGCCATGGTGACATGGCGAAGGTTGACTCCTCACCATGAAACATCGGAAAGTTGTATCTTGGACAAACTTTGTCTGATTGTCACCAAATTACGATAATGGATAATAATCCCACCCCGAATGCTCCTATATAAAAATAACAAAAGTTAGAGCGCTGCCTAGTGGTTACAACATCGGAACCTTGTAAATTGAACAACCTTTGGACGATTTGCACCAAATTTTCTACGATCAATATTCATCCTGCCCCGAACATGTCAATATAAAATAATAAACAAAAGTTTTAGCACCCCTATTGATTAAAGGAAGAATGGTAACACATGTGGCGTTGCTGAAAACTCTTTTCTTTCTTTTTCTCTCACCAGCAGAAAAAATGACATGAAGGAATTACTAGGGTTCATTGACAGTACATGTACATAGCACAGAACTGTTTCCATGGCAACCTGCATGCTTTGATAGCTTCCTCGCAATGCAAAACATGACAGTTACAGCTCAGACAATCCTCGTCTGATTTGGACCAAACTTTGCACAAATCATACTGATCCCACTCTGAACATATCTGTATATCAATATTCACAAAACTGTCACACCAGCACCTACTACTGACATGAGGTACTGCACAAAATTGTATCAAATTTTGCGCAAAGACCAGTAGTCACAATAACATGTCGTTTTCAGTGGTTTCTCAAGAGTGCATTGGACTACCCTCAGTGGAAGTCACTTTTGTCCTGCAATAAGCACAGTTGCCATGGAAACCCACTCCTAGCCTTTCAATAATGGACACTTGTACATTGGACAAACTTTGTACAATTTTCACCAAATTTTCTATGATCGATATTAGTCCCACACCGAACGTGTCTACCTAAAAATAATAAACAAAAGTTTTAGCACCCCTATGGATTAAAGGAAGAATTACTGACAACATTTTTCTTTCTTTTTCTCTCACCAGCAGAAAAAGTGACATGAAAGAATGACTAGGGCTCATTGACAGTACATGTACATAGTACAGAACTGTTTCCATGGTGACCAGCATGCTTCAGTGGCTTCCTTGTATTGCAAATCTTGACCTTTATAGCTCAGACAATCTTCGTCTGATTTGGACCAAACTTTGAACAAATCATACTGATCCCATTCTGAACACGGCTGTACATCAATATTAACAGAACTGTCACACCACCACCTCCTGCTGACATGAGGTACTGCACAAAATTGCATCAAATTTTTCGCAAAGACCAGTAGTCACAATGACATGACATTTTCAGTGGTTTCTCAGAGTGCATTGGACTACCCTCAGTGGAAGTCACTTTTGTCCTGCAATAAGCACAGTTGCCATGGAAACCCATTCCTTGCTATTCAAGATGTTTTATACTTTGGAGGCTTAGGGAAGTCCAAGGGTCACCAAATGTGGAACGTAAGTCAAGGTGACTCTTTTCTGTAGTTCTGTATAGGTCTGCAACATGTACTTAAGATGTTAAGTGTTGCAGTGGACACATGTCCAAATTTACCTTATCACAATACGTTGGACAGTTGTAAATTGGAGAAACTGTGTCGAATTTTCACCGTTATTGCCATGATGGACTTTAGTCCAACTCTGCACACACCTACATCAGAATATTTGAGAAAAGGTATAGCACCACTTACTGCTCAAAGGAAGTTCTTGCCAAATGGATTACTTTATTATTCACGCAGCTCTTGCAGCGACAATGGGAAATTTTCCGAGACAGCAAGGTACAACGGACGCTGGGTTGCACGGGTGTGTGTGTGTGTGTGTGGGGGGGGGCGAAGGCCCGCTTACACCTGTTTGCAGGTTTAATTATTCTTCTTCTGCCTAAACGATCGCATTTGTCACCCTCTGAACGTTAACCAAAATGCGATTTTTTTTGGCAAACCCCTCAGGCCCGGTGAAAAATTCGATAAACTGGAAAAGAGATGTGCCCCCCACCCCTAATTTTTGTGGGTGGGGCAAAACGTACACAAATGTTCAAGGTCTATGGAGACTGGAGACCGTAAACTTTGCCGTAGAGACATAAAATTTGGGTGAGGTGTGCATCACCTAAAGACATGCAAAAAACATAATTGTGGCCCATTCCCACCGCCAACAGGAAGGCCGCCATCTTGCCTCAAAGTCGCCCAACCTCCAATTCGGAAAAAAGTCGCACCTCGTATTTGAATGAACTAGTCCTGGCGAAATTTGACTCCTCCCCTTAAAACTTCAAACAGCTGTAACTCGAGCAAAACTTGTCCAATGTCCACCAAACTTTCCATGATGGAAACTAGTCCCACCCCGAATGCGTCTACATTAAAATACCTGACAAAAGATATATCGCCACATAGTGGTTAACGAAAGAATTGCTGAAAACTGTTTTATTTATTACTCACACGTCACTTGCCAGATTAACGTGAAAATTTCTGAGATTAATCACACCAAAGGGATTATCATAACTGCACATCAACTTTAGCATGACGCCACATGTGTTACCATGGACACGCCATCCTCACCATTCAATCCTTGATCTTGTTTAGAGGATTAGGAACGACCTGGAGTCATGAAATCTTGAACATAGGTTGAGATGACTGTCATATATCGTCCTATATGGGTGGACAACACATAACTTACAGGGAAGTGTTACCATGGCAACATGGCCTACGCTGACTCTTCACCATGGAACATCAAAAACTTGCAAATTGGACAAACTTCATCTGATTTTCACCAAATTTTCAACAATGGATATGACTCCTGCCCCAAATGCATCTATGTAAAAATAATAAACAAAAATTATAGTGCCACCTTGTGGTTAGAGCAACAGACACTTGTAAGTTAGACAAACTTTGTACGATTTTCACATAATTTTGTGCAATCGATATTAGTCACACTGCAAACGCATGTGTATGAAAATAATAAACAAAAGTTATAGCTCCCCTGGGTGGTTATAGGAAGAATTACTGAAAACTCTTATTACTCACACGCTGCTGTCCAGAATGACGTGAAATTTTCTGAGGGTTATCGGACTTCCTGTTTGATCATAACTGCATATCACCTTTAGCATGGCATCACTGCTGTTACCATGGACACGCCCTCCTCGCCAATCAATCCTTCATCTTGTTTGGAGGGTTAGGAATGACCTGGAGTCATGAAATCTGGAACATAGGTAGAGGTGACCATTCTATGTCGTCCTATATTGGTAGACAACATATAACTGATAGGGAAGTGATAAGAAGTTCTTTAATTCACATATTAAATTTGTTTCTAAGACTGTCTTCTATCATCTGCGCAATATTGCCAAGATTAGAAGCCTCTTGTCTCTGAATGATGCTGAGAAACTGATCCACGCCTTTGTCAGCTCTAGATTAGACTAGATGGGACTAATAAAGGCTTATCTTATCTTATCTTAGTAGAGAAAGTGAAGTTTCACATGAGGCCTCGTCTATATGAGCCATTTTGATGAAAGGTCTCAAGTCCTCCAGAAAGCCTCATCTGGCCTTCACTACCTCGAAGCTTTCAGAAGACTCCACCTGGCTCTTCCTCATAGAGGGGAGGGGCAACACCCGAAGGGTCTGAGAGGAACATCTCGGCAGAATCTCATTCTCCTCCCTTGCAGACTCGTTGACTTTAGGCCTTCACATTAAGTGACTGAGGGTTTAGAGCTGTCCCAATCTGAAATCAGGAAGTGGCTGATTGAGCACCACTGATCTGTATAGAAAACACTGGATCAAGCACGTCCCATTAGCGAGTACAGAACCGAGTGAAGCCACTGGGCCGCCATATTGGTACACCCAACACTCAGCAAGTCAATGGAGAATGAATGGGTTTAGTAGTAAATGGTGCCACTTTTACCTCAATAACTTCCCAAAGAATTAACAGATTTTGAACTTCTTGGTATGAAGACACATCTTATAATCTTGTGCAACCGGTGCATTATAGAAATCGAGTTGACATTATGTTTAAGTGGCCGTGAGATGGCTGGATAATCAGAAAAGTGAAGCCAAAGGAGAGTAGTTCTGTGAGTAATGCATGCAATTATTGTTTAGGCATGTTGTCATAATAGTCCGAATAATAGCCCTATATGAGTAAATTAAAATATTATGCAGGCCTTGATGAGTGTTGGGTGTACTAAAATGGCTGTGGGAGTTTCCGGTGGCTTCACTTCTGTCAGCCAGTGCTCTGTCTACTGTATCTATCTACAGTATCCCATAGCACGGTCAAACTGTTGGGGGAAATTCCACAATTGTAATAAGACCCCAGCCAATGTGTGTGTGTGTTGGGGGGGGTAATAACACACACACACACACACACGCACACACGCACGCACAAAGTACACACGTGGACAAAATTGTTAGTACCCGTCTGTTAATGAAAGAAAAGCCCACAATGGTCACAGAAATAACTTGAATCTGACAAAAGTGGTAATAAAAGTCTATGAAAAAAGTCTATGAAAAGTCTATGAAAATTAACCAATGAAAATCAGACAATGCTTTTGAATTGTGGTTCAACAGAATTATTTTAAAAAACAAACTCCTGAAACAGGCCTGGACAAAAATGATGGTATCCTTAACTTAATATTTTGTTGCACAACCTTTTGAGGCAATCACTGCAATCAAAACGATTTCTGTAACTGTCAATGAGTCTTCTGCACCTCTCAGCAGCTATTTTGGCCCACTCCTCATGAGCAAACTGCTCCAGTTGTCTCAGGTTTGAAGGGTGCCTTCTCCAGACGGCATGTTTCAGCTCCTTCCACAGATGTTCAATAGGATTTAGATCAGGGCTCATAGAAGACCACTTTAGAATAGTCCAATGTTTCACTCTTAGCCATTCTTGGGTGTTTTTAGCTGTGTGTTTTAGGTCATTATCCTGTTGCAAGACCCATGACCTGCGACTGAGACCAAGCTGTCTGACACTGGGCAGCACATTTCTCTCTAGAATACCTTGATAGTCTTGAGATTTCATTGTACCCTGCACAGATTCAAGACACCCTGTGCCAGATGCAGCAAAGCAGCCCCAGAACATAACAGAACCTCCTCCATGTTTCACAGTAGGAACAGTGTTCTTTTCTTGGTATGCTTCATTTTTGCGTCTGTGAACATAGAGCTGATGTGCCTTGCCAAAAAGTTCCAGTTTTGTCTCGTCTGTCCATAGGACATTCTCCCAGAAGCTTTGTGGCTTGTCAACATGCAGTTTGGCAAATTCGTCTGGCTTTTTTATGATTTGTTTTCAACAGTGGTGTCCTCCTTGGTCATCTCCCATGAAGCCCACTTTGGCTCAAACGATGATGGATGGTGCGATCTGACACTGATGTACCTTGACCTTGGAGTTCGCCATGAATGTGTTTAGAGGTTGTTCTGGGCTCTTTTGTTACCATTCGTATTATCCGTCTCTTCCATTTTTCATCAAGTTTCCTCCTGCGGCCATGTCCAGGGAGGTTGGCTACAGTCCCGTGGATCTTAAATTTCAGAATAATATGTGCAACTGTAGTCACAGGAACATCCAAGCTGCTTGGAGATGGTCTTATAGCCTTTACCTTTAACATGCTTGTCTATAATTTTCTTTCTAATCTCCTGAGACAACTCTCTCCTTTGCTTCCTCTGGTCCATGTTTAGTGTGGTACACACCCTGTCACTGAACACAGTGACTACTTGTCACCCTTTAAATAGGCCGACTGATTACAAGTTTGTAGATACCTGTGATGTTAATTAGAAGACACATCTTGGTTGAACATGTCCCTATGGTCACATTATTTTCAATCTTTTCTAGGGGTATCATCATTTTTGTCCAGGCCTGTTTCATGAGTTTGTTTTTTAAAATAATTCTGTTAAACCACAATTCAAAAGCATTGTCTGATTTTCATTGGTTAATTTTCATAGAATTTTTATTTATTACCACTTTTGTCAGATTCAAGTTATTTCTCTGACCATTATGGGTTTTTCTTTCATTAACAGAGGGGTACCAACAATTTAAAGTCCTGTCTCCCAAGAGCCCCCTTCCTGATTTCTCATGTTTTTGTATGTTTGTCTCACTTAAATGTTTCAAGATCATTCATCCATCTTCTTCTGCTTAATCCTTTTCGGGTCGCGGGGGGGCTGGAGCCTATCCCAGCATCTTTGGGCGAGAGGCAGGGTACACCCTGGACAGATCGCCAGTCCATCGCAGGGCCAACACAGAGAGACAGACAACCATTCACTCTCACAGTCATACCTAAGGACAATTTAGAATCCCCAGTTTTTGATGCCAATTAACCTAACTTGCATGTTTTTGGCATGTGGGAGGAAACCGGAGAAATCCTGGAGTAAACCCATGCATGTTTCATGTTTCATGAAACACATGTTTCAGATCATCAAACAAATTTAAACATTAGTCAAAGATAACACAAGTAAACACAAAATGCAGTTTTTAAATGAAGGTGTTTATTATTGAGAGAAAAAAAAATCCAAACCTACATGGCCCTGTGTGAAAAAGTGATTGCCCCCTAAACCCCATACTGTAACTGCTTGGGCCACCCTTAGCAGCAACAACTGCAGTCAAGCATTTGTGATAACTAGCAATGAATCAGAATCAGAATCAGAATCAGAAAAAGATTTATTGCCAAGTACATTAACAGATCACTGATAACATACGAGAGAATTTGACTTGACACAGAAAATGAACCTGCATTTCCAGTGACACGGCTGCATCGGGGACACGCCTGCCAACAGGATAGAGGGTACAGGTAGCATAAGAATAAGAATAATACAAGGAACAATAGGAAGGAGCAAAAAAAATCATTGATTCAGAATACTGGTTGCATAATCAATCAATATTATGATTACAAGGAAAAAAAAAGCTCTCAATGCACATTCGCAAGACAAGATTCATAGGACACAAGAGAGCAGTGTGTGTATCTTTATTCAGTTCATGGATCAATATGTGTGCACTGTTGAAGCAAGTGTTGATGATAATAAGAGAACAACAAGGGCACTTGGCAGGAGATGTTTTGTCTGGCTGCCGCCAATCGTCCTTGCGATTATCTGGGCAGGTGCTGTCCAAGGCCTTGTGCTCGATGATTTTGAAAACACAGACTGCAGACAGCCAGGAGGAATTTTCATGGGAAAATTGAGCCAAATAGGACTGATCACAGAGAAGGCTTTTTATTTCTTCTGTAGATTCAGTACTTAATCCTTCATTGCGGGGCTTTAAGTCCATCGTGGAAAGACCTAAGCGAGACCATGATGTAATCCACCTTCCGAGACAGTTCTCCAGTTGTCGCTATCAGGGTCTTCTCCAATTTTTCAATTTGATAGATCCACCTCGCCTGGCCAGCATTTTGATAGGCTGTATCCATCTTCAGCAATTTGCAGTACACCAGGACAATCCCAGTTCCAATCAGAAAGATCCCGATCACCATTATTACGAAGACATACAAATCTTCAATATCTTCGATAGAGAGATTAGTGAGACACAAGATCCTCCAATTACTTGTGTCACGTAAATAGCCCGCTGGAGCCGTTCCTGCGGGGCAGACAGCTTCCCCCGGAGCACTTTTCCTTGTTGAAAAAATAGTGTCAATTGTGTTCAAAGCCCAGTTTATTAACTCCATAATTTCTTTCGACGGTCGCAGTTAGACGCAGACAGACAACAGCAAGCTGGGATCCAGTAGTTGGGGGGGGAGGAAAAAAAAAAGTCAGAGCAAGAGAGAGGAAAAAGCGTCTGCTCTTTTGGGAGTGCGGAAGTGAATGTTTTATGAGTGTTTTACAGTGCTGTGGAGGAATTTTGGCCCACTCATCTTTGCAGAATTGTTGTAATTCAGCCACATTGGAGGGTTTTCGAGCATGAGCTGCCTTTTAAACGTCATGCCACAGCATCTCAATCGGATTCAGGTCAGGACTTTGACTAGGCCACTCCAAAGTTTTCATTTTGTTTTTCTTAAGCCATTCAGAGGTGGACTTGCTGGTGTGTTTTGGATCATTGTCCTGCTACAGAACCCAAGTGCGCTTCAGCTTGACGTCACGAACAGATGGCTGGACATTCTTCTTCGGGATTTTTTGGGAGACAGCAGAATTCATGGTTCCATTTACCACAGCAAGTCTTCCAGGTCCTGAAGCAGCAAAACAGCCCCAGACCATCACACTAACACCGCCATATTTTACTGTTGGTATGATGTTCCTTTTCTGAAATGCTGTGTTACTTTTACGCCACATGTAATGGGACACACACCTTCCAAAAAGTTCCAACTTTTGTCTCGTCAGTCCACAGAGTATTTTCCCAAAAGTCTTGGGGATCATCAAAATGTTTTCTGGCAAAACTGAGACGAGCCTTTATGTTCTTTTTGCTCAGCAGTGATTTTTGTTTTGGAACTCTGCCATGCAGGCCATTTTTGCCCAGTCTCTTTCTTGAGGTGGAGTCATGAACACTGACCTTAACTGAGGCAAGTGAGGCCTGTAGTTCTTTGGATGTTGTTGTGTTGTCTTTTGTGACCTCTTGGATGAGTCGTCGCTGTGCTCTTGGGGTAATTTTGGTCGGCTCCATGTTTTCACCATTTGTGGATAATGGCTCTCACTGTGGTTCGCCGGACTCCCGAGGCTTTAGAAATGGCTTTATAACCTCAGTTGCTTTGTTTCTCATTTGTTCCTGAATTTCTTTGGATCACAGCGTGATGTCTCGCTTTTGAAGCTCTTTTGATCTACTTCACTTTGTCAGGCAGGTCCTATTTAAGTGATTTCTTGATTGAGAACAGATGTGGCAGTAATCAGGCCTGAGTGTGGCTAAAGAAATTGAACTCAGCTTTCCAAACATGTGATAAACCACAGTTAATTTATGTGTTAACAGAAGGGGGCAATCACTTTTTCACACAGAGCCATACAGGTTTGGATTTTTGTTTTTACCCTGAATAATAAACACCTTCATTTAAAAACTGCATTTTGCATTTACTTGTGGTATCTTTGTCTAATATTTAAATTTCTTTGATGGTCTGAAACATTTAAATGTGACAAACATACAAAAAAATGAGAAATCAGGAAGGGGGCAAACACTTTCACACCACTGTATGTGTTGCCACTCCAAGATGTTTGGATTTTCTGCTATTTCATTTGTTACTTTGTCTTGAATCACTGAGTTGCACTCATGAAATAGTAATCTAAATGTTCATGATCAGTAAGACTTGCTTGTCATGATTAATAAAGCTTGACAGCTCACGTGCACGATGCCAAAGCACAGGAGGAACCACACAGATGGGCACGTTTGAGAGTTTTTATTAAATACCAAAAACCAAAGCACACAGCTGCAGAAACAGTCACTTGCCAGAGGAATGGCCCTGTGGAAAGAAGACAAGAGCTGTGAGCAGAGGAATGGAGTAAAGTGAAATGGGTGAGCCAAATTGCCACTTACTTGGGAAATCCAGGGATGACCGGCAGGACCCAGCGAGGAATAGATGAACCAGTAGGGTAAGGGGGGAGATGAGCTGATGATGCCTGACCAGGTGGAGTAGGAGTTGAGGACGGTGAGATGTGGCAGGAGAGCGTGCGCAGTCCAAGAAACGCACCTACACGGTGGCAGCGACCAGAGGAAGGAAGAGAAATAAGGTGAGACAATGTGTTCACACTTGTAGCTTAAATTTGCTTGCCTGTTTGCGGGCAGTATACCCAGATGAGCCAGTGTTGACTGCGCGGAGACAGCCTCCTTAAGTACGCTGGCTGATGAGCAGGCGCAGGTGTGTCTTCTGCCTCAGGTGTCGTGATGAGTTAGTGAATGTGAGGCAGGATGGGAGGGGCATGCTCTCGCTGCCCATGACAGCACCCCCTCCCCCCAGGAGCACCTCCTGGCGGTCCAGAGGGCTTCTCCGGGTGTGCACAATGATAGGCCCGGAGCATCTCCTTGTCCAGCACTTGCGACGAGGGAGTCCAGGATCGTTCCTCTGGGCCGTAGCCCTCCCAGTCCACAAATACTGCAGACCACGGCCCCGACGGCGAAATCCAATATGTGCAGTACAGTGTAGGTGGGGTGGCTGTCGATGATCCGAGGAGGGGGAGGCAGTTTCGGGGGGGAGGGCAGAGAGGACTGGCCGAGAGGGGTTCGATGTGAGCGATGTGGAAAGTGGAGTTCACCCGTAGGGTCGGGGGCAGCTTCAGCTGGACCGATGTCCAGACCATCCCAGGTGTACAACCGAGAGGTTTCGCAGGTCCTTCCTACCAACGGCTGTCAGACTGTACAACCTAAGCAGGGCTGCTGGCAGAGATAGCAAAAAGACGTAACAAACTAATAGTTTTTTGAATGCAAAAGATGCAATAGACTTACACAATGGTCCCCTCCGGCATACAACTAGGAAAATACCGGTCGCTATGGAGGGTGAGAATATGTATGGGCACATAATCATACCATGTAGGATAACTAAGTAGACGGTTATGCTGTTTCATCCCATCTAGCAACAATGCTCTGCACTGTGTGTGTTTATATATTTACATATGTATTCCATCTAGCTACAATGCTCCGCACTGGGTGTGTTTATATTTATATATCTATATATTTATTCCATCTAGCTACAATGCTCCGCACTGTGTGTTTATATATTTACATATTTATTCCACCTAGCTGCAATGCTCCGTACTGTGGGTGTTTATACAGTATATCTACATACTTATTCCATCTAGCTACAATGCTCCGCACTGTGTGTTTATGTATTCATATATTTATTCCATCCAGCTACAATGCTCTGCACTGTGTGTCTGTGTGTGTGTGTGTATATATATTTTATAGTAATATGTACATATGTATATTAGCTGCTCTTGCTTGCTTGCTTTTTTTCTTGCCTTCTGATTGTTGCTCTGAGTGTTGCTATCCCTGTGCTGTTGCAATCCTGGAATTTCCCCGTTGTGGGACTAATAAAGGTTTATCTTATCTTATCTTATCTTATCTTCTCCAGGTGGAACAGAGAACGGTGAAGGAGGAAGATGACCGCATCCTCCACCCCAATACCATGCTGGTAGGTGAACTGGAGTGGATCCATTGCTGGTCCCACCAGGGGGCGGAGGTGAGCAAGGAGCAGTCTCTCCAGGGTCTTCATCATGTGGGACGTCAGGGCCACTGGTCTGTAGCTGTTCAGATCTTTGGGGTGGGAAGTCTTTGGTACAGGTACCACACAAGATGTTTTCCACAACTGTGGTACCCGTACCAAAGACTTCAGGCTCAGGTTGAAGATGTACTCCACAATCCCACACAGCTGGTCTGCACAGGACTTGAGGAGCTTTGCACTGATGCCGTCCGGTCCCGACGCCTTCCTCGCCTTGATCTTCCTCAGCGCCATCCTCACCTGGGTCTTAGTGAGGGTCAGGTTGGGGGGCTGTGTGTTGGGAGTGAGGGGGGGGTGATGGTGGAGTGGGGAGTGGGCAGCAGGACTTGATGTCTTCAGAGGCAGCAGTGGTTGTTGTGCAGTCGGGGGGAGGGCGGTTGGTCAAACCTATTAAAAAACAGATTCAGATTGTTCGCCCACTCCCTGCCCCCCGTGGCCTGGGGGGAGGTATTCTGGAGCCCAGAGATGGTTTTAAGGTTTCTCCAGACCCCGCTGATGTCGCTCTGTTGCAGCTTGTCCTCCATCTTCTTCCTGAAGCTGTTCTTGCCTTCTCTGATCTTTCTCCTCAGCTCCCTCTGTACGGACTTCAGCATCTCCCTGTTCCCCAACCTGAAGATCCTCTTCTTCTCTCTCAGAAGTGTTTTTATCTCAGGGTTGATCCAGGGTTTGTTGTTTGAGCAACACCGTATGGTCTTGGTGGGAACGGTGTTGTCCACACAGAAGATGATGTAGTCCGTGATGGTGTGAGTGAGGCCATCGATGTCCTCACCATGTGGATCGCAGAGCTGCTCCCAGGCGGTGGTTTCAAAACAGCCCTTTAGAGCGTCCATAGCCTCTTCAGACCATAATTTCACTGTGCGCATGGCTGGAGGTTGTCTGTGCACTAGGGGTTTGTACACCGGCCGGAGATGAACCAAGTTGTGATCCGATCTCCGGAGTGGGGGGAGTTGTGATGAGGTGTACGCCTCCTTAGTGTTTGCGTAGAATAAGTCCAGTGTTTTATTGTCTCTAGTGTGGCATGTGACATACTGGGTAAATATGGGTAGAATGGGAGACAGTAAAACATGGTTGAAATCGCCTGAGATGAGGAGAAGAGCATCTGGGTGTTCTGTCTGCAGCCTGCCAGTTACTGAGTGGATGACGTCACGCGCTGTCCCAGCGTTCGCCGTCGGATTTGCATAAATAGCAATGCAGATCACATGTGAGTATTCCCTCGGGAGATAGGTAGGCCGCATGCTAACAGCTAGCAACTCGATGTCTTTGTTGCAGTGTTGTTGTTTAACAGTGATGTGTCCCGGTCTGCACCAGTTGTTATTAACATAGATCAACACTCCACCGCCCCTTGCTTTGCCACTGTCTGGTGTTCGGTCTGCCCGTATCGCGTGGAAACCCTCCAGCTCAATGTTAGCATCTGCTACTAGTTCAGTTAGCCACGTCTCATTAAACAAAAGGAGGGAGCATTCCTGGTATATGCTATCATAGCGGGAGATAGCCGCTAGCTCATCTACCTTTCCCAATATAGATCGTACATTCCCCATAACAATGGATGGGAGGGTGGGTCTGTACCTTATATTCCTTGTCCGCCGTCTAACACCAGCCCGACAACCACGTCGTTTTCGCCTTATTTCTCCCGGTACGTCGAGTTTTTCCGTTAGCACTGAGTGGCGATTAAGTGCTAGCAGCTGTTCCCTGCTGTACCGTCTCCTGCTGTAAACAGCAGCTCCATCCGCCGGCTCAGGAGACATTTGGGGCGATCTGTGTGTCCGTGATGTATAAAGTGTGTAAGGTGGCGCCGGATCAGAAAGTTGTCACCGGATCGGAAAGATAGAGGAAGAAAAAACTCAGAATTGAGCCGCTGTTGCAAAAAGGCAGCTGACTCATGTGGCGCCCTATTAAGTACGCTGGCTGATGAGCGGGCGCAGGTGTGTCTTTTGCCTCAGGTGTCGTGATGAGTTAGTGAATGTGAGGCAGGACGGGAGGGGCGCGCTCCCGCTGCCCATGACATTGCTGGTTCGGTGATCAGTTTTATATATGGTCGATAGTTTCTACATGTGTCACAGTCTCGATTGCAAGTTGGATATCGATTGAAAACCATCACAATCTCGATCTCTGAGCCCAAAGATAAAAATCGATGATGTAGCTACCCCACTTCCAACAGGCATGTCAAAAGAGAAAACACACACACACACACACACACACACACACACACACTGGTTGAAGCGCACCAAGCCAACACAACCGCCTCCAAAGACCTGCTGGCCAGTGCTGTGATTTTCCATAGTAGCACAGCGGGGCAGTGATGTCACCACCATCCACACACATGCTATCACACTGCACCATGACTAACACATGTAGCATCACACCACTGGGAAGCTCCACCCATCCACGAGAAGCACGGCCCCAGAGGCAGCACAATGGGAAACAGCACAACTAATAGCCAAACTCCATGGACTGTGCGGCCCTCCTTGAGTCCATTCTTTCTGACACGGCTGTCCCACACAGCTACCATGCCACAAAGTTACTGATGGGAGGAACAACTGCCCCACACTGACCATACACTACTCACACGCAACACATGAACAGAAGAAGCTGGGTCAGGGTCAAACTTGTAGCAACAACCAGCCAAAAGACACCGCAGCAACTACTGACACAGGTGACACACCAGCCAAAGTCAACCCCCCCCCCCCCACACACACATTCTCATTATTGATGTGGAAATATTTTGCATTCTCCAAGAATTATGTCAACAACATTCCTTTTCTCAACAGGAAAACCACTGTTTTTAAGCTGTTATATCTGTGTAGCAACACAACTGACTGTGCAAAAATTGAGATTCTAAGTAAATCATGACTTTTAAAAATCAAAAATTAAATTAAATTGACAATTTGGTCTTCTAATAGTTTGTAGTCCTATTGTTCCAGTTGGAGAAGTGTTACAATAGACACAGCTTCATAGTATGTATGGTGTTGTAATTCAGGAGTGATTTGTGCAAGAACTGTTCAAGATTTTTGGTGCGAGATGGTGCTCAATGCTACTTGATACTAATGTTTTTTTAAACAA
The DNA here is from genome assembly GCA_020510985.1 of Pholidichthys leucotaenia. NCBI lineage: Eukaryota > Metazoa > Chordata > Actinopteri > Cichliformes > Pholidichthyidae > Pholidichthys > Pholidichthys leucotaenia. The sequence goes on from CM035843.1 coordinate 396,501,605, forward strand.
CTCCTGACTTATGTGAAGGATCTATAAAGCCTGTATCTCACAGAGTGGCGAATGCTGATGAACTTTGCAGTTTGGGCGCTTTGTCAGAGTTCATAAAAGGCTGCAAAATATTTTCTTGTCCATGTATTTTTCCACAAACAGTTGCAAACGTTGTAAGCAAAATAGTTGTAAGCATCTGCAAATGCTTGTAACAGGTGACGCTAAAGTTCTTTTTGGTTCACCAATTAGTGAACACAAGCAACTGTTTAAGAATCTTTATGACACAACTCTTTGCAACCTTAAAAACGGTGTGCAAACTGTTTTGCACCCTTTTACGATAAGGTACAGTTACCAGCCTCTATACTGTTTCTGTCAGAACTAAAATGATTTTTTTAGACACATGGAGCTCACCTGCACATATTCCTACTATAAATCTGGCCACAATGATGATCTCATAGGACTTGGCAATTTCACTGACTCCCATCATGACAGCAGGGACGATGGAGAAGATGTTGTTGAAAAGGAGGGTGCCCTTCCTGTGGTACAGTAAAAGCAATTCAATTCAAAATAGTACAGTGCAAGAGTAATGGAGCATGCTATCAGATACAGAATATAGGTGTATTACCTCCCTAGTTTGTTGACAAGAGGAGCCACCATCAGAGAGCCAAAAAAGCCTCCCAAAGGAAACATTGAGACAGACAGAGACCACAGCAGAGTCAAGAGGTTCTCATCTATCAGCACGTTGTACCTCTCCAGGTAGGTGTTATTATAAAACTGCTGCATGAACTGAAGAGAGCAGGACAAGGGTGACAGAAATACATCATCATCTCCACGTGCGTGCTACTGAAAATCTTTACAGACAGCTGAAATTACCGGTGCTGGAGAGTTGACCACAGCCACATTATAACCATACTGGAAGGACGAACCAAAGGCCGATATGAGTGTTGCCAGTGCTAGAACCACAGTAAATCTCTGTTGGGAAACATCAGCGTACTGTGTCAAACATTTTTCTGCAACCCAAATATCACAAAAATGACACAGAATAATGGTGATGATCCATCACTCACCCCTCGTCTCTCCACAGGTTTTTCCCATTCTCCACTCTCCGCCATGGCTGTGTTCGATGCAGCTGTTGCTTTGAACAACAACAACAGAACACTGTCATTACTGCAACACTGGATTCTGCCTGCCCTTTGGACAGGAGGTCAGAGAATGAAGCAGAGGTTTACAGTCTGGCTGTGGTTATCACTCTCCTGTTGCTGACTGAGCTTTTTGGCTGGAGGAAGTATTTAATATAAAGTAAACTTGAGAGATTAAACACTCACCAGGACTAAATGTTATTATTGTCTGCTCATTTTATTGCCAATATTTCAATAAACCAGTGCAACTGAACAAAAGCATTTACGATTCAGTGTCGCTCCTTGTATAATTTGCAGGAGTTATATCTGATAAGATACAGTGCATCCGGGAAATATTCACAATGCTTCACTTTTTCCACATTTTGTTATGTTACGGCCTTATTCCAAAAGGGATTAAATTCATTTTTTTCCCTAAAACTTAATACACACAATACTCCACAATGACAATGTGAAAAAAGTTCTTTTTGAGATTTTTGCAAATGTATTAAAAATAAAAAAAAACAAAGAAATTACATGTACATAAGTATTCACAGCCTTTGCCATGAAACTCAAAATTGAGCTCAGGTGCATCCTGGTTCCAATGATCATCCATGAGATGTTTCTACAGCTTAATTGGAGTCCACCTGTGATAAATTCAGTTGATTGGACATGATTTGGAAAGGCACACACCTGTCTATATAAGGTCCCACAGTTGACAGTGCATGTCAGGGCACAAACCAAGCATGAAGGCAAAGGAATTGTCTGTAGCCCTCCGAAACAGGATTGTCTCCAGGCACAAATCTGGAGAAGGGTACAGAAAAATTTCTGCTGCTTTGAAGGTCCCAATGATCACAGTGGCCTCCATCATCCATAAATGGAAGAACTTTGGAACCACCAGGACTCTTCCTAGAGCTGGCCGGCTGTCTAAACTGAGTGATCGGGGGAGAAGGGCCTTCGTCAGGGAGGTGACCAAGAATCCGATGGTCACTCTGTCAGAGATCCAGTGTTCCTCTGTGGAGAGAGGAGAACCTTCCAGAATGACAACCATCTCTGCAGCAATCCACCAATCAGGCCTGTATGGTAGAGTGGCTAGACAGAAGCCACTCCTTAGTAAAAGGCACATGGCAGCCCACCTCGAGTTTGCTAAAAGGCACCTGAAGGACTCTCAGACTATGAGAAACAAAATTCTCTGGTCTGATAAGACAAAGATTGAACTCTTTGGCGTGAAAGCCAGGTGTCATATTTGGAGGAAATCAGGCACCGCTCATAACCATGCCAATGGTGGTGGCAGTATCATGCTATGGGGATATTTTTCAGCGGCAGGAACTGGGAGACTAGTCAGGATAAAGGGAAAGATGAATGCAGCAAAGTACAGAGATATCCTGGATCAAAACCTGCTCCAGAGCACTCTTGACTTCAGACTGGGGTGACGGTTCATCCTTCAGAACAACAACCCTAAGCACACAGCCAAGATATCCGCCAAGATATCAAAGGAGTGGTTTCAGGACAATTCTGTGAATGTCCTTGAGTGGCCCAGCCAGAGCCCAGACTTGAATCCAATTGAACATCTCTGGAGAGATCTGAAATGGCTGTGCATTGACGCTTCCCATCTAACCTGATGGAGCTTGAGAGGTGCTGCAAAGAGGAGTGGCCTAAACTGCACAAAGATAGGTGTGCCAAGCTTGTGGCATCATATTCAAAAAGACTTGAGGCTGTAATTGCTGCCAAAGGTGCATCAACAAAGTACTGAGCAAAGGCTATGAATACTTGTGCACACGTGATTTCTTAGTTTTTTTTAATTTTTAAAAAATTTGCAAAAAATCTCAAAAAAAAATTTCACATTGCCATTATGGGGTATTGTGTGTAGAATTTTGAGGAACAAATGAATTTAATCCCTTTTGGAATAAGGCTATAACATAACAAATTGTGGAAAAAGTGAAGTGCTGTGACTTTCCGGATGCACTGTAAAAACACACTTCAGATAAAATCCAAACTTAGATGAAAGACACGCAATAAATACTCATAAAAACAATAAAAATAGTAAAAAGTCCAGTGCAACCAACATACTATATAAATTAAGGTGCATGGTATGCAGTCTGCAGTATCATACAGAGAACACTTTTTAACGTTTAACTGTGAGGGACAGTGTCATGATCAGCGGCAGGTATGGGGAGTGGACCCAAGATACAGTCAGTGAACAGTTCAAGGATTTTATTAGAAGAAATGAAAACGCACTGATTAAAGTAAATCGACAGCATGGGAGCTGCAAACACACCTTAGAAAACCAAGGAGCCAGAAGCACAGGGAACTAAACCAATCCATGACATTCTGAAAACTGATTTTGGAGGACTTTTGGATCCTCTGCAGTTTGCTTATAAAAATAATAGAAGTACAGAGGATGCCATTTTAACCTTAACTCATTCTGTGTTTAAACATTTGGAGGAAACAACCTCATATGCACGTCTTTTATTGATTGATTTTAGTTCAGCTTTTAACACACTGCAGCCACACCTTTTAATTAAGAGGTTAAATGATTTTAAAGTGCATCCTGTCATTATTAAATGGTACCACTCATTTTTAACTTATCGTAAACAGCAAGTTAGTGTAAATGGAACTTTATCTAAATTTAGAGCCCTCAGCACAGGGGCTCCCCAAGGCTGTGTTAGTTCACCATTTTTGTTCACCTTGTACACTGATGAGTGTAGAAGTGTCTATCCAGGCAATCAAATTATTAAATTTTCTGATGACACTGCTATTTTATCACTACTTCAAAAGACTCATGATCTGTCAAGCAATTTTTTTTTTAATTTAAGTTTTTGTAAAGGGTATACATGTCATTACAGCATTGCATTGTTTACATTTTCATCATGTTCCCTTTTTTTGTTTTTTGACAACATTGGAAAAATAATTATTACAACACCTTTTTTTCAAGTGAAAGAAAAAGAGAAATTAAAAAAAGAACAAAAAAAAGCAAAACAAGAAAAAAAAACAAAAGAGCAAAAAAAAAAATAAAAGAGCATCTGAGTTGGAACAAAGAGAGGTGCCATTATTGAAATGGTATTTGTCAAAGATTAGATCTAATGGAGGACACATATGCGTTCCAGGGTTGCCAAAAGTTCAAGAACCCATCCATGTCCTGTCTCAGTGCGTATGTCAACTTTTCTATCGAATAAATGTCCTGAATCACGTTAATCCAATCTTCAGGTGTAGGACAGTCCTTCAACATCCATTTTTTTTGTTAGAGCTTTTTTACTTGCCAATATTAAAACAGTGAATAAGTATTTTTCTCCTTGTCTTTCCAGTGATTCCGGTAGTAAACCCAAATACAAAGTTACAAAAGAAAAGGGAACTGTTATTTTGAATATTTTCCCCAATATTGTCTGTACATTGGTCCAATATTGGTGGATAACTGGGCATGACCAAAACACATGAAAATGATTTGCAGTCTCTTCACCACACAAGCGCCAACAATTCAACCCCTTACGAGTAAATTTGTTTTGTGCAGGTGTTCTGAAAAATCTTACCAAATTTTTCCATCCAAATTCTCTCCACTGCAGGGATGAGGTACTTTTCCATTGTTGTTTATTTAGCTTTTCCCATATTTCCAGTTGTAAAGTGAAATTCCCCTCTTTTTCCCATCTCTCTTTTATATATGATGTATTGTTTCCTTTTAAGTCTTGAAGACCAAGGTATATTTTAGAAATGTATCTGATCCCTGGGATCCCTTTATATGCCATTAAGAAGACCTTCAGAACACCTGACTGGGCCCTTTCCACATCCTCCTTTTTAAGTATTTTGTTTATGTGGTGTCTAAGCTGAAAGAACCTGTAAAGGTCTTGATTTATTAGACCTTGTTTTTTCAAATCATCAAAACTTCTTAAAGTTTGCCCTTTAAAAAAAATCGTAATATTTTATCAGTCCGTTCTCTTTCCACTTTTTAAATCTAGTGTCTGTTTTATTAGGAGTAAAGTCTTGATCATAGGCAATCCATTGCAGTAATCGATAGGGTTCTTTAGTTTGATTCTCTCTGACTATCTTAAACCAAATTTTTAGCGGGGTCTCTATCCACGGGTTAGTGTTATTCAAGAGTTTAGGTAAGGCATTGTTCCCTATTATCGCCTGTAGGGGAATGTCACTTGTTATTTGGCATTCCATCTCCTTCCATTGTGCAGTGTAGACTGGGTTACATATCTCTACTAAAGCTTTAATTTGTGCGGCTTTAAAAAAGTCGCTGATATTTGGCAGCGCAAGCCCACCTTTGTCTTTGTTTAGCTGTAGGGTTCTATATCTGATTCTAGGTCTCTTGCCCTGCCATATGAATCTTGAGATCCTTCTGTCCAGTTCTTGCCATGCTTTTTTGGGAGGTTCTACCGGTATTGTTTGGAAAAGGTATAGAAGACGTGGAAGTACATTCATTTTGACTGCTTCAATTCTTTGTGCAGTACCCAAGAATGGTATCATATTCCATCTTGCTAGATCAGATTTTATTTTTGCCATCAGTGGATCATAGTTTAGTGTCATAATTTTGTTGAATTGTTTCGGGATATTGACCCCCAGATATTTCATAGATTCCATCTCCCAGTTAGTTTTGAGTTTGCTTCGTAAATATTGATTTGGGTCATAGCTGAATGTTAAAATTTGGGTTTTATGCATGTTTAATTCATATCCCGATAAATCTCCATACTCTGAAAAAACTGAGATTAGTTCTGGAAAAGAGGTGTCCGGCTGCCCAAGGTATATTAAAATGTCATCAGCAAAGAGTGCTATTTTATGTTCCTTCTGACCAAGTGTAATACCTTGAATTTTTTGATTCTGTCTTATCCATTGGCTCAGAGGTTCTATGAAGATTGCAAAGAGCAGTGGAGACAAGGGGCAGCCCTGACGACATCCTCTTTCCAGTTCAAAAGATGATGATAATTTACCGTTAATCCTTATTTTAGCTGTTGGTTTTTTATATAATGCCTGGATAGTTCTAATGAAGTTGTTATGAAAACTGAAACTGGATAAGATTCTATATAGGAAAGACCAGTCAACCGAATCAAATGCTTTTTCAGCATCCTAATCCCAATATGGCTGCATTTAAATTATATTTTTTTTTATATGATGAATTATGTGTAAAGTGTGTCTAATGTTATCTTGTGTCTGTCTTTGTCTTATAAAACCTGTTTGGTCTAAATGAATTAAGTCTGTCAGTATATTTTCTAACCTTTTGGCAAGGATAGTGGTAAAAAGCTTACAGTCCTGATTTAACACACTGATTGGTCTGTAGTTGGAGCAGTCTAGTTTATCCTTTTCAGGTTTAGGTATGACTGCAATGACCCCTTCTCTCCAGGAGGGGGGGATTTCCCCTGTGTGGAGGACATAGTTAAATGTTTTCAGGAGGAGAGGAGATAGTTGCTGTTTAAAGGTTTTGTACCACTCTGCTGTATAGCCATCTGCTCCTGGGGATTTGTTAGCTTTAAGTTTCATAATTGCTTTTTCTAATTCTTTAGGTTGTATTTCTGACAATAGTGTTTTATTTTGTGACTCAGTAAGTTGGGGAAGGTTTAATGTATTTAGGAAGGCTTCAGATGCATTTTTATGTTTTTTTGAGGGAGTACAAGTTCTTGTAGTAGTTCTCGAAGCTTTTAAGAATTTCCTGAATTCTAAATTTTATTTCCTTTGATACTGGGTCTCTGATTTTGTAGACTGCTCTCTCCGTTTGTTGTTTCCTCAATTTATAGGCTAGTAATTTTGCCGATTTGCTACCTGTTTCATAGTATTTTTGTTTCAGAAATGTAAGTTTCTTCTGGATTTCTATTGTGTAGATCTCATTTATTTGTTTTTTAATTTCCTTAATTTTGAGCGAGTCATTAGAATGAGTGCTGTCTTTGTGCTCTTTTTCTAGTTTCTTAAGTTCTGACTCTAAAGTGATTAGTTTTTCTTGTCTCAGTTTCTTTTGGATTGCCAGTTTTGCGATAATCTTTCCCCTTATTACAGCTTTGCATGCGTCCCACAGTATTAAAGGGGATACTTCTCCATTATCATTTTCTTCCAAATATCTGAGAATATCTGATTCCAATTCATCTTTCAGTGGTCCTTTCAGCACATTTGAATTTAACCTCCAAGAAAATGTATTATTTGTGTATTTTTGGATACTTAAGTCCATATAGATCGGACTGTGGTCAGAGAGATCCATCAGTCCTATTTTACATGTTTTTACTCTTCCAATGTCTCTATTAAACATAAAAAATAGTCAATCCTTGAGTATGATGAATGTGGTGCTGAGTAAAATGTATAATCTTTTACACTGGGGTTGAATTCCCTCCACACGTCACAGATTCCCATTTCTTTTAGTAGCATCCGAGTTTTTCTACTTTGAGTGTTATTTTGATGTGGAGAATTACCTGATGCATCCCAGTATGGATTCAGTCTTAGATTGAAGTCTCCACCACATATCACTAAACCTTGGGCTTTCGTTATCATTAGGTCAAATACATTTTTATAAAATTTCCAGTTAGCCCCTGGAGGTGCATATACATTCAGTAGGGTGATATCTTCTCCCTCTAGCCGACCAAGTACCATGCTGAATCTCCCTTCTTTATCTTTGTGTTCTGATTTTTTTTCAAATATAATTTTGGTTGAGATCAGTGTCGCTACCCCCCCTCCTCCTCCCTGACTTATATGAAGATGAAGAGATCATTTTAAACCCTTGTCTATTAAGTTTAGTGTGCTCCACGTCTGTTAGGTGGGTTTCCTGTAAAAATATTATTCCTGCTTTGTCTTTTTTCATTTTGCCTAGAATTTTGGATCTTTTAACTGGATTCAGGATCCCTTTTACATTATATTAGATTATTTTGGTTACACCCTGTTTCTCCATTGTGTTGTCTTATTTAGTATAACAGTGTGGTGGCCCTCTTTTATGCTACTCAGAAACTGAAAGAACATTAAGTGTCATGTGGTGATCCTCGCGGATCACCATAAGACGCCAAGAGTCCACCGATGAGTATGCAATGATGGTGATTTATTTACAAAACACGAGACACACATACAAGACTATGACTGTGGCGAAAAAACACTGAACACTGAGCATGGGACCGTAAGGCTAACCCCAGCCACTTATGGTCTAAAACATGGCATGACATGAACGAGCAAAGCACGAGAATATACACACGAACCTGACCAGACCAGAACGATGAATGTCTGACGAGGCTTGGATGATGCCTGACGATACTCCTGCAATCTAACTGCCGTCAGCATCCGCCTAATAAAGCCGAACGTTAACGAGCAGTAATGACAGCCAGCTAGCCGACCTTGACAGCCAGGAGCCCCACCGAGTGCCTTCACAATAAGAGCCCGGTGCAGCCAGAATATAACCCACAGCTGTCAAAGCAAGCAGTGAGCTATACGTAGCCTGAGCGCGGACAAGACCGGCGCTTGGGTCACAACAGTACCCTCCCTCCGAGGGCGGGATTCCAGAGCACCCATAGACCACCCTGCGCCCCCCTCCCCTCCAGGGTGGGCGGCTGGGGGCAGGTCCAGAGGAGAGAGAGACCAAACCCAGAAACGGTACAATAAAACGCAATCAAGACCAGGCAAGGGAAACAAAACTAACACAGCACAATGACAAAAAGTATACCAAACACTCAGATCAGATTAACTGCCAAAATAACAAATACAGCAAACAGCACAGGACAGCAAGAAAAAATTAAATCTTTGCCCATGTTTCACAAGAAAATGGCTTCTCACCTGTGTGAATGCTCGAGTGAATTTTCAAATAACCAAATACAGAAAAACAGAACAATTACTGGGTCAAACCTAACTGCACATAAAACAAAATAAGGCAACTGCAGGGTGAACCACAAATACTCACAGATACCCAAATAACCATTACAAAAACACAGGGTAACAAGAAAAAACAAAAACAAAAAACAGAACAATTACTGGAACAACCCCCACCAAAAAAGTGACCTCCACCCCCCCAATAGTTCATGCCGATCGGCGGAGACCAGGCGCCACAGGAACAGTTCAGGTGGTCTCCCCGCGTCCTACGGCCAATGGGCGGTCATGGGGGGCGGGACATGACCGGGCGGCTCATCACAGTCCAAAGCCCAGCACGTCCACTCCTCTGGTGGCCGAACCAGGTCGCCCAGCAAAACACATAACACGTCGGGTGGCCGACCCGAAGCGCCAAACCAGCGAAGCAGTTCCTCAGGCGGCCGACCCGCGTCCCTCAGCCACCAGTACTGGGGGAAAACAGCCCGTGGTGGCCTCCCTGGCGGAGACAAAGCTTGGGGGAGCCGGGGCGAGGGAGAAGGGATCCCCACGGCCCCTGGTGATGATGCACAGGGGCGATGACTCAGTAGAGGGACTAGAAGGCAAAGATGAGCCCGAACTCCGTCCGACGGCGAAGGGTCTGCAGCTCCTCCACCACCCACGGACCACACTGGCGCTGCACCTCCGCTGGACCCCGATTGAGTCCCGGCTGCACCCACGTCGGACCCCGATTGGGCCAAAGCTGCTCCCGCGATGGACCCCGATTGGGCCTCGGGCACACTCCCGTCCGGCCCCGATTGGGCCAGAACCGCGCCTGCGGTGGACCCCGATTGGGCCTCTGGCGCACCCACGTCGGACCCCGATTGGGCCAAGGCCGCTCCCGCGATGGATCCCGATTGGGTCTCGGGCGCCCCCCCCGTCGGACCCCAATTGGGCCACCGCAGCCTCCACAAAGGACCCTGACTGGGTCGGTGCAGCTCCGCTGACGATCTCCACCCCCGAACCTGGAACCTCCAAATCAGTGACCCCGACTGGCCCCATGCTGGCGACACTGCAATTAAGCTCACACATAACAAGAAAACCGGGATCAGTATCACCGGTAGCAACAAAACCCAGTGAGATGAGCTCGGGCGCAGCAGGCGGCTGCTCCTCATTCGCCTCCCCGAGAGGCAGGCACAAATGCTCCGAAACAGAGGACAGAGCCACAATAGGGAGCACTTGCCTGCACTCGGGTTCTGTTGCCGCCCAGGACTTCGTCGATCCAGGTTCAGGGCGGCGACTCTTGTCCGCAGGCTCCAACTCAGCTGCGTCGGGCTCCGCAGCTGGCAAGGTGACATCTGCAGCCTGAAGTTCCTCCCACGCTGATGTCCACGCCAATGACCCGTATGGCGTAGGGGCAAGGGACCCTCGAGCCGCTGATTCAGACCGTTCTGGCGAGGAAACCCGGGGACGCTTCTCCGTCGGCACAGGTTCCGGGCCGCAGTCTGCTCTCCTCCTCTGTCCACAACGTGGCTGCTGGGCTGGATCCAGGCTTTCCAGCCGCGCAGGCCCCCTCCTCCTCCCGCAACGTAGGCCTGGCGTCGCGGACCACTCGGCAGGGGAAGACACAGAGGCAGCAGGTTTAGGAATAACAGTTACAGCAGGTGGCGGAAGCTCGGGGGGCTGCGAACCCCGAACTCCGGTCCCAGGAGTCAGACAAGGCAGATCATAAAAATGATGGGAAGAAACAATTTGCACTTGCCTGTCTCCTGGAGAGAAGTTGGTGCCTGCTGCAGCAGGTGGAGTTCTCCTTTTATCCCTTGGGGAGAAAACGGCAGGCTCCTCGGCGCCACGAGGAGGAGCCGCTCAAGATAGATTGCTGACAGGCCTCGCCGAAGCACAACTCACAGCATTCCCAGCCGCGGGGGGTGACGTCATAGAGGAGGACATGGCAGTCGGGGTGACGTGGGCATGAGGAGCTGACAGCGCAGCTGGAACAGATGACCCATGGGCGGCGGCTGCGGGGATTCCCTTCTGTCGTGACGTGAATGATGCGGCCAACAGGGAGGCTGGGTCCCTCCGACGACCCGGAGCTGGATCCGGACGAGATTCTTGTTGGGGCTTGGTAGGAGCACGGCTATGGGGCCTACTGGCCGATGGAGTGGCGAAGGGCCCGGAAACACATGACGCTGGGACTGGGCGGGCGGCAGGCACTGGATCCCGATCCAGAGATCCCCTGCCGGGCTTTCCCTCCAGCCGATGAATCTCCACTCTCGTCAGGGACGCTGTCCTCGTGGGAGGTGGAGGGGTTCCCAGGAGTGCCTTCTCCCTCAATGTGCGTTGTGCAAAAATCCATGATAATCTCTTTTCTCCTACCGGAATATAGGTAAGATGGTAACGGTGCACAGCCCGCTGTGCGAGGCATAGGTAATGATCGGCCGCGTCAGTGGGCATGAGACGGGCGGCTTCCGCCAGATAGCCGTCAATCTCCTCCAGCCACTCCGGGCAATAGTCACACTCGCTGTTGGGCATCTCCCTACCAAGTCCAACTACAGGAGAAAAAAACTCCACACAATAGCAAAACTCATGGAAGGAAGGCGTCTCAGTGTGGCGTCTCCGTTTAGACGTCCGTGGCAGGAGTATACTGTCATGCGGTGATCCTCACGGATCACCATAAGACGCCAAGAGTCCACCGATGAGTTTGCAATGATGGTGATTTATTTACAAAACACGAGACACACATACAAGACTATGACTGTGGCGAAAAAACACTGAACACTGAGCATGGGACCATAAGGCTAACCCCAGCCACTTACGGTCTAAAACATGGCATGACATGAACGAGCAAAGCACGAGAATATACACACGAACCTGACCAGACCAGAACGATGAATGTCTGACGAGGCTTGGATGATGTCTGACGATACTCCTGCAATCTAACTGCCGTCAGCATCCGCCTAATAAAGCCGAACGCTAACGAGCAGTAATGACAGCCAGCTGGCCGACCTTGACAGCCGGGAGCCCCACCGAGCGCCTTCACAGTAGGAGCCCGGTGCAGCCAGAATATAACCCACAGCTATCAAAGCCGGCAGCAAGCTATACGTAGCCCGAGCGCGGACAAGACCGGTGCTCGGGTCACAACATTAAGAACATAAAAAACATTAAGAACATAGTATACAGTATAAAACTTTAAAACAAAAAACTGACAAAAGATCTTCCTGAGCTGAGGTCTTTTTAGTGACCTTAGAAGAGCCTTGATGGTGTGTTGGCTCTGAGGGAAATTCCTCAAACTCTGTTACATGTTGAGGGCCCTCTCTGGTTTGTCAATTGGTGTGATGACAGTCATCTCATTTTGAATACTGATAAAACAAAGGAGATGGTGTTTGACCCTCGGGGAGTTGGTGACCACAGGCCTGTGGTCATCCACAACCACACTATAACACAGGTTAGTTCCTATAAATATTTGGGAGTATTTATTGACAATTCATTAACCTGGAGCACACATATTGATTACCTCTGTAGTAGACTACAACAGCGGCTGCATTACTTGCGTAGATTAAGAATACATGGTGTTGATAAAAGGATTGTGTTAATATTTTACCAGGCTGTGTTGGAGAGCTGTATTAGATACAGCATTACAGCTTGGTTTGGCAACCTCTCTGTGAAACTAAAGAACAGAGTGTTGCATTTAATTCATACAGCATGGAAAATTATTGGAGTTAAAGAGTATTTACCCATGCAGATCTTATACGACCAGGCAGCCTGTAGACAAGCTCAAAAAATAATCAGTGACATGAGCCATGTACTAAACAATGAATATGTGTGGCTGCCCTCAGGGAGGAGATACAGAGTTCCCCAAGTGCAGGTTCAATAGATACAAGAACTTATTTATCCCGACGTCAGTAAAACTTTTAAACTCAGATAAATAGGTCAGGGACACTTATACAGTAACTCCTGTTCTTAATGACTGCTATTATATATTTATGTATGTATGTACTTGTATTATTTATTGGGTTTTATTTATGTACTACATCCATTGTGTATGTGTGGATTGTGTGGTTGCAGCACGGGTGACAAGCCCAAGACAAATTTCCCCTTGAGGGACAATAAAGTTTATCTTATCTTATCTTATCTTACATCCCTAGGAGGAATTATGTTGCTACACGGCACTGAGAAACAAGGCTGAACTTAAAGGGAAACTGATAATTGCAAATGGGGAAACCAGACGTGGACACAGGTGCCAGGAGTCAGACAAGGAGGTTACCTAACCAATAAGGTAAAAAGTAAAACAACCACGAATTACAGGAAATGGCCTTTCACACAAAAACAGGAAGTGTTTTCAAAATAAACCTATGACCCAAAGAACTAGACTAGAAAAGACAACCAGAAGAAATACTCTAAACAGAACCAGAAACTAGACTGCCTCTGCAATTTGGTCCTGAGGTCGGAGTGCCTCTGCCGTTTGCTACTGAGACCAGTGCACCTGAACCATCTATTCTTGAGGCTGGTGTGCCTCAGTCACCAGACCCAAAGGCCGGCATGCTTCCGTTGTCTGCTGCAGAGGTTGCTCACTCCATCAGTGAGTCCTCAGTTTCTGAGGTCAGTGTGCCACAGTCACCGGTTGTAGAGCGTAAAGCTCCCTTATTCGTTTTCATTAAATTCTATGCTCTTGTGCCCTCTATTCCACGTTGCTTTGTGGTTGGGTGACCAAGGGACTGTGGAAGGCCACCTGATCCACCCTGCATTCCGGTTTGGGGGCCCATGGACTTGGGTAGGCCCCCTGACCCCCCTTATTCTCCAGTCCGGTGGTCCATGGACTTGGATAGACCATCCAACCTGTCATGATTTTTGTTTTGGGGCCTTGGACTTTGGGTGGCCCACAAATTGTATTCTTTTAGTTGGACTCTGTGGGGGGAAAGGAATTGTTTCAGCCCACCTGGCCTTGTGCCCCCACCACCCACCCTCGGAGGGTCATTTTCTGTTGTGGTTTTTGGGACGTCTTATAAGACAAGACAAGGCAATGTCATGTTTGGGGTTGTTTTCAACCCCGTCCATGACCCGTGGCTGTAGGTTTTGATCATTGCTTGTTAATTCCAGCTGGCAGATTGAGCCTTGCTCTCTGCCAGCCCTACGGCCACGCCTCCTCCTCTTACCAGACATTCATCGGCTGTTTTCCATCACCATATGCACACACATACACACACACTCACACATGTACACATCCAATCATTCACGCACCTGCTTGCCACATGGCTGTGTCCACTTGCCTTCATTAGTGTATTGTGTACTTATAGGGTGGCAGAGTGACCAGTCAGTGTGGCAGCTTAAGTCAACATTGGACATCCTGGCTCATGGAGTATTGGCTCCTTTCCTTTTGGACTTCACCATGTTGTGCTTCAGAGTCTTTCCGCTCCAACATAATTGTAAGTCTTCTTTTTGTGCCTTTTCTCTCCACTCCTGCCTGCCTGGAGCGCGTTAGGCGTCTCATCCGAGCCAACGAAGTTTGTAGCTGGTTGTCTCATCTCTCCTCTCCTGTGACTGTTATTTGGATATTGTGTATATTTTTCCCATTGTTAATAAACACACTACATTACTGCACGTTGGGCTCACATCCATTTATACGTATGTTCACTGTGAGACCGCGCAGCGGACATGACAGTATGCTTCCACCACAAAGAGCCCAAGCAGTAAGTAGCATGTTACCTTCATTTTTTGTGGGGTTTTTTTCACCTACCTGTTTGGAGCATGATGTCCTTGTCTAGCCGTTCTCACACTGGCTTTAATGGATGGGCAGTGGGACATCCCAGTACGGAGGAGCAGCAGGCAGCCTGGTGAATCTGGGAATGGCTGGAGGATGCGTACTGTATGTCTCCATCGTGCCCGGAGCGCATTTGGCCTGCCTTGATGGAGCGTTACGGATCCTGGGGGCTCAGCAGGGCCTCTGGAATTACCCGGAGTACACCGAACTGCTGTCCGCTGTCAGTGCCCTTGAGCAGGCTTTCCCCAACCTGGAGAGAAGGGCTTTCAGAACCAGGCCGAAACAGAAGTGCTCTCCCCCGCCCGTGGCCATTGTTTCCTCTTCTCCATCGCCCGCTCTAAGATGGCCGTGACCAGGTCAGCAACATCGACGCCACCCGTTCCTGGAATCCCGGAAGAACAAGTCAACTCCACGAACTGCTCCTGTTCCGACACTGAGCCCTGTTACCCCCACAGCGGATCCTCATCTCCAGTCCCTAGCAGTCCCGGCTCCAGAATCTCCCTCCATATCCGCTGCAAGGTCTTCTTCCTCGGTCAATCCGCAGGCAGCAAAGGAGAGCGTGCTTTCTTCACCGGAGTCTCCCGTTCCGGTGGTGAGAGGGGTGGCTCCCATACGTTCTACAGAGGAGCCTAGCACTGGCTTTCCCAGACGGACGGGTGAGGACATCCAAGCAGCAGCAGCAGCAACCAACATCTTGAACTGGGAGAACAGGAAAATTATTTTTCATTTGACTTCCATTGATAATGAAATGTCTTGCCTGATTCCCGGTAGGGAGGCTTAGGGAAAGCAGTCCCCTGAGCTCTTCCCACCTGCTGCTGTTAGAAACTGTTCACCAGCCCTCTCTCCACTTTCCTCTGTTTGCCCACCGGAACCGGAGCCGAGCAGTCAGGACCAGGAGGAGCCAGAGGTCTGGGAGGGGTGTCCTCCCACAGCAATGGTGAACCGGATCCCAGCCACCATACCGGAGGAGTCACCAGCGTGGATCATGGCAGCTGGGGACACAGAGACTGCAGAGACCATCATGCCTGCTGTGGAAGCTGCTGTGGCAGAGTCAGTGCCCGAGCTGCACCTCCAGGAGGCCGAGCCCGTGGAAACGTCGCCTGGATCGTCGGGAGTCCTGGACGGCGGTAGAGCTTGAGCTAAGGCAAGTGCTCTCTTTTGTCTTTCTTCTTTCCGGAGTAGAGCATTTTTGCCTCGTTCTAGGTGAGGAGGGCCAGCTGCAGCCGTACACTGCACCTGAGCTCGCCTCGCCAGGCTCTACCGCTGCTGGCGACCCTGACCCTTCCTCCTCTGTGTCTGAGTCCTCATCTAGGGTTGCTGAAGAGAGGTCCACGTTGCTGGACGAGACGGAGGATCCAGGCTCGCCGCTGAAGGTTATTGTTGCCGCTGCCATCCCCTCTGTGGTTCCCGTGGGTCCAACTCCCCATCTGCCCGGGTCCCCGGGGGTGCCTGTGATTGACTGCCTTCTGGCTTGGATCCTCGTGCGGGCCGACTGGCCCAGGGTCAGGACGGAGTGGAGGTCAGCAATGGCCCAGCTGGGTCCCTTCGCGGGTGCAGCAAGGGTCCTCCCGGGCTCCAGCGAGGGTGCAACCATGGCTTGGTCGGGGTCCACTGTGGGTGCAACACTGGCCCAATCGGGGCTCACCGCGGGAGCAGTGAGGTCCTGGGAAGGGGCCACCGCTGGTGCAATGTTGTCCCACGCTGGGACCACTGAGGGTGTGCCGAGCTCCAGTCCCAAGCTGGGACCACTGAGGGTGCAGCCGGCCAGCTTGGGGACACCGAGGTCCCTTCCTCCCTTCCAGAGGTCCTCAGGGTGTCCCTTCCTCTTCCGCCAGGCTCCGCTGTGGTCCGCCTGGTCCTGCTACCAGGAACTGCAGGGGGTCCTCTTCTTAAGTACGGCCACCCACCTTTCAGCCTTCCAGTGGGTAGGCTTCCACCTCGTTTCTCCCTCCAGGCCTGGTGGCTCAACTATGTGGGCCACCCGGCCGCCCGAAGGAGTGGGTTCCTGGGTCTAGTGGCCCTTTTCCTCTGGCAGGCCACCTGATACTGCTCTGCAGGACGCCTGCTGGCCCTGGGATTTTGGCCGGCCACCTGCTGGGCCGTAAGTTCTTGGGCACCCCCTGAACCATGGGACTCTTGGGGGTGGGGTGGGTTAGCTTAGTTTTGGGGGTGGGAAGTGTTCATTGTGTTGTATTGTGGCATTTTTCTTTTCTTGTCTGATCCCTCCTACCCTGTTTTCCCCCACCTCCTGCCCTGGTTTGGTGTGTTGGCCTTCTGGGTTTGGGGGGGGGGGGGCTTTGTTCTCTGTTTTTGATGGTATGGTGGGTGTCTAGTATCCACCCCTTGGGATGGGGACGCTGTCATGTTTGGGGTTGTTTTCAACCCTGTCCATGACCCGTGGCTGTAGGTTTTGATCATTGCTTGTTAATTCCAGCTGGCAGATTGAGCCTTGCTCTCTGCCAGCCCTACGGCCATGCCTCCTCCTCTTGCCAGACATTCATCGGCTGTTTTCCGTCACCATATGCACACACATGCATGCACGCACGCACACACACTCACACATGCACACATCCAATCATTCACGCACCTGCTTGCCACATGGCTGTGTCCACTTGCCTTCGTTAGTGTATTGTGTACTTATAGGGAGGCAGTGTGACCAGTCAGTGTGGAAGCTTAAATCAACATTGGACATCCTGGCTCATGCAGTATTGGCTCCTTTCCTTTTGGACTTCACCATGTTGTACTTCAGAGCCTTTCCGCTCCAACATAATTGTAAATCTTCTTTTTGTGCCTTTTCTCTCTGCTCCTGCCTGCCTGGAGCTCGTTAGGCGTCTCATCCGAGCCAACAAAGTTTGTAGCCGGTTGTCTCATCTCTCCTCTACTGTGACTGTTATTTGGATACTGTGTATAGTTTTCTCGTTGTTAACAAACACGCTACATTACTGCACGTTGGGCTTACATCCATTTATATGTTCGCTGCGAGATCGTGCCGCGGACATGACAGACAAGACAAGACAAGATAAGCCTTTACTAGTCCCACAATGGGGAAATCCCAGGATTGCAGCAGCAAAGGGATAGCAGCACTCAAAGCAATAGTAAATAAGATAATGAGATAAGAACTGGTTAGCCAAAGCAGTAAATAAATGTACATATGTATACAGGTATACTGTATACACAGTGCAGGAGCATTGCAGCCTGAAAGTAGCGTTACAGTTTGTTAACTTACCCGGAAGAATATAAATATGTACCCAGAGAGTATATTTCGCATTTGAATCAACAGTGTTGTTGCCACCCTCAATAATAATTGTAATTGTCTTAGTTGTGTATTGGAGGAGATGATCTCTATTGTGCAAAGTTGTTTTGTTTAGTACAATTAAACAAATTAGGGCAGGCTGTACAGGAAGTACAGCCTGCCCCTTCCCTGCCCTGCCCCTTCTTGTAGAGCGCGTTGGTGTTGTGTGACCAGTCTAGTTTATTGTTCAGGTGAACACCCAGGTACTTTTAAGATGTCACTATCTCAATGTCTGTTTCCTGGATGTTTACTGGTGCTATGGAGGGTTGTCTTCACCTGCGGCAGTCCACCACCAGTTCCTTGGTTTTCCTCGTATTGCTCTGGAGGCAGTACCACAGGCACCAGTCCATGAAGTCCTGGATAAGTTCTCTGTACTCCGCATCATCCCCATCAGAGATGAAGTTGATGATCGTAGAGTTGTCAGTGCACATCTATATATGGCAGTGTGGTGTATTGTGAGAAAAGTCAGCAGTGTAGAGGGTGAACAGGAAGGGAGCCAGAACTGTTCCCTGGGGGGCCCTTGTACTGCAGATGATGGTGTTAGACACACAGTTCTGGGTTCTCACAAACTGTGGTCAGTCTCTGAAGTAGTCTAGGATCCACAATGACAGGTGCTGGTCCACCCCCGCACACAGCAGCTTGCCCCTCAGGATCACTGGTTGGATGGTGTTGAAAGCACTGGAAAAATCAAAGAACATGATCCTCACAGTGCTCCCAGGCTTCTCCAAGTGGGACAGGGAACGATGTAGGAGGAAGAGCACTGCATCCTCCATCCCGATGCCATGCTGGTAGGCAAACTGAAGTAGATCCATCGCTGGTCCCACCAGGGGGCAGAGGTAGGGAAGGAACAGCCTCTCCAGGGTCTTCATTAGGTGTGATGTAAGGGCCACTGGTCTGTAGCTGTTCAGGTCCTTGGGGTGCAGAGTCTTCGGTACGGGTACCACACAGGATGTTTTCCACAGCTGTGGCACCCTCCCCAGCTTCAGGCTCAGACTGAAGATGTGCTCCACGATCCCGCACAGCTGGTCTGCACAGGACTTGAGGAGTCTTAAGATGATGCCATCCGGACCTGCAGCATTCCTCACCTTGATCTTCTTCAGCTCAGCTCTCACCTGGGTCTTAGTGAGAGTCAGGCTTTGGGCAGGGGACTGTGTGCTGGGAGGGGGGGGAAGTTGGGTCTGTGAGGGGGAAAAACAGCGGGGGATGTACAAGGGGGGTGGAGGGAGGGCAGTGGACAGCGGGACTAGATGAAGGTGGAGGCAGCAGTGGTTGGTGGGCAGGCGGAGAAGAGGGCGGTTGGTCAAACCTGTTAAAGAACAGGTTCAGGGTGTTCACCCACTCCCTACCCCCCATGGCCTGGGAGGAGGCATTCTGGTGCCCAGAGATGGTTTGGAGGCTTCTCCAGACACTGCTGATGTCACTCTGCTGCAGCTTGTCCTCCATCTTCTTCTTGTAGCTGTCCTTCCCCTCTCTGATTTTCCTCCTTAGCTCCCTCTGTATGGACTTCAGCTACTCCTTGTTTCCTGACCTGAAGAGCCTTTTCTTCTCCTTCGGCAATGACTTTATCTCAGGGTTGATCCAGGGTTTGTTGTTTGAGAAACACCATATGGTCTTGGTGGGTATGTTGTTCTCTACACAGAAGTTTATGTAGTCTGTGGTGGTGTGTGTGAGGCCATCAATGTCCTCACCATGTGGATCACAGAGCTACTCCCATGCAGTGGATTCAAAACAGTTCCTCAGAACGTCCTCCGCCTCCTCGGACCATATCTTCACTGTGCAGATAACAGGAGGTTGTCTGTGTACCAGGGGTTTGTACACAGGCAGGAAGTGAACCAGGTTGTGATCAGATCTACCGGGGGGGGGGGGGGTGATGAGGTGTACACCTCCTTGGTGTTTGCATAAAATAAGTCCAGTGTTTTATTGTCTCTGGTGTGGCATGTGACATACTGGGCGAAAGTGTGCAGAATAGAGGACAGGGAAGTATCATTAAAATCACCAGAGATGAGCTGGAGAGCATTTGGGTGTTGTGTCTGCAGCCTGTTGGTGACTGAGTGGATGACATCACACGCTGTCTCAGTGCTCGCAGAGGGGGGTTCATAAATAACAATCACGATAACATGTGAGAACTCTCTGGGGAGGTATGCTGGTCACATGCTAATGGCTAGCAACCCATTGTCCTTGCTACAGTGTTGTTCTTTAATTGTGATGTGTCCAGGATTACACCATCTGTTGTTCACAAACATAATCAGCCCCCCGCCTCTGCTCTTCCCGCTATCTGGTGTCCAATCTGCCCGTATTAACTCTTTGAGTGTGTCTGTGTCTGAATTGCAACATAATCCCTAGTGGTCAAGAGTGGTAAATATTTTTTGTCAATAAAATAGTTCAGATTTCCAAGGCTATAACTTGAAAGTGGTGAGAGATAATGGCTTACTGTCAATTAGAAAGATGTAAAATTTGATCCAAAGTTTCAGATAGGAATAAATTTACATATCTAATTTGCATAATGTCACAGCACCTCTCTAAATTCCATAACTCAGTCAAAACTGGACTTTGGACATATTAACACAAAGAATGGTTCAGTCTTTTGATACCATTTTTTGTACAGAGGTACCTCATCATCTTATGTTCAAAGTATATGAACAAGAAATCAGTACAATATTAAAAAAACAACCCACAGAAATTCCTCACTTACCAGCAGCTAAGGGGACTCCCTCGCGGCCGTGGTCGCTGCATTTTCACCTGTCATGGTCGTTATTTTGTGTTCTGTTGGTCATTTACGCTCTCCACCACATCTACAAAGTCTTGTAATTATCCCACATAAATTTCGCTCGTATCCCATGGCTATTTTCCATGTACAAAGCCAACTGACGGTGCACGATGACGGACGGCAGCCATATTAGCTTTCTGGGCTAAAATGCTAAAAACAGGAAAAGGAAATGAGTCCTTCTTCTTTGGTGTGTAGCATCAACGTCTCCTCAGGCCAATCCAGGAGATCACTTTTCTTCATTTTACAGAAATTTCACTTTTCTTCATTTTAAAGCAACTCTCACTCAAGGTCAGGTCAAGAATGCTGTGTCTTCAACAGGACTCCAGTGTAAACAATTTCACATTTGTAGAGAGACTTGATAAGGATTTGCCTTTAAAGGCTTGAGTGGACCATAAACTCTTTAAGTCAAGATCTCAAAATGGACAGTTCATGCTGATAGTATCCACTCTACAGGAACTGATGCTCTTAAAAAGTCATAAACTTCTTAAGCGGGCATATATATGGCCTTCTTCCTTCTTTTATATGGTTTCCAGAACCCTCTAGGCCCCCTCCCCACTGTCTTGCCAGAGACCTAAAAATTACCTACAGCTCAACAGTCTCTCCTTGTGGATATCTACAGAATATGTTTCATTGTGTAATCTGACTGTTAATTCTGACTAAACATTAAGCTTTTCTTCCAGCTATCATCTCCCCGGGATTCTAAGGACACTGTGAAAATCATCACCCTTTTGGTCACCAACCATGGTTTGCAGTAATTCATTAATCCTTGAATTAAATGTGAGTGCATGTATTAGGAATGTGTATTAGGAACGTTTATTTTCATGAGTGTTATTCAAATGAATGTTAATATTATTAGTAATGGTATAAATGTATGATCACTCAATATTAGCCCTGAGTCACTTAATTAGTTAGATTTTACATTGAACACATAATTTCATAAGAACTGAATGTTTATTAATCTGTCCGCTATCACTCATGTTAACCAATCACTAGGCTGCCTTCCACTGGATAATGCCCCTTTTCATTTGATTGGCTGTTCCCAAACAAAGAGATGTTCCCTCATTAGAAAAAAGCCCATTCAAACTCCTCTTTATGGAAGATGATTGGCCTGTCTTGTGACCGGCCTTGTTTTATGACCCAGCAGCACGCTTCAGTTAAATGCATGAGAGCCGCCCTGCATTTAGAAGTTACGAAAAAAAAAAAAGAGATTCTAAGATACAAAGAAGAGAAGATCTAGATCGGAAAAAGAACCAAAAGAAGTTTTTGTTTTCACTTCTTCAGAGTTCTTGGTACTTCCTTGCAGTTTTCTTTTGTCTAAATTGTTCTGTGAATTTTAAGAAGTCTTTTATGTGTGTGAACCTTGTCAAATCCTGCATTAGTTTCCTTGTTTTTCTGGTTAACTGAGGAGAAACCATTCTTATGAGCTCGCCTTAAAGAGAGTCAAACTCTCAAAATCCTTTTTCTTCACCTCAGAAGCCATTCTTATCCTAGTTGAATGTTTTCTTGGATTTTTTTCCTGACTTTTTCGTGGAGTTAAAGTGGACTTTTAATTTTCCTATTCTAAAGCGAACTGATAGAGATTTTTTTGGGACTTTCTTTTCCGGCCTCATAAACGACTGACCCCGTAAAGAAACTAGGAGCTCGTGGGTGAAACTGACTAAAACATTGCTTCCTTCAGTCTTTGGTTTTGTTCCGTGGGCCAGAGACATATTAAATTCGGACCGGTTGCCAAAGGACTCCACGCCTGCTCTGAGACAGCCTTCACTGCTGCCTGTTCACTGTCCACACTGTGAGCCCCCGGCCGTGTCTACGCTTCTTACAGTTGTGAACCATCTGAAAGCCGAGCAACAGCCGCTTTCTCCCTGGGTCCCGACCTTAAAACCCCAGCTGGCACCGACCACCAATGAACACGTGGACCTACAGCTGTTCGTAAGTGAGACTCCCATTGTTCCTATCTGCTGGGTTTAAACGTGATGTCCTAAAATTTCAATTATAATTGACCATAACCAGTATTTCATGGTACAATTAGTCCCTCAGCCGTAGGGCAAAGCTATAAACTGAAGGAAAATTCTTATTCATTTTTAAGTAACCTCCTTTCAATTTTGTAGATTAATTCAGAAGTTCCTTTTTAGATAATCAGCTTATGGAATTTTTCCCCATAAAATTGTGTTCTGGTTTTGTTAAGATATTTCAGCCTCCCATTGCATTACAGTTGAAACATAAAATCTGGTTTCCTCTTGGTTCCACAAAGGTTTACCTCTAGATTTTATGCTCAGGAATCCACTAGCAGTTGAGGTGATATTGAACACCTGTTTATAATTTGAATCTGTTTATCCATCATTTGAATGCCATATCATCTAACCTGAATGAGTTAAATTTAATAAAACTGTAAATGAGAGAAGTTGAAGCGTTTTCCTTTGCATATATGTTTCTAGATCACAGCAGGAAAAGAACTCACTAAATTTTGAGACTGATTCATTAAGTAATTGAAGGTACGGAGATTAATCAATTGAAATTAATTCATTAACAAGTTGTTCTTTTAGAACTGGTGCCCCCTTTTTACGAGTGCTTTCCTATTTTATTTAGTGAGTGTAGGGGTGACGGTTTAACTCTGCCCCTCGCACACCCTCTATTAAATAAAATAAATAATTCCTGTACCTTATTATGCTATATTTTATTAAATATCACTACATATTCTGGTGCCCCCGTGTGAGGCCTGTGTGCAGCTAAGAGACGTATGTGCAAAAGAAAAAATCATTGAGACATAAGCTGTATGTTTTTTCTGCTCAAATATCGATCCACTTTATTTGGTGAACCTGTGTATGATGTTTGGGAGAGCTACAGCAGACGGGTCTGGGTCTCCCTCTGTGTGTGTTTGTTTTCTCTGCCTCCTGCTGAGGTGTCTGTGCTGCTGATAGCTGCGGGGGGCGGGAGGGGGGGAGCTGATTCACCCCACTGCCTAAGGTGAACAGAAGAGCTGTGTTAATGCATGCAGGAAGTTTAAGCAGTATTATATGCTGAATTAAGAAAAATAAAGGCCTAGAGTGACAGAAACGTGAAGAAAACTGTTCTATTTACTCGTCAATTTAACCTCCCTGCAAATTATCCCAGTGGGACGAATTAAACCGACCAGTTCTGTATTGCCCAAGTGTTCGGTGATGTCAGATTAGGCTGGACGCAGCTGATCAAGTCACTGAGTAAACTGTTTGGGAAGTAGTGCTTAACTATACCCGGAATTAAAAGGGTGTGGTATATATCACTCAGATATTCCATACCTACATTGGTTAGAGCATGTGGAAATGTTTGGGACAACATATACAAAGGAACTTCACACCTCTGAAAGAACAAAGGAATCTCACCGCCGTGTGAAGACCCATGACGTCACAGGACGCCATGGCAACAGACTCGACACCTTCACCCTGAGAGAGGAGAAGGTCTTCCCATCACCTCCCAAGGCGAAGGGAGGAGTTAACAGGACTAATGGGGGATTTAGATAATGGGGAGATGTTACCTTTTTCAATGAGTGGACTCTGACATCAGCTGTTTCAATGAGTGGTGCCATGTATGCTTGTATTTAACCAGCGAGCAAAGCAGAGATCTCTCTCTTGCCTTCTGCTAAGCTCTGCACCTGTTGAGATTTGATAGAGGAGCTATTCAATAAAAACCCTGTTTTTAATTCAAAGCCGCCTCGTTATTTCAGCTCCACTAAAAGGGTAAGATTATTTGTGCATGAATAAGGAAAGTTGGAGATTGAAACTCTCCAGTCTTGGAAAAGCAAGGCGTGGTGTTGTTGATAGACGCGCGCCTGCATCCACGTGTCACGTGCATGCTCACAGTCACGCGCGTGACTGACAGTCTGTGCATGAAAAACTGCGCATGAGCAGAGTCAGTGTGCAGATGCCATTTTGAAGGCCCTAAGAGGGAGTCAACCTAGCCGCCATTTTGAGTGAGACCAGTAGACCCACCCAGAGTGACGTCACTAGTGTCTCCTCCTCTTCGGAGTGCAGAGATAACTGCCTCCATCTTGTGGTCAACTATAGGAGTTGCATTTCTTACACGAGTGCACACTCAGATTAAAGTGGAGCAAATCTGTTAAGCTGATTTATAATCAAATAGAGCTTCCAAATTAACTTCAAATCAACCCAAATTATCCGGAACAACCTAAATTTAAACCCAATTCAAAGTTTTATGCCAAGAACGAAAGGAAAAAGACACTTGTTGGTTTTAGAGGTTGTTCTCATTGGTGGAAGAGGTTTTGACTGCATATATACACAGTGAAAGAACATAAAAGCATAGACTTTGCATTTACTCACGTATGTTAACCACATGATTTAATCTTTAAAGTTAAAAGCATATATTTACACATCTTAGGCTAAAATGTGCAAACTTTTGAAGCTATATATCTGTGCTTTGTTTTAAATACCACTTTGTGCGATTTCTTTCACAGGAAGCCATTCAACTTAGGGATTCGAATAAATGACTATGTTTATTTTCTTTTAGAACTGGTGCCCCCTTTTTATGAGTGCTTTCCTATTTTATTTAGCAAGTGTAGGGGTGATGGTTTAACTCTGTTCCCTTGCACACCCACTACTAAATAAAATAAATAATTTCTGTACCTTATTACACTATATTTTATTAAATATCGCTACAGGTGTATTACATGTCATCCATTGAGTCCTCCAACAGATGTCTGCCATCTTCTGAAACTGGCAGATCAGTACAAGTCAGTACAAATGTTCGATGGAGCCGATCATGTCAGAGTGAGATGACAGGCTCAGTGCCGCACTCTGCCACTAGGGGCACGCAAAATCTCACACTCAAAAGGTTAAGTGGAAACCCTCCAGTCCGATGTTAACATTTGTTGTTAGCTCTGTTAGCCATGTTTCAGTGAATAGCATGATGCTAACCTCTCTAAAAACGCTCTCTTACCAGGACACACCCACTAGTTCGTCCATCTTATTAAGCAGCATTCTCACATTTCCCATAATAATGGATGGTAGGACAGGCTTGTACCTTGTCTTCCTCGCATGTTGCTTCACTCCAGCTCGACATCCCCATCTATTTCGCCTGATTTCTAGAGGGATATCAGGTCTCTCAGTTAGCTCCGTGGAGCAGCACAGTGCTAACAACTGACTTCTACTGTAAACAGTGGCTCCTCCACTCACTGGGTCAATTGTCATCGGCGATATAAGTAGAAAGATGGCTAATATCAACACCAGCGTGGCGATATTAGTGTCCTTGGTATCCATGATGGATATGGGGTAACAAGATCAGAAAAGTTGTGGCAAAGAAAAAACAGTGAATAAAAATGAGAAAGAAAACTCAGAATTGAGCTGCTGCTGCAAAAAGGCTGCTGACTCATGTAGCGCCGGAAGTCCACCGTATCCGCCCCTTAAGATGGGGGTACTGTCAGGACGTGGGCTAGGCCCCATGTCCTCGCCTTAAGTTTTTAGTTTTAGTATTTTGTTGTAACCAGGACATGGACCTAACCCATGCCCTCGCTTTGAGTTTATTCATTCTATGAATTTCTCTTCTGTGTTTTCCATGGCTCAGCTTTAGTTTGGCCTTTGTGTTTATTTTTGTTATCATGTGCCTATTTATGTTCCTTAGAATTTTCCATTTATTTCACTGTTGATTATGATTATACTCTTTGTCCTGTTTATTAGTATTATAATCATAGTCATGTTTATGTTTGCTCGTTGTCATTCCTGTCATGATCGTCTGTTTTGGTTTGGTTTATTGTGACAGCACCTTTAGGTACTTTTCGCTTTAGCCCAGTTTGAGCCTTGTTTGTTAATTTCTTGATTATCCACAGCTGTATGTGTTTTAGTAATTAGTCCAGCCTTATTTTAGGGAGGCTGCCCCATTCATTGGAGCGGCATCCTTACGTCTACCTGGCATTACAACATGCTTCTGCCTTAGCTTTATGCCTCTTGTGTCCTATTTATCCTAGCCCATGTTTTGCCATACCAAGCCGCAGCCCTTGTTTTTCCAGCTCACAAGATATACTTTGTTTTCTGTGTTGTTTTCAATAAATCATGCCAAGAAAATGCCACACATGTGAGTCCTGTTTACTGCCCCATAGGGTCCCCCTTGACACAATGAGTGTTCCTCAAGATTCTGTGCAAGACCCTCTTTTGATTAGTATTTTGCTTACATTCATAATCTCCAACAACAGTGTCATAAAATGGGTGTGCACCTGCTGCTCATTCATTTGTTCATTATCTGCTATTTAAAGACTGCCAGCTCTTCCTCTCACTGTGGCAGTCTTATATGAATGCATACTGGACTACTACTCTTCCTCCTACCAGTGTTCAGAGAGCAATTTTGGCTCTACAGCACTTTTCCTGTAAGTTACCTTTAATTTGTATTTTTGTTCTCCATGCACTGTTTGGATCCTCTGTTTGTTATTTTTGAATAAATGTCACTACTGCAGTTCAGCGCCTGGGTCTGTCTTTCTGCCCCGGAGGGACCAGTCATGACAGAAGACTGCCGCCGTGAGAGGAAGAGCTGGCAGTCTTTAAATAGCAGATGATGAATAAATGAATGAGCAGCAGATGCGCGCCGCTGAATGAGCAGGTGATACCTAATTACCCAACTACTCACAGCTGAGATGGCAGCGGAGCAGACAGTGAGTAGCTGGTGGGAGTGTGCTGGCACAGAAGGAAGGCATTCATGTCACAAAACCAAAATAAACACAGAAACAGACAAATAGACATAAAATACTGAGACATAAATTGAGAGTCTGAGCTCAGAGAAGTCACTGAGCACAGACTCATGACAGTGCCCTTCAGGGCAGGATGAAGGCCCAAACACTAGCGGTCTGTCAGTTTGCTGGAAGTTTAATAATAAAAACCAAAAAATATAATAAAAACACAAAAACTTATGAGGCAGGAATTACATGGAGGAACAGCAGTGCGGCTGAGACGTGGCACGCATGTCAGGATACAAAATGAAGTGTGGAACGCACGCAGGATACAAGGATGAAAATAAGACGGGGAACTCCCGTCTGAGCACAAAGAATGATGCTGCGCTGAGTAGCGGTGCAGCTGGTCTTAAACAGAGCAAAAGGAATAATTACAAAATGAGAACAGGTGTGGGTAGCAAAGCGAGAATAATCAGATTCAATTAAACAGAACTCGAAACAATGGAAGTAAATAATGACAACTGTCAAAGTAAAACCACAGGAGAAGCAAAAAGGTAACTGACAATAAATAAGAAATGATTCCAAAATGAGAACAGACTAGAATACATGAAAAGAAAATAATAACAACCGCCAAGGCGAGGACAAGAAGAAATATAAAACCAATAAGTGCTCATAATACAATACTAATGAATGCTGAGGTTACAAAAGAACTGCAGACAAGGATGGAGAAGGCTCAAATATAAACACAGGAAGATAAATTGAAATACAAGATCATACAGAAATACATAAAATAATTGCACACGACTAATGACTGAACTGAGATATGATTACAGGAAAACTCAAAACAGAAACAAAGGATAAACTCAGGTAACAAAATACAACAAACCCAAACTCAATACAAAATAAATCCAAGAAGAAGAAAGTACAGAACATAATTGGAAATAACTGAAAACGTGAGCACAGTACTTCCCCTGTGCTCAGCTTCATCACAGAGCCCCTCTCTCAAGGGGTGGATTCCAGACACCCCAACGTAACATCAAGAAAGAAAAAAGAAAACACAAAAAGAACCCCCCCCCCCAACAGGAATAGGAAAAAATAACACACCCAGAGAAGGCGGTGGAGGAACCCAGGTTAGGAGGGACCAAAACAAAAAACACACTTATGACCCACAAAACAGATGAAGAGTAAACAGAACTCTAGAAATACTGGGTGAAAAAATAAGGCAGTTCAGGTGGTCTACAAAAGTTCCAGAACCACCCGATGATATGATGGATTAAATAGGGTGGCCTCCCAGAGTTCCAGAGCCACCCAAGCAGACGACGTGGTCTGTCGGGTGGTCTTCCCACATCCCTGAGCCAACGGGCCACAGGGCATGATGCACCCCCACCTGGAGGTGGCAGCTGGAACCCATGCCTCCTACAGACTGCAGGGACTGCGGCATGGAAATCAGATGATGAGGATAACTGATCAGCGGGGAAACCAGACGAACTGACAGCAGGCCAGCAAGGAAACCTAACAAAGACGATGGCTGACCAGCGAAGAAGCCAGGCAATGAGAATTGCTGACCAGCGAGGAAACCAGGTGAAGGGGATGGCTGATCAGTGGGGGAAACCAGGCGAAGAAAACAGCTGATCAGTGAGGAAACCAGATGGTGAAGGCAGCTGATCAGCAGCAACCTCAGGCGAAGATCTATGACCTTCAGCAACCTCAGGCGAAGATGGATGACCCTCGGCGACCTCAGGCAAAGGCGGAGAACCCTCAGCGGCCTCAGGCGAAGGCGGAGGACCCTTGGTGACCTCAGACGAAGGTTGGTGACCCTTGACGACTTCAGATGAAAACAGCTTA
The DNA here is from genome assembly GCA_020510985.1 of Pholidichthys leucotaenia. Taxonomy (NCBI): domain Eukaryota; kingdom Metazoa; phylum Chordata; class Actinopteri; order Cichliformes; family Pholidichthyidae; genus Pholidichthys; species Pholidichthys leucotaenia. The sequence goes on from CM035843.1 coordinate 396,530,744, forward strand.
TGACCCTCGGTGACCTCAGGCAAAGGCTGAGGTCGCCGAGGGTCATCCTCACCGGGCAGTGGAGCCCGGCGAGGAAAGCTCAGAAGCAGATGGCAGCTGCAACTGGTTCTCCCCACCAAGAGCAAAACAAAGACCTCTCTAATACTGACACAGTGAAGACAAAAAAGAGGACTTGTCTTAGCTCGAGCTCCGCCACCGTCCAGGACTCTGATGACCCAGGCTGGAGTATCTCGAATCCACTCGTCCGGGGCTGCAATCCTGACCCGGTCACCTCAGACAGGGAGGAAGAAAAAAAGCACCGGAACACAGTTAAAGGCAGCAGTGGAGCCTGGCAAGGAGAACTCAGGAGCATCTGCAACTGATTCTCCCCACTATGAGCAAGACAAGATTTCTCTAGAGCTGAAAGTGTAGAAACAGTACAGAGTACTTGCCTACACTCGAGCTCCACCGCCATCCATGACTCCGGCAACTCTGCTGCGGCAGCCCTTGCAGCAGGCATGATGGTGGGTGAAGCTGGCGAACTCCCAGACGTGGCGGCTGACGCTGGTTGAACTCACAGCATGGTGACTGATGCTGGATATCGTCTCACCGATGGCTCTGAGTCCTGTGATGCTGAAACCAGGGGAGACTCTCCTGTCGACTCAGGCTTTAGGACACAGGGGCACTCTCCTCCCAGCCAGGCAATGGCTGCAGGGCTGGAACAGAACTTTCCAGGGCTGTGGGCCCCTCCATCGTCCAGCAGCTCCCTCCCAGGACTGGCAGACACTCAGGGGAAATGGAGAAGGACATGGGAGAAGCAGGTGAGGATAAAGTAGTAGCAGCAGGTGGTGAGGGCTCAGCTAAAGTGGGTAGCTGCTGCTGAGTCTCCTCTCCAGGAAAAAGGCAAGACAGTTCATTTTTAAGTGTAGGAGAATGAAAAGAAACTTGCCTTAATTCCCAGGGCGTGATGGTTGCTGCTGCTGCGGATCCAGATGAGGTCCTTCCAGGAACTGCGGAGGTCGTCTGATGAGGTGGAGGCGGGTGAGACGCCGGAGTCAGAGGACACTTGTTCGTTGGCACAGAACTCGGCGCAGATGGTTTATCTGACCTCCACCCGCAGAGTGAATGTGGGGCTGGCGTTGCAGGGACTGGAGCTGGCGATTGGCGAGGAGCTGATGGTACCAAGACCAGGGGACACTTCCTCATCAGCTCAGACCTCAGCTTGTTGGTGGGACTCCTCACCTTTCCGCGGTTCTCCAGCTGCAGGTCCGCCACCAGGGTAATCCCCTCCCTCTCCTCAGTGTGCTCCGCAAGCCGAGGTTGACGGTGCACAGCCGCCTCAACGAGACCCAGGTACCGCAGAGCGGATTAATAGGTGAGAGACAAACGAGCGAAAGAAATAAGTCCATCTATCTCCATCAATGCTTGGCAGAGCTCCCACCCCAGGCTCAGTGGGTACCAATGTCCACCTGCTGAGTTCATGTTTGCTGAAACAACAGCAGAAGCGGACTACCAAAAAAGTATTGGAGGGGGGAAAAAAAGGGGCAAACTCACAGCTGCTGGTGTCAACACTGGCAGCGTCATTCTGTCATAAGTGCCCTTCAGGGCAGGATGAAGACCCAAATGCTAGCTGTGAGTTTGCTGGAAGTTTAATAATAAAAAACAAAAAATATAACAAAAACACAAAAACTTATGAGGCAGGAATTACAGGGAGGACCAGCACTGCGGCTGAGACGTGGCACACGTCAGGATACAAAATGAAGCGTGGAACGCACACAGGATACAAGGATAAAAATAAAACAGGGACCTCCCGTCTGAGCAAAACGCTGCTGTAGCATTGACCTTGGATTCCAATCTATAAAATCATTCTTTGCTGAAGAAAAATTGTTTCAACTCAAAAGTCTGGTCATGAACTGCTTCTCTCGCCCAAGGACCAGAGCTGTAACAGTATCCATCAGCCATAAAGGGGAAGTTAATCCCTTCTCCAGGACTTAGTCATTCTCCCTTTTCTGCTCTTGGGCAAAGGAATGCCCCAGATTGACAGATTTATGGTTGATATGTTCCAGACTTGGAAGTCAAGATTCCTCATTAACTATGGAATCAGATTTGAGACAAAATGATTTAAAGAAAACTTACTGAATATCAAACAAAAATTACAATCTTGTATAAAATATTTCATCTCAAAAGCAAAACTCCCGACTTTAACCAAATTTGCAATAAAATTCTTTGTTTGACAAAGAATTATTTTGTTCTCACTGCCCAAACTTTTGCATTTTTCTTTAATTTCCTTTCTTTCTGACTCCTGTTTTTTACTTGCAATTTTGGTACAATCCTCACACTTGTGCCAAAACATTTTAAAGAAAACTTCTTAAGTATCAAAGAAAAATAATAATCTTGCATAAAATATTTCAACTCAAAAGCAAAATTTGAGACTTTAAAGAAATCATTTATAAAATTCTTTGTTTGATAAAGTATTTTTTTGTTTTCACTGCCATGGATAAATTATGTCTTAATGTTAACTGCCAGATATTGGACATTTGGAAATAATGCACGATAAATTATGCCTTGTAAACATGCATCATTTAAACAGCATCAAGGAAATGATGCCTTCTTCTTGAATAAATTTAGCCTCACCTTTTATCACTTAATTTATTATTCATTCAGTATATAAAAATGTTGGCATTATTATTATGTGTGGTAACTCCGGTTTCCTCCCACATACCAAAAACATGCGAGTTAGGTTAATTGGCATCAAAAAACTGGGGATTCTAAATTGTCCTTAGGTATGGATGTGAGAGTGAATGGTTGTCTTGTCTCTCTGTGTTGGCCCTGTGATGGACCGGCGATCTGTCCAGGGTGTACCCTGCCTCTCGCCCAAAGATGCTGGGATAGGCTCCAGCCCCCCGCGACCCGAAAAGGATTAAGTGGAAGAAGATGGATGGATGGATGGAACAATTTATAGTTGTGACAATAATCTGACATAAAACTCACACACTGATCAAAACATAGCACAGCCATGCTTTCCTGTCATTAGAAATAGTCAGACGTTAATATATGATAAATATTACAAAAATACATACATTGTGAATGGCAAGCAGATGTAGAGAAGCACTATTATTCACATCCCAGTATACTTCAGTTTTCAGTGCAAGTAGTCCATTGACTCTTAGGATTTAAAAAATATTAAACAGTTAAACAGCATGCTCCAGAGTGGTGGCCTAATGGTAGAGCATCCACCCCAACAACCAGGTAGTTGAGAATTCAAGCCCTGGCTGGGTTGTACCAAAGACCATGTAAAAAACCAACAGATAAGCAGCTAAATGGACAACGAACCAAAACAGATGCCAGGAAATCAAAAATACCGAAGTGAAATCATAATATTTAAAAACATGTGGTGTCCAAGGGAGCTGTATCTTAACTGCTAAGTTTCTCCCTCTGTGGACCTATGTCCATTTGTGGATCCCAAGCAGACCTGCAGTGCAATACAGTCCCAGGTAGGCCAGTGTCTGATACATTGTAACAGATTATGGTTCTGCTAGTCACAGAGAATGACATTTCATATTACAAGCTTTATTTGTTATGTAAATTTACAGCTTGGGCTTGTCTTGTCTGTATAGGTAGTAGTCACTTGATATAACAAACAATTAAGTGTCCTGTACTGTAAGGTAAGCAGTATGTATACAGTGTATCCCTTCTTAGGCGATTCTACAGTATATATATTAACACACATTTTTGGCTGCTCACTATTTGGGGTTGCCACAGCAGACCGTGGGTCTGCATATTTGTCAGAATTTTATGCCGGATGCTTTTCCTGATGCAGCTTGACCCATTTCACTGGTTTTGTGCTTCCCCCTGTGGCTGGGTAGCCAATATATAATGTAATGAAATTTGATTAGTTATTTTGTGCTGACTTGGCAATGTGATGTCTGTGTCTGCAGGAGCACGTACAAGAAGAAATCTTTCAAAAAATTCCAACAAGATTCAGCTTGATTCTCCGAAATGAAACACTCGATTTGGATTACTTCTAGGATGTTACTAGGCAAGAATTGTCCTTGTTAACAATGGCATCACATCACTTTAGCATCCCATCAGAACTCATGAACCGTCTCAATGAGCTGATTAACAAAACCAGTGAAATGGGTGGAGCTGCATCAGGAAAAGCATCTGGCATAAAAGTCTGACAAATATGCAGACCCATGGCCTGCTGTGGCAACCCCAAATAGTGAGCAGCCAAAAATGTGTGTTAATATATATAGAATTGCCTAAGAAGGGATACACTGTATACATTGTAGCATCAACTCCCTTGGCTATAATCTATAACATTTACTCTTCACCTTAAAGAAACTGTTTCATCCAAAAGCCTGATCAAGAATTGTCTTTCCTTCATCTAAGGACTACTGTGGAAACACATTCCATGGTAAAAGGTACAAGAGATACGGATCCCATTTCGTGCAAGGAACGGATTAGTTGCCATCATAAATAAACTGGAGTTTACTCCCCAATCAGACAGTTGATGCCTTAACAACTCTTTGACATATCCCAGAGACTCTTGAGTGCATCTTGTGGTCACTAGGAATTATCCACAGCTCAACATTACCCCCTTTTGGACACCTACAGAATATGTTTGCCCTTCTGTCACACTGCGAGACTGTGTGCTTTTGACTGAACATTAACTGTCTTTTCAAGTCTCTATCCTCAGGATAATTCTAACAACACTATTTCAGATGATGACTACCTTTGTGTGGGACAATGATGGGTTTGAAGAATTTCATTAATAATTGATTTTGAGGTGATTGCATGTTTAGAAAAATGTTTAAATGAAACCTTATTGTACTGCATGTCAATTATTGTCATAAACTTCCCCGTCACAGCGCACAGAGGAAGAGAAGGAGGAATGAGGATTTAAGCGCAGGGTTACACCAAACACACATTTATTGATATCAACCCGTTCAAAAAATAAAGACTTACAGAAATGTAACAGTTGTGCACAAAACGGCTCACATGAAGTGCATGCAGCGGGCAGACCACTATGCACCGTGGCCACAAAAACAGACAGGACAAAATGACAAACTGCTCGGGTAAACTTAAAAGAGTTCTCCAGGACGCTTGGCTGGCATGAGAGAAGAGCTGGGCAGCAGTGCCTAAGCGTAGCAGTTGTGCCGCAAGGGGAAACGCTACAGGCAAGTGTAACAGCACAACTGCAAACAGAAACGCAGACAGCTCTTACTCACCGTGCAGGAACAGTTTGAGTTGTCCAAGTCCGCCAGCGAACACAAACACAAATGATCCTTCACCTGACGTGACTGTCACACGGCGAAGAACAACCATGTGAGCATGTACAATGGTCCAGCGGTGTTTGATTAGCAAAGAGCTGCTTAAGTACAAACACCGCTGGCATAACAAATTGGGAACACCTGGGCGAGGGGTGGGAAAGATGATAAACAAGGCTTGGAACAGCTGATGGAAATGAGAGAGAGAGGGGGCGTGGCCGGACCAGCAGACTGTCAGCAGAGTTCACAGAAAGTAGGTCACAGTGGCTTGTCTAAGAGCTGCCGGTCAGGCAGTGGCTATGAATATGGAAACAGCACAGAATACATAATATGCACAGTGGAACCAAAACCCACAGAGAGATCCGGGCCGAGCTGGGGGGAAGCCAAGCCGGCTCGGATCCTGACAAGTTATATAATTACAAGTTTATAAAAGTGCATGAATCACTGAAGTAGCTTCGACTTTATTCTTAAGTATATAATTAATCTTCAGTATATTAAGATATATTCCATCCTGTTGGAAAAGTATTAAAGTCATCTAACTGGCTCAGCCAATCACCAGTCAGCCTCTGCTGGGCCACGGCCCTTTCACTTTTATTCGTCAGTTACAGACAAAGGACTGTTTTCTTATTGGTCCAGAGTCCATTCAACCCACCCACGAGGAAAGACAATTGGTTCCCATTCATGTCAATCACATTTACCCCAGGAAAGCTCGCTCCGTTTTTAAACAGGGAAGATGCCCTAGTTTAGAAGAGTGTTGGAAAGTTTGTTCTGTGTGGAAGTCTTTGTGTCTCCTGCTTAAAATTCTCTTTTCCTTTAAACATCTGGGAATTACTTTTCCTTTGAGCTCAAATTCTTTTTATACGGAGTCAAACTTCGTGTTAACAGGCATCTTTCTATTTTTATTATGTTAAACTTTTCCCCCTAATCCAGCTGTCCTAAAACGGTAAACGACTTTAGACCAGTTGCTTTGACTTCAATTTTAATGAAAATTTTTGAAAAACTGGTCAGACGTGAGGTCCTAAGGCAGACTGAACATGCATTGGATCCTCTGCAGTTTGCCTATAGGCCTCACAGAGGAGTGGAGGATGCCACTGTCACTACGTTTAACATGCTTTTTAAACATCTGGATTTTAATGGGACACACGCCAGGCTTTCATTTGTGGACGTTTCTTCCGCCTTTAATACAATCCAACCTCATATTTTAGTTGAAAGGCTCCTGCAACAATTTGATTTGAGCAATAATCTGGTGGGTTGGATTCTGGATTTCTTAACCAACAGAACGCAGAGAGTAAGGGTCAATGGTACATTGTCTGACCTAAAGTGCTCTTCTACTGGCTCTCCTCAGGGGTGTGTGTTGTCACCACTACTCTTCATCCTGTACACAAACATGTGCCGGAGCAGTCATGACAACAGACACATTATAAAGTATGCTGATGACTCAGTCATTGTCAGTCTCCTCCAGGATGGGGAGAGTGGCCACGGCCCAGTAGTTGATGATTTTGTTCACTGGTGTGAGGATTCCTACCTGCAGCTGAATACAACAAAAACGAAAGATATGATTATTGACTTTAGGAGGAAAACTCCCAGGCACAAAGTCACCATACTAAAAGGCCAGACCACCGAATGTGTACAATCGTACAAATACCTTGGGACAATTATTGATAGCAATTTAAACTTTGAAGCGAACTGTGAAAGGGTGTGCAAAAAGGGTCAGCAAAATTTGCATTGTTTGAGGAAACTTGCACGCTTCCAAATTGACCAAACCATAATGACAATGTTTTATCGGGCTTTTATTGAATCTGTTTTATCCTTTTCTTTAGTGTCATGGTTTGGTCAGATAAAACTGAAACAGAGGAAATCCTTGGATCAGGTAGTTAGATGGTCCAGTCGTTTGCTTGGTGAGTCACAGCTGAGCCTGACATCCCTGTACACCAGACAAGTACAGAGGATGGCTGCCTCCATTTTAAATGATGACTCCCACCCTTTGCACTGCAACTTTCAGCTTCTTCCCTCCAGACGGAGGTTTGCTGTCCCAAAAAGTAAAACCCAGCGCTACAAAAACAGCTTTGTCCCTGCTGCTGTCAAAGAGTTGAACAAGCTATAAAAATATATTGTACATATTTTATATTTACTTATTTTGTATGATGTCACTTGGGTTCTAAATACTTTATTGGGTTTTAGACCTTTGAGTTTTTTAACCTCTGACTAGTTTTTAACTTTTAACTTTAATATGACCCCTCTCTCTTACCTCTGGTTTCTCCCTCATCTCTTTGTCTTTTTATACCCTGTTTGATGGAGCCTTGAGTATTTTTATCATGTTTATAGTCAGCTTCATGTGTGCCTGTGTTTGTGTCTATGTTGAATGTAATTAGTGGCTTGTAAATATGGTTATCACCAGACTGCAAAACAAATCTACCTAAGGGTACAAATAAAGTAACCTGAACCTGAACCTGAACCTAAATCCACCATGCGTGTATTTTAGAAGATTGACTGATCATTCGTTTCCTCACACTGGAAGTTATTTTTGCCAAACCCATGACGTCAGAAGAACTCGGATTTCGTGGCTTGAGTTTTTATTTAATCTGTTCTCTCAAATTCTGTGATCCGGATCAGATTTTGAACTATTCCCAATTTATCTGGACCAGGGAGGAGAGCCGCTGAACAACGAAAACCCTCTCATATTGTTTGCATGGCATACTACAAAGCCCCAGGAAGCAGCGAGCCACCAAGACTGCCGGGAAAAGAGCTCCGGCCACTGTCGAAGTGAAGAAGCCTCATTATCGCCGTCAAAACCTCAGCTGGTGACTGTGGACTTTGGCCGAATATCTGCTGGCAAGATATTCTGGTACCATCTTCAAATAAATCTTCAACTAAGGATCCCAAGGAAGATCCCAATGGCAACGAACCGTTCACGTGAGCAAAATCCCTTTGTTTCATCTGCTGAGTAATGATGTCCATCGCCTTAAACGTATGCCATGATTTGCCTCAGTTTTGGAAATAGTTCATAGATCTGATCGCAGATATAGAATTAGAGAGAATTAATATTCTTCTTTCCATTAAAATTACATTTTATTTTTAGAGTAATTCAGAATCTAACTTTCACATAATTAGCTTTAATTTTCTTCATAAAATTGCATCCAATTTTATTCATATTTTTGTTAGTTATTTCACAGTCTTCCATTGCATTACAGTTCAAATTCAAAATCTGGTTTCACTTGGTCCCACAAAGGTTTAACTATAGAATTTATGCTCAGATATCCATTAACAGTTAAAATGATATTTGACACCTGTTGATCATTTGAACCTGCTTTCAAATCATTTGAATGTAATGTCATTTCATCTGAACCTGATTATTAAAACTTGTTAATAAATAAGATGGCAGCTGGCCCAGATGCTGCGGCCCCTCAAGGTATCAGTGAGTGTGAGAGTTTTAATCATTCCAGACGTACATTCTGTAAAACTTACAACCGTGAGACCTTATTAAACATCAAGGTATTGCACGTTTCAAGAACTGCGGCGCTCGGTTGTGACTTGGACATTCTACGCCAGCATGGAATACTGTCGGAGATTCCACTGGCAGCTACCCGGGAAAGGAGGAGGCGTAAGCGGAGCGAAAGCAAGAAAAAGTGAGGAAAAAGGGCCGGGATTCATGCTAGGCTAAAAGCTAACCCCTCCAGACCAGCAGTACCGTTGCTCCTTCTCTCCAGTGTCCGCTCCCCTGACAACAAGCTGGATGAGCTGCGTCTGCTGAGAGAAACCCGGAGAGAGTGGAGGGACTGCTGTGTGCTTGCGTTCACGGAGACATGGCTCCACGACAACACCCCTGACGCGGCCATTCAGCTGGAAGAGATGACATCGTTCCGGGAGGACAGAGATGTTGCTAGCTCCGGTAAGAGCCGGGGGGAGGGGGGGGGCGGCTATGCATCTATATTAACAAGAACTGGTGCGTTAATGCCATGTTAGTATCTAAACACTGCTCTCTGTTGGTGGAGTTCCTTATTGTAAACTGTCAGCCATTTTATTGGCCGAGGGAATTCACCAACGTGTTTGTAGCTGCTGTTTACATAGCTCCTAGTGCTAATGCTAAAGCTAATGCTAACGAGGTACTCGGAGAGCTGCACGATGCTATCAGTGAAATTCAAACTTCACGCCTAGACAGTTTTGTGGTGGTTGCCGGAGATTTTAATCACACCAGTTTAAAGACTGTGCTCCCCAAGTTTAAACAATGTGTAGACTTTAAGACCAGAGGACAGAATATGTTGGACTTGGTGTACACAAACTTTCCAGATGCTTATAAGGGAACACCTCGCCCCCACCTTGGCCATTCTGACCACCTATCCGTGATGCTGGTGCCTGCCTACAAACCTTTACTGAAGCGCAGCAGGCCAGTAGTGAAACAAATCAGGATTTGGCCAGAGGGTGCAACCTCAGCACTGAAAGACTGTTTTCTGCACACAGACTGGGAGGTCTTCAAAATAGCAGCCTCCCAGGAAGACAGGACAAATGTGGAGGAGTATGCTGAAACGGTCACCAGTTACATCGCGAAGTGCACAGAGGATGTCACTATAGTGAAGACTATCAATGCACCGGGCAACTATAAGCCCTGGATGACTGCAGAGGTGCGCTCGCTGCTCACAGCCAGAGATGCAGCCTTCAGAGCGAAGGACAGGATCGTCCTCCGTTCAGCCAGGTCTGTGCTCTCTAAGGGAATTAAGACGGCGAAGCGCACCTACGCGGAGAAAATCCAGGGACACCTTTGTGACACAAGGAACACCAAACGGATGTGGCAGGGAGTTCGGGCGCTGACGGATTATAAGTCTAGGCAGGGGGTCGATGATGACGATGCTTCACTTCCAGAAAGGCTCAACAACTTCTTTGCACGTTTTGAAGCATCAAACCCGACAGTCAGAGGGAGGGCTGGCCCATCTCCACCATCGGTTGGGCCAGCTATCACCATCAACGCAGCGGACACATGGAGGACCCTAATCAGGGTCAACCCACGTAAAGCTGCAGGTCCGGACAACATCCCGGGACGTGTGCTCCGAGACTGCGTGAGCGAGTTGGCGGATGTCCTGACTGACATTTACAACACCTCCCTGAATCAGGCCATTGTTCCCAGATGCTTTAAGACCTCTACCATAGTACCAGTGGCAAAGAAACCAGTTGTGTCCTGTCTGAATGACTATCGTCCTGTTGCACTGACACCAATTGTGATGAAGTGTTTTGAAGGGCTTGTCAAACAACACATCACAGCCTGCCTCCCTGCATCACATGACCCACTCCAGTTTGCATATTGTTCAAACCGCTCCACGGAGGATGCTATAGTCACCACCCTGCACTCTGTCATCACCCACCTGGATCAGAAAGAAACCTATGCCAGACTCCTGTACATTGATTTCAGTTCAGCATTCAACACCATTATTCCCCAGAGACTAATGGAGAAATTACTCCTTCTCGGTCTGAACTCCGCCACATGTCTCTGGATCCTGGATTTCCTGACTGAGAGACCTCAGTCTGTCCGTGTTGGAAATAACATCTCCAACTCTATCACGCTGAGCACCGGATCCCCTCAAGGCTGCGTACTCAGTCCACTGTTGTTTACACTTCTAACACATGACTGCGTATCCAGACACGAAGGGAACCAGATTACTAAGTTTGCAGATGACACCACAGTGGTGGGACTTATTCACAGGGATGAGGAATCAATGTACAGGGAAGAAGTGAGAGACCTGGAGGGCTGGTGCAGGGAGAAAAATCTGGTGCTCAACGTGGACAAAACGAAGGAGATGATTATTGACTTCCGGCGGTCAAAGCCTGAACACGTCCCTCTCAGCATCGGCGGCCGTTTAGTGGAGAGAGTGGAGAACATCAAGTTCCTCCGAGTGCAGATCTCGCAGGACCTGACCTGGAGCAAGAATTCCTTGGGCATCAGGAAGTGGGCCCAGCAGAGACTGCACTTCTTGAGGAAACTCAAACAGGCCTCTCTCCCCATCTGCATCCTCAGGACCTTCTACAGAGGTGTGGTGGAGAGTGTTCTGACGTACTGCATTGCAACATGGTACTCCAGCTGCAGTAGGTCAGACAAAAAAGCCCTGCAGAGGATAGTTAAGGGAGCTGAGAGGGTAATTGGAGTTTCCCTCCCCTCTGTCCAAGAACTTTTTCAGAACTGTTGTAGGAGCAGGGCACTGAACATTGTCAAGGACCTCTCTCATCCTCTGCATAAACACTTTGAACTTCTGCCATCTGGCAAACGATTCCGGAGCATCAGAGGCAGAACCACCAGACTGATTAACAGCTTCCTTCCACAAGCTATTAGGATGCTGAACAGTTGATCCGGAATCTCTCTTGCATACATACTGCACCTGTGGACATTATCTATAGTATTTGTATATTATAGTTCTGGTTAGTTTTTCAAGTATGTCTCAGGGATGTGTGAATGGCTGTGTTGGGGTGGGGGTGAGGGTGTGTGTGAGTGTGTCTTAAATTATGTTCTTTTTACTTATATGGATGCCGAGAGAAATGCAATTTCATCTTGCCTGCACTACAGTTGTATGTACAGCAATATGACAATAAAGGTTGATTTGATTTGATTTGTTAACGGTAGAGAGAAGTTTCAGTGAATTTCTTTCTTGTGTCGTGCTTCTAAAGTCAGCCAGTGGAGTTCACAAATATTTGAGACTGATTGATTGAAGGTAAATTATTAATAAAATTGACCAAAATTGGACTGGTGCCCCTGTACGAGTGTTATCTATTGTTTTTCTGTTGTGTGTGGACTTGGAGGCAAACTCCCATTTCCACACACACTTCTAAGTCTAAATTAAATAATCTTTGTACCTTATTCTTTCTTTTCTTCCTTTATTTTATTTAATATGGACGTAACAAATTACATTAGTACAATCACAAGGAGAGACCAGATGTTTTGCATAGGTGTATATAATTCTCAACATCAGTCCATAGGTGGCTTATATAGGTCATAAATTAGGCTGTACAAACAAAATTTACAAGTTAATTAAAATTACAAATACATTACAAATTATAAATAGAGCAAGAGATCCATGATCACAACAAACACAATTCAGACTAGACATGCACACATTGCTGGTGGGATTTCAACCAATCTTTAACACCTCTGTTGAAGAGGTTGGCATTTGCCTCCAATTTTAAGTGAGTTGGCAAAGAGTTCCATAAGTTTGCCCCTTTTATGGAGAAAGCAGACTGACCAAATGAAGTTCTAGACATGGTGGCAATGCAGTCACCGTTGATGGAAGCTCGTGTGCATGCTCCGCTAGAGCTCGAGCGTCTAGCCACCAAACCAGAGAAAGGAGTGACATAACGCACGACTCAGGAGACGCACACACACAGGCTCAGAGTAGTTCAAATAGCTTTATTAACAACAGGAGTGTATGAATGTGTGTCTGCGGGATGTGAATGTGTTGGTGGCGGCGTCTGCTTCGGGCACAGAGGCAGGGGGCCGTACAGCCGGACAACCCTATGGAAAAAGCACAGGGAGAAGGGTGACGGGCACACACCAACACAGGAGATAAATGAGCGAGAGAGGAGCTTACTTGGACAGGACGGATGACTGGCACAGCAAGGGACGAGGTCCGGTAGACAGCCACCTGGAGAGCCCGGTGCAGCAGCGAGGAACAGGCGATGGAAAAGGAGTAGCCCGCCGCCGGGAAATCCACCTGTGCACAGGGGAGCAGACTTGGAGAAAAAAGGTAAGATCTTCTTACCGGAATGATCAGCTGAGAATGAAAGGGAACTCACAGCGATGCGTAGGGAAGTCTGACGGCTTCAGGCCGAAGCTCAGGGCGAGGCGGCTTAAATCCCTCGCCGCTGATGATGTGCAGGTGTGCGTGCAGGTGGCACCGCTGATGAGCGGCGCGGCGTGACAGTACTCCCCCCTCTAGCAGCGCCTCCTGGCGATGGCTTCTCTGGGTGCGCTCGGTGGAAATCAGCGATGAACGACGGGTCCAACACAAACGACGAGGGTACCCACTGCCGATGTTCAGGCCCATAGCCCTCCCAGTCCACCAAGTACTGCAACCCACGACCCCGGCGCCGGGAGTCCAGGATGGAGGAGACGGGCCAGGCCGGATGGCCATCAATCATCCGGGGCGCGGGTTGCGCAGCAGGAGGAGGGCAAAGGGGGTCGGAGACTGCCAGCTTCACCTTGGACACGTGGAAGGTGGGATGGATGCAGAGGGAGGGGGGAATAGCTACACGCACAGCCACCGGGTTGATGATCCTGGTGATGGGGTATGGACCCATAAAGCGCTGTGCCAGCTTCCTCCTCTCGCCCTTTAAAATCACGTCCTGGGTCGGCACGTAGACTTGCTGACCAACTCTGTACGCCGGGGCAGGTCTTCTGTGCTGGTCCGCCACAGCTCTGTTGCGCTCCGCCGTGCGTAAAAGCGCATTGCGTGCTGACGCCCAGATGGAGCGGAACTGCCTGAGATGCGCCCGTACTGAGGGGACAGTTACCTCACTCTCCTATGCCGGGAACAGCGGGGGGGTCGTAACCCAGGGACGCCTTAAAGGGGGACATCCCTGTAGCAGAAGAGCGAGCGGTGTTGTGGGCGTATTCAACCCAGGCGAGGTGGTTACTCCAGGACGTTGGTTTGGACGCCGTTACACAGCGGAGCGCAGCCTCCAGCTCCTGGTTGGTCCGCTCACATTGCCCGTTGGATTGGGGGTGATGGCCGGAGGAGAGGCTCACCTTGGCTCCTAAGGCATTGCAGAACGACCTCCAAACTTCTGAAGAAAATTGGGGCCCTCGGTCCGAGACCACATCCACCGGAATCCCATGCAGCCTGACCACGTGCTGGATTAGGAGGTCCGCCGTCTCCAGGGCAGTTGGGAGACCTCGTAGGGGAACGAAGTGTGCCGCCTTGGAGAAGCGGTCCACGATGGTCAGGACGGTGTCGTAGGTGTTCGAGACTGGGAGTCCGGTGACGAAATCCAGGGCGATATGCGACCAGGGCCTGCCAGAGACGGGCAGAGGCTGGAGCAAACCCACTGGAGGGGCATTGCCCGACTTGTTGGTGGCACACACTGGACAGGCCCGGGCGTAGCGGGTAGCGTCCCTCCGCAGGCCCGGCCACCAGAAGGACCACTGGAGGAGGTCAATCATCCGGGAGGAGCCAGGGTGACAGGTGAGCTTGGATGTGTGCAACCAGTGGATGACCTCCCCCCGAACCGTGGATGGCACGAACAGCCTCCCCTCCGGTCCGCCGCCAGGGTCAGGTTCCACTTCCTGCGCCTTCCGGATCTTGCTCTCAATGTCCCAGGTGACGGCTCCCATGACGCACGACCTGGGTAGGATGGTGTGGACCGTGTCCTCCGACTCCTCAGTGGCGAATTGCCTAGAGAGGGCGTCGGGCAGGCCGTTCTTGGAGCCAGGCCTGAAGGTGATGGTAAATTGGAACCTGGCGAAGAACAAGGACCAGCGCGCCTGGCGGCCGTTCAGGTGCTTGGCAGATCTAAGGTACTCCAAGTTCTTGTGGTCCGTCAGGACCACGAATGGCAGGTCCGCCCCCTCTAGCCAGTGACGCCACTCCTGTAGCACGAGCTTGATGGCGAGGAGCTCTCTGTCACCCACGTCGTAATTCCTCTCCGCCGGGGACAAGCGCCGGGAGAAGAAGGCGCAGGGCCGTTTGATTCCGTCATCTGGCGACCGCTGGGATAGCACCGCCCCCACTCCTGTGTCCGAAGCGTCCACTTCCACGATGCACTGCAGCGCAGGGTTGACTTGGCTAAGGACCCGGGAGGAGGAGAACTCCGCCTTCAGCGCCTGAAAGGCAGCCGCGGCCTCTTCGGTCCACCGGAACGGAACCTTAGGGGACATGAGGCGAGTCAGCGGGCCGACGATGGTGCCAAAATTTGGGACGAAGCGGCGGTAGAAGTTCGCAAACCCAACGAACTGCTGCACCTGCTTTCTTGACGCAGGTGTGGGCCATTCCACCACCGCCTTCACCTTCTCTGGGTCCGAAAGCACCTGGTCGTGGGAGATGATGAACCCGAGGAAGGATGTTGTCTTCGCGTAAAACTCGCATTTCTCGGCCTTCACGTACAACCGGTTCTCCAGCAGCCTTTGGAGGACCCGCCTCACGTGGACCCGGTGCTCGTCCCTGGACTTGGAGAAGATGAGAATGTCATCCAGGTAGACGAATACAAAAAGGCCGATGAAATCCCGGAGGACGTCATTGATGAGGCGCTGAAAGACGGCTGGAGCGTTGGTCAACCCGAACGGCATCACCAGGTATTCGAAGTGGCCGTTCGGGGTACGGAAGGCTGTCTTCCACTCATCTCCCTCCCGGATCTGGACGAGGTGGTATGCGCTGCGTAGATCCAGCTTGGTGAACCAAGTCGCCCCCTGGAGGGAGTGGAAAGCGGTGTCCATGAGGGGCAGGGTGTAACGATCCTTCTCCGTAATGTCGTTAAGGGCATGATAGTCAATGCAAGGACGGAGGGATCCGTCCTTCTTACCGACGAAGAAGAATCCTGCCCCCACAGGTGATGACGATGGGCGGATTATCCCAGCACTCAGCGACTCCTTGAGGTAAGAGTTCATGGTCTCCTTCTCCGGCGCCGATAGACTGTAGAGTCGTCCAGAGGGTAAGGGTGCCCCCTGGCGGAGGTTGATTGCACAGTCATAGGGCCTATGAGGAGGGAGAGACATCGCCTTGGATTTGCTGAATACCATACCCAGGTCGTGAAATTCCAATGGCACCAGGGACAGGTCCGGGGGTGCAGCGTCCGTAGGTGAGGGAGAAGCGGACGGAGAGCAGGCAGCGGACTGTAGACAGGTGCTCATGCAGAACGTGCTCCATGCCGACACCCCGGCGGACTTCCAATCCAAAACGGGGTTGTGGAGGCGTAGCCAGGGATACCCCAGGATGACGGGCGACACAGAGTTGGGCAGGACGTAAAAGGTTATCTCCTCCCGGTGGTTTCCAGAGATAATAACCGGGACGGGGATGGTCTGGTGTGTAACTCTCCCAAGGGAGGCACGAGAGAGGTTGACCAGGGAGATAGGGTTCCTTAGTGCCTGACAGCGGATGCCCAATCGGGTTGCCAGGCTTTGAGAAATAAAGCTGCCTTCCGCGCCCGAATCCACCAGTGCGTGGGTGAGATGCCCAGTGGAGTTGTGACAGAAACGGATGGGCAGTTTCAATTGTGTGAGGGGACTTAACCGATTGACGTCCGCGAGGCCCCCTACAGTGACTCGCGGACCCCGCCGTTTGGCTTCTGTGGACAAAGCTCTACCGTGTGTTGACTATCTCCGCAATACATACAGAGATTTAACTCACGGCGGCGTTGTCTCTCCGCCGGGGAGAGCTTTGTCCAGCCCGTCACCATCGGCTCCGACTCCTCGGGGCGCGATGGTGGCGTCGTCGCCAGGGGGCGAGCTTGGGGCAGGCGCGACGAGGCTCCACGAGGGCGAGAAGAAGACGACTTCCGTCCCGAGGAGCGCTCGCGCAGCCTGTTGTCCAAACTGATCGCTAGGGATGTTAGCTCCGCTAGCGTCTCAGGGATATCCCGCCCAGCCAGTTCATCCCTCAGATCATCATTGAGACTGCGGAGGAAAAGGCCACAGAGGGAGCGTTCCTCCCAGCCTAATTCCTCCGCCGCTACCCGGAAGTCGACCGCGTAGTCCGCTGCCAACCGGCTTCCCTGCTGGAGGGCGAGAAGCCGATCGACCTGGACCGTCTCGGTACGAGAATGGTCAAAGACTTCCAGGAAGCGTCTCACGAATTGGTCATATGTGAGGGTGGCATAACTGGGCCTCGCCATTACGGCGTAGGTCCAGGTTAATGCTCGCCCCTCCAGGAGATTCCCGATATAACCAATTCGGCTATGATCCGAGGGAAAGTCTCCGGGCACACGATGGAACACGGACTCACACTGCATTATGAACCCCCGCGCTCCGCCGAGCTTTCCGCTAAAGCGGGCGGGGGTCGGAATGGGCGTGAGCCGAGTCGGTGCCGCCGGAGCCTGCTGGACGGCCACTGGAGCAGCAGGAGCCGCGCCACCCTGACGAGCCGGGGGGAACGGCTGTTGGGGGTCCAAGCGGTCCAATCGGTTAGTTATATTTATCAACTGATTGAGGATCACCTGTTGCTGATAAGCTATCTGATCCACTCGAGCCTCGAGAGTGGTAAGCCGGTGTGCGAGCCCGCCGTCTGCCGAGCCGCTCTGCTGAAGCCGTACTGACATAACGCACGGCTCAGGAGACGCACACACACAGGCTCAGAGTAGTTCAAATAGCTTTATTAACAACAGGAGTGTATGAATGTGTGTCTGCGGGATGTGAATGTGTTGGTGGCGGCGTCTGCTTCGGGCACAGAGGCAGGGGGCCGTACAGCCGGACAACCCTATGGGAAAAGCACAGGGAGAAGGGTGACGGGCACACACCAACACAGGAGATAAATGAGCGAGAGAGGAGCTTACTTGGACAGGACGGATGACTGGCACAGCAAGGGACGAGGTCCAGTAGACAGCCACCTGGAGAACCCGGTGCAGCAGCGAGGAACAGGCGATGGAAAAGGAGTAGTCCGCCGCCGGGAAATCCACCTGTGCACAGGGGAGCAGACTTGGAGAAAAAAGGTAAGATCTTCTTACCGGAATGATCAGCTGAGAATGAAAGGGAACTCACAGCGATGCGTAGGGAAGTCTGACGGCTTCAGGCCGAAGCTCAGGGCGAGGCGGCTTAAATCCCTCACCGCTGATGATGTGCAGGTGTGCGTGCAGGTGGCGCCGCTGATGAGCGGCGCGGCGTGACAAGGAGGTGAAACAAGATTGTATAGACATTTAAAAACCAGTCTGATATTACAGAAGATAATAAAATTTTCAAAAGTAAGAAGATTGTGCTTGACTAAAATACCACAGTGATGCCACCACATTGGTTTGCGGTCCAAGATTTTTATAGCCTGTTTATATATTGCAGTTATGGGTTTTAGTGTAATTTGAGATGTTTGTGACCAAGATGTGATACAGTATGACAGATGTGAAAGAATCATCGCGTGCATACAGTGGGGAAAAAAAGTATTTAGTCAGCCACCAATTGTGCAAGTTCTACCACTTAAAAGATGAGAGAGGTCTCCAATTTTCATCATAGGTATACTTCAACTATGAGAGACAAAATGAGAAAAAAAAATCCAGAAAATCACATTGAAGGATTTTTAAAGAATTTATTTGCAAATTATGGTGGAAAATAAGTATTTGGTCACCTACAAACAAGCAAGATTTCTGGCTCTCACAGACCTGTAACTTCTTCTTTAAGAGGCTCCTCTGTCCTCCACTCGTTACCTGTATTAATGGCACCTGTTTGAACTCGTTATCAGTATAAAAGACACCTGTCCACAACCTCAAACAGTCAGACTCCAAACTCCACTATGGCCAAGACCAAAGAGCTGTCAAAGGACACCAGAAACAAAATTGTAGACCTGCACCAGGCTGGGAAGACTTAATCTGCAATAGGTAAGCAGCTTGGTGTGAAGAAATCAACTGTGGGAGCAATTATTAGAAAATGGAAGACATACAAGACCACTGAAAATCTCCCTCGATCTGGGGCTCCACGCAAGATCTCACCCCATGGGGTCAAAATGATCACGAGAACGGTGAGCAAAAATCCCAGAACCGCACGGGTGAACCTAGTGAATGACCTGCAGAGAGCTGGGACCAAAGTAACAAAGGCTACCATCAGTAACACACTACGCTGCCAGGGACTCAAATCCTGCAGTGCCAGACGTGTCCCCCTGCTTAAGCCAGTACATGTTCAGGCCCGTCTGAAGTTTGCTAGAGAGCATTTGGATGATCCAGAAGAGGATTGGGAGAATGTCATATGGTCAGATGAAACCAAAATAGAACTTTTTGGTAAAAACTCAACTTGTCGTGTTTGGAGGAGAAAGAACACCATACCTACTGTGAAGGATGGGGGTGGAAACATCATGCTTTGGGGCTGTTTTTCTGCAAAGGGACTGGGACGACTGATCCGTGTAAAGGAAAGAATGAATGGGGCCATGTATCGTGAGATTTTGAGTGAAAACCTCCTTCCATCAGCAAGGGCATTGAAGATGAAACGTGGCTGGGTCTTTCAGCATGACAATGATCCCAAACACACCGCCCGGGCAATGAAGGAGTGGCTTTGTAAGAAGCATTTCAAGGTCCTGGAGTGGCCTAGCCAGTCTCCAGATCTCAACCCCATAGAAAATCTTTGGAGGGAGTTGAAAGTCCGTGTTGCCCAGCGACAGCCCCAAAACATCACTGCTCTAGAGGAGATACCAGCAACAGTGTGTGAAAACCTTGTGAAGGCTTACAGAAAACGTTTGACCTCTGTCATTGCCAACAAAGGGTATATAACAAAGTACTGAGATGAACTTTTGTTATTGACCAAATACTTATTTTCCACCATAATTTATAAATAAATTCTTTAAAAATCATTCAATGTGATTTTCTGGATTTTTTTTTCTCATTTTGTCTCTCATAGTTGAGGTATACCTATGATGAAAATTGGAGACCTCGCTCATCTTTTAAGTGGGAGAACTTGCACAATTGGTGGCTGACTAATTACTTTTTTACCCCACTGTATATGTATGAGCAGTTCTGAATGACAAATCCTTTCTAATGAGACGGAAGCAATTTAAATTTGGTTTGACCTTCTTACAAATGTATTGCACCTGCTTGTCGAATCGCAGGTTCCTGTCTAGAATGATCCCTAAATACTTGACCTCATTCACTTCAGTAAGCACCTCATTTCCAATTTTAACATCAAAAACATCATTCATGGGCCTGTTTCTAATAGAGATACACATAGCAACAGTTTTTTTGACATTCAAGGTTAAATGCAATAACACAAGCCATTTAGAGATGTTCTGTAAAACCTGGGTCAGGTGCTCAGCTGCCATGCTAGCCGTTTTGGCAGACAGATAGATTACGGTGTCATCAGCATACATCTGGCAGTTGGCACCTGAGCAACTATCGGGCAATGTATATTGTGAACAACAATGGCCCTAGTATAGATCCTTGTGGTACTCCCATGTTATTTGTGAGCAGCCCAGATTTCTCCCCATTGACCTTGACACATTGTTCTCTCCCCTCCAGGTATGACCTAAACCACTGTATTGCCTCAGTTAAAATCTTGAGATCTTTTAACTTCGACAATAGAACAGTGTGGTTTACCGTGTCAAAGGCCTTTTTTAGATCCAGAAACACGGTCCCCACAACATGCCCCTTAACCAATAAAGCCTTGACCTTCTCAATAAAATAACAGTTAGCTGTTTCTGTGGAATACTTAGGTCTAAACCCAAATTGCTGTGAATAAAGTAATTGGTTGGACTCTAAATGTTCTATCAATTGATCAGCAACAATCTTCTCCAAAATTTTTGAGACTACGGGCAATATGGCAATCGGCCTGTAGTTGCTTGCTAAGTCCTTGTCTCTCGACTTATAGACCGGGGTAATTACTGCTGTCTTCCAATTCTCTGGAAAGGTATTTGTCCTTATTGACAAGTTAACTAAATGAGTAATAGGCTCCAACAGACTATTCTGGTGTTTCTTAATTAAGGCAGCATTTAAGTTATCAACATCCTTTGCCATAGAGTTATTCATTTTCCCAATAATCTCTTTAACTGCATCACTGGATACCTCTTTAATGTGAAAACGGTTGTGAACATTAACATGTTCCTTAGAGGATAACTCAGGTGGTCTAAAATACCTTGCCAATTTATGAACGGATTCAGTGAAAAAACAGTTGAAGACATTGGCCATGGACTCATTACTATCAATGAGGTTATCATCTACCTTGAGACTACTTATTTTTGAATGCTTTTGTTTACTCGAATTTGTTAATCTATTAATGTGTTACCCATAAAAAAAATTTCTAGGCGCAGCCAGGGAATGGAGGGTGTCATGCTCGGTGACCACAGGATCTCATCTCTGTTGTTTGCAGATGATGTTGTCCTGTTGGCTTCATCCAGCAATGACCTACAGCTCTTGCTGGGACGGTTTGCCGCTGAGTGTGAAGCGGCTGGGATGAGAATCAGCACCTCCAAGTCCGAGTCCATGGTCGTCAGCCGGAAAAAGGTGGATTGTCCTCTCCGGGTTGGAGACAGGCTCCTGCCCCAAGTGGAGGAGTTTAAGTATCTTGGGGTCTTGTTCACAAGTGAGGGGAAAATGGAGCGAGAGATCGACAGACGGATTGGAACAGCATCTGCAGTGATGCGGACGTTGTACCGGTCTGTTGTGGTGAAGAGGGAGCTTAGTTCTAAGGCAAAGCTGTCGATTTACCAGTCAATCTACGTTCCTACTCTCACCTATGGTCACGAGCTTTGGGTAATGACCGAAAGAACGAGATTGCGGATACAAGCGGCTGAAATGAGCTTTCTCCGTAGGATTGCTGGACTCACCCTCAGAGATAGGGTGAGGAGCTCAGTCATCCGGGAGAGGCTCAGAGTAGAACCGCTGCTCCTCCACATTGAAAGGAGTCAGTTGAGGTGGTATGGGCATCTGATTAGGATGCCTCCTGGACGCCTCCCACTTGAGGTGTTTCAGGCACGTCCCACTGGGAGGAGACCCTGGGGCAGACCCAGGACTCGGTGGAGAGACTATGTCTCCCAGCTGGTCTGGGAACGCCTTGGTATCCCCTCTGAAGAGCTGGAGCAGGTGGCTGGGGAGAGGGAAGTCTGGGCTTCTCTGCTTGAACTGCTGCCTCCGCGACCCGGACCTCCAGAAAAGCGGTAGAAGATGGATGGATGGATGTGTTGCCAGAGTTTAGAACTGCTCCCATTGGCTTCCTCAGTTAGTCTAAGGAAGTAATTAGTCTTAGCTTTCCGAAGCTCAGACACCACTTTGTTCCTTAGACTAGTGAAAATGAAATGGTCAGTGTTGGTTTTAGTGACCAGAGACCTTTTGAGAGCAAGATCTCTCTTTTTCATAAGCTGAAGAATGTCCTTATTAAACCATGGGAGGGAGCATTTCTTAGGTCTGCTTTTCCAGGTTCTTGTGTATTTACTAAGTAAGTTGCTTCAGGCTGACATAAAATTACTGACACTACTCTTTAAGTTCGACACTTTGGTTACATTCTCCCAATTAGCATTCATTAAGTTCTGTTCAAAGTGAGCCATGTTTGATTTAGAAATATCTGTTGTGAACCTAGATTGATTTTCATTTTTAATATGGTGGACAAGGCGTTGTTTTGATAGATTTCTTACAACCAGCGTCATGTTGTGATCTGAAAGTCCAGTAATCAAATTATATGTTTTTATGACTCTCTCTGGCCTGTTAGTGAAAATCAAGTCAATAAGAGTTTCAGATGTCCTTGTGATACAGGTGGGTTTATCAATCAATTGTACATATCTAAATTTCCCCGTAGCTGATTTCAATTTGCCTTTGGTACTTTTATCCATCCAATTAATGTTAAAATCACCGAATACAATACATTCATTACATTTATCACAGATGGAAAGAAGACTTTTGAATTTATTGTAAAACTCAGCACCATGAGATGGGGGATTATAGACTACAACAATGTTAAAATTCATATTTGGTGATAGAATTACATTAAGTCCCAGGCACTCCAAATTTATATTCAGTTCAAGTTCGACACATTTAAGACATTCCCTTATATAAATTAGGACACCCCCTCCTTTGCTTGAGGTTCTATCATTTCTATAACATAGATATCCTGGTATACTGACTAGATCATTTGATACATTACAATTCAACCAACTTTCAGAGATACATAGAAAATCCAAATTAGACTCAATAAGCATATTCCGTATCTGATCCACTTTTGGTAATATGCTTCTAATATTTAGATGACCTCCTAGCAAACCTTTAGATTTGGATTCTGGGTTCCAAATAACTTGTGTGTGGTTTATCGTTTGGAAGAGCTTGTGCTCTCTCTGTTTTGACGATGCGCGTTGATAGGAAGTCCTTTTGTCCCTCGCGGGATTCCGTTGTTGTTTACATTCTGTCCCAGGTGAGTCAATGTGATTACTGTCTGATAATACATGAATGCGAACCTCAGGACTCACCCCAGTGACAGAGGCAACGACCCTGGATTCTTCCAACCCTGCAAGTAAGCAGGAATCACTGGATAACATTTTCATCGGCATTCCTCCGGGATGCAACACCGGTCGCCTCGCAGCTGTAGCGCCAGAGCCCAGACGGTTCAACACGCCATCTCCAGCAGCGGTGGTGGAACATGGCCGATCATCCATCCATGCTTTTTCCTCCAAAACCCTCTGACGGAACTCCTCTTCGGCCAGTCGACCATCACATGCAGCGTCCGCAGGGGTTCCACAGATGACACCCGGCACCAAATCCCGGGTAAGTTGCGGGGATAATGATGTTGGTTGAAGGGGACCAATTGGCGATTCTAACAGCCTCGGAGTCAAAAACTCCATGCTCAGGATGGAGATTTGCATGGTTGCAGAAATCGCTTGTTGATGGATAGGTCCAGGGTTGAGATGAACGTCCCCTGCTAGAAGTAACAGCAGTAGTAGAGTTTGGGCTATATGCCGTATGTGCCAGTTGATTGTTCGTCTGCTTGTACCGGTAGTTTTGCGTGATGGCTTAAAAATCTGAGCTCGGCCATCATAAAGAACATGTGCAAAGATTGCAGCGTAGCCATATCCTAACCAGTTCAGCCGTTGTTTTTCTGATAGAATACCAAGTGGATCCTCGATAATATAATCCATGCGATGTTGCACTTTGACGGCCACCTTCACCGGTGCGTCGCAGATGGATAAAACAGGCACCAGTAGTAGTAGGCCGCAGGCGAGAAGGTACAAACCGGCGTTGTAGTGATCATGGTTTCTCTTGTTTTTACCACACCATTTCAAAATAACATGCGATAAAATGCTTAAAATCCAAAAGGATATCTTAATAATTAGGTAGATGGGATTAAAGGCAGTATATTTAGTATATTTTTGCATGTGAGTGGAGCCAACCAGACCACTCAATGCCACTGCCGCCATCTTATCTTTCCTGGTTCACACTTATAATTAAATATTGCTACAACATACTGCTTATCTTACAATACAGGAGACTTAATTGTTTGTTTTATCAAGTGACTACTACCGATACAGACAAGCCAACCCCAAGCTGTATATTTACATAATTGCAATTTTTTCACAGTACGGAAGCTTTTAACGTACTGGGCCCAGCTCACCATTGTTTTCCCCGCACCTTCATCCCAAAAAACTTGCAGAATGCCAGTTTTGTTTTTGTCAGGCATGATGCGCACCGGACCCCACTGCTTCCACCGTACGACGGACCGTTCACGGTGTTGGAACCTGGGGTGAAGCATTTTGTGTTAGACTTGGGGAGACGTAGGGAGACCGTCTGCATCGACAGGCTGAAGCTCGCTTTTGTGTTGGCAGACGAGTGTCATGATTGGTATTAATTGACAGCTCACGTGTAGGGAGTGACAACAGAGAAAACACACTGTGACACAGAGAATCAAATTTGACAAGAATTTTATTAATGCAAAAGAAACATTCCACTAAGGAAAAACACCACTTCGCCAGAGGAACACCCAGCCTGTGGAGAGAGACGAGAGTAGGTTAGATTAGGAGTGAGACTGAAGTAGGGAAAAAAGGGACAACACTCATGTGGGAGGATAAGAGAGCCTAGCAGAAGAACCCAGCACATACGATGAACCAGGAAGTGATGCTGGAAGGCAGAGGTGGAGCTGGGTGAGGTGTCTGACCGGGTGAAGATGGCTGCTGAGTGGTGATGATGAAGAGGCAGGTGAGCACACAACAACCCCAGAGACGCACCACAGAGGAGGTAGCAACCCAATGAGCCAGCGCCAAGGTGCTGAAGAGAAGGTCTGTTTAAGCGCTGGTGAGTCAGAGGTAGCAGGTGTGTCTCATCGTGCAGGTGGAGATGATTGGGTGGGGGGATTGAGTGGGGGAAAGTTGAACAGGACAGGGGAGAGTGTGCTCACCAGAACATGACAGTGCACCCCCTCCCCCAAAGAGCGCCTCTTGGCGGTCCACTGGGCTTGCTGGGATGTGCCTTGTGAAAGGCCCAGACCATCCCCTTGTCGTGAAAGTTGGAACCAAGGCTCCACAACCTTTCTTCTGGTCCATAGCCCTTCCAGTGTACAAGGTATTGGAGCCCCCGGCCCTGACGGTGAACGTCCAGGATCCTCTGGACTGTGTAGGTGGTTTTGGCGTTGATGATCCGAGGGGGAGGAGGCGGCTTCGGGGGAGGGCAGAAAGGGCTGGCGGAGAGGGATTTGATTTTTGAAACATGGAAGGTGGGGTGTATCTGCATCGCCAGCGGGAGCTTTAAGCAGACCGTGACATCGTTGATGATCTTAAGAGATGGGAAATGGGCCCAGGAAATGAGGAAAAAGCTTCCTGGACTCCGTTCTTCAAAGGCACTTGGTCCGCTGACAACCATGCCTGCTGCCCGATGGAATACTTTGGAGCTGGAGTCCACCTGCAATCAGCGCACTGGCGGTTGAGTTCAGCTGAACGGGTGAGGGCAGCACGAGTGGCCTTCCAAAGCCGGCGACAGCAGCGTGCGTGGGCCCCCACCGATGGTACTGCCAAGTCCTTCTCTGCCATAGGTAACAAAGGGGGGGGGTGCCCCATAGATGCCTCAAATAGGGTCAACCCGGTGGCTGTTGACATGGCGGAATTGTGGGAATACTCCACCCAGGTCAGATGAGTGCTCCATGAACTCAGGTTGCATGCTGCCACACACCTAAGGGTGGCCTCCAAGAATTGGTTGGTGCACTCAGCCTGCCCACTGCGCTGTGGATGGTACCCGGATGTGAGGCTGACAGTGGTGCCTAAGAAGCGGCAGAAGGCTTTCCAGATTTGGGAGGTAAATTGAGGGCCCCGGTCAGACACAACATCCACAGGAATACCGTGTAAGTGAATGACATGGTTGGTGAGGAGGTTCGCCATTTCAAAAGCAGAGGGTAGTTTGGGGAGGGGCACCAGGTGGGTTGCCTTAGAGAAGCGATCCACACAGGTGAGGATTATGGAGTTACCTTGAGAAGGAGGGAGTCTGGTAACAAAATCCAGGGCAATGTGGGACCAGGGTCGGTGAGGGATGGGGAGTGGGTGGAGAAGGCCAGAAGGGGGCAAGGAGTCCGATTTGTTGCGGCAGCAGAACCTGACAGGTGTTGACACAATCCCGGATGTCAGTCCACAGAGTGGGCCACCAGAACACCTGACGAATAAGGTTGATAGTCCGAGTGATCCCAGGATGGCATGCAAAAATACTGGTGTGGCCCCCACTTGAAGACGTTGCTGCGGAGAGTGGTTGGGACGAACAGTCGACCGTTGGGACCCCCTTCTGGTATGGGTTCCGTGGATAGAGCCTGCCGGACCCTCTGCTCAATGTCCTAAGTGAGTGCTCCAAGGAAGCAAAAGGGTGGGGCAATGGGTTGGGGAAGGGAGGCAGGGGTGGCAGGGTCGGGGCAGAACTGGCGGGAGAGGGTGTCCGGTTTAATATTACGAGAGCCAGGCCTGTAAGTGATGGTAAGAATAAATCTAGCAAAGAATAAGACCCAGCGGGCTGCCTGGCGTTCAGTCTGCAGGCCGACCGAAGATATTCTAAATTTTTATGGTCAGTCCACACAATTACAGGCTGGGACATTCCCTCCAGCCAGTGTCTCCACTCCTCAAGGGCCAACTTAATGGCCAACAGCTCCCAGTCTCCTATGTTGTAGTTCCTCTCTGCAGGTACAAGCCACCGAAAGAAATATGCACAAAGACGGAGCTTATGATCTGAGGCTGAGTGCTGCAATAGGACAGCACCCACCCCTGAGTCAGAAGCATCCACCTCTAAGATAAACTGGAGCTGGGGTTGACCTGGGCCAAGATAGGAGCATTGGAGAACAAACCCTTCAATTTACAAAAGGCCTGTTCGGCTGCCTCGGATCAACTAAAGGGCACTTTTTAACGAGGTCAGCTGGGTCAGAGGCTGTGCTACCCCACTATAGTTTCTAATGAAACGGCAATAAAAATTTGCAAACCCCAAGAAGCGTTGAAGCGCGGGAGTGGGGTGTAGGCCAATTTAGCACAGCCTCCATCTTGGCCAGGTAGGCCCTCAGCTCTCCCTCAGCTACAATAAAGCCCAGAAAAGAAGTAGAGTGGGTGGAAAACTCACACTTCTCAGCCTTAACGTAAAGCTGATTCTCCAGGAGCCGACGTAAAATGGCCCTGACGTGGACTGCATGTTCCTCTGGCGTGCGTGAAAAAAATCAAAATGTCGTTGAGATAAACGAAAACAAATTGATTAACCATGTTGCGGAGGATGTCATTGATCATACGTTGGAAGATGGCGGGGGCATTGGTGAGCCCAGATGGCATCACCAGATATTCGAATTGCCCCAAGTGTGTTTTAAAGGCCGTCTTCCACTCGTCCCCTTCATGAATGTGAACCAGATGATAAGCGTTCCGCAAGTCCAATTTAGTATATACTTGCGCATGCTGAAGGAGCTCAAACGCAGAGTTTATCAGGGGCAGAGGATACTTGTCCTTAACCGCTATAGCAATGAGTTCCCTGTAATCAATGCACGGGCATAGGGGACCGTCCTTCTTGTCGACAAAAAAGAATCCTGCCCCAAGAGGAGCTGATGAAGGCCGAATGAGGCCGGCGTTCAAAGAATCTTTAATATAGCTCTCCATCTCTTCTCTTTCCGGCCCAGAGATACTGTAGAGTCGGCTGCACGGCAGCCACGCACCCGGGAGAAGGTCTATAGCACAATCATAAGAGCGATGGGGAGGTGAAGAAAGCGCTCTAGATTTGCTAAAGACCTCTCCGAGATCATGATAGACCTTAGGCACAAGGCTGGGGTCTGGCGGCTCTGCCAGAGGGGAAGAGATGGGACGCCGGCTCTGTTTTATCAGTGATGGTGGCCACTTTTTCACCCAACAATGTAGCTACATTAAGGGACATGGGCAATTTGATCGTGGGGATGCCTACATCCCGCACGAAGCGCACAGAGATGAAATTCTGCTCAGCCCCTGAATCAATTAAAGCCTTAGTCCTCCTCTCGACCCCTGGCAACTGAATGAGGGCTGCAATGGAGAAGGTACTGGGGGGATGAATGGATTTCCCGCCTGTCAGACCTCCCCATGGCTACTGACAGGCTGCATCTTTTGGCTTCAGCTGGCACCCCTGCAGTGTGTGCTTCAGGGAGCCACAATACTGTATATGCAGGCACTGATTCTCCTCCACCTCTGTCACTCTTCCGGAGTCAGATGGACCCGTCTGAACTCCATAGGCTCAGAAGAATCGGCTCCATCTGTGTCATTAGCCGAAGGGTGTGTGCGCATACTGGGCAGGTTGGAGGAGGCTTTGCGCTACCTCGCGTGCTCGCGGTATTGGTTGTCAAGACTGACTGCCTGATCAATTAGACCGTCCAAGAAGGAGGGGATGGCATGAACCGCTAGGTCGTCTAGGTGGTTTTTATTTAAACCCTGGAGGAAGACACTCTGTAGAGAAACGTCATTCCATCCCAAGTCCGCCGCGATGACCCGAAACTCCACAGAGTAGTTGGCTACAGACCGGCTCCCCTGACGGAGTCACATTAATCGGCTCATGATGTTTCCCTCGCTTTCTGTACAGTCAAACGCACAAGTGAATTCAGCCACAAATCTCTCAAATGAATAAGTGGGACCCTCCGAACTGTCGAGAATGGCTTGGACCCAGCTGAGGGCCCTATCTCGCAGCAGGAGGGTCATAAAGTGAATTTTTGCTGTGTCGTCCGGGTACTCCCCCCAACCTGGCCCAAATAAAGCCAAACAGGGCACAAAAAAATCCTGCTTTTCCCCACCTCCCACGCGTACGGGGCAGGTGAGGGAACGGATGTAGTTCGGCACACAATGGAAGAAACTGGGGCAACGGGCAGGGGGATGGAAACCGGCTGAGACAAATGGCCCAAATGTTCGGCGACCGTGCCCAGCTGCTGCAAAATAGTTTGCAGCTGTTGAGTAAGCATGGCCACCTGCCTCTCTGTGGCATCTAAACGATCTAAAGCAGAGTGTTCCGCTGATGCCACTCCTGGCGAGCCTGCACTGTGGCTGGCTTGTTCTGTCATGATTGGTATTAATTGGCAACTCACGGGTAGGGAGTGACAACAGAGAAAACACACTATAACACAGAGAAGCAAATTTGACTAGAATTTTATTACTGCAAAAGAAATGTTCCACTAGAGAAAAACACCACTTTTTCAGAGGAACACCCAGCCTGTGGAAAGAGACGAGAGCAGGTTAGATTAGGAGTGAGACTGAGGTAGGGAAAAATGGGACAACACTCACATAGGAGGATAAGAGAGCCTGGCAGAAGAATCCAGCACATACGGTGAACCAGGAGATGATGCTGGAAGGCAGAGGTGGAGCTGGGTGAGGTGTCTGACCGGGTGAAGATGGTTGCTGAAGTGGTGATGAAGAAGAGGCAGGTGAGTGCACAACAACCCTGGAGACGCACCACAGAGGAGGTAGCAACCCAACGAGCCAGCGTCAAGGTGTTGAAGAGAAGGTCTATTTAAGCGGTGGCGAGTCAGAGGAAGCAGGTGCATCTCATCACACAGGTGGAGATGATTGCCCGCAGAGTAGGGAAAAGTTGAACAGGACGGGCGGGGGAGAGTGCGCTCACCAGAACATGACAATGAGCAGATGGTGTTAGCCCAATCTCCCCGGCGCGGATGCCCACCGTTGGTGGCTCCACAAGTTGGTGATCTCTCGGCAGGGACCTGCACTCCCGAAGCTGATGTGTTTTCTCCCCCTCCCTTTTACCCTCCACAGACTGATGTGCCGTCCTGTACATCCCGCCAGCAGGGCTGTTCGACTAGATTGACGACCCCCCGCTACAGCCACTATGGATGCCAGCTCAAGACCAAAGGATGGGGGGTTAGTGCCCTTTCTGGCTGTTTGGGGGGGGGTGTGTGGGGGCATGGTGTGGGACTTCCCCACCCAGAGAAGGCAGCTGGGGAAGGGGGGAACAATGGACCGAAAGATGAGGTGTCACCGGGGGGTATCAGACGGGACAGTAAGGACTATGCACCCCCCCAGGGAGAGGAGTAACTGCCGGAGCCGCTGGAAGAAGAAGGGTGTGAGAGCGGCACGGCGTTGTCACTCTATAAATCACTTTATCAGCGCTCTATCACTCTATAAATTCAAGAAATCTCTGTCAGTTTGTGTGTCTGTGTGAGTGGCTAATATTGGATGTCCCACTCATTTTCAGTTATTCTGTAATTAATATTCACACAATCAATCTCAGTTCAGTTGCTTTCATATTTGTCAAAGTCTAACATGTGTGACTGCCTACATATAGGCTACACCTCTGTATTCCACTTTCAAACACAGCCTACATTTGGGCCTGTAAAGCCTGACTGGGCTACCTGTTTCAGACAGTAATACTTGCTTTCTACAAGGATGCACTAGTGTCATGTTAATGTGCCACACAGGCTTTGTTCTAAACAATAATGTATTATGGTCAGATATTTCGGGTCTCAGTGCATGGTATTAAAGCTATAAAACAGGAATGCACAGAGACCCGTGGGCTCTTTTACTGTACTGTATGTTGGAGATGGAATAAAATTTCTGTGTCACCAGCTCATTGCCTCGCCTGCTTCCTTTCTCCACAATCTGACTATTTCTAATGACAGGAAATCGTGGCTGTGCGACGTTTTAATCAGTGTGTGAGTTTTACGTCAGATTGTCACAACTATAAATTGTTACCAACATTTTTATATACTGAATGAATAATAAATTAAGTGATAAAAGGTGAGGCTAAATTTACTCAAGAAGAAGGCATCATTTCCTTCATGTTCTTTAAATGATGCATGTTTACAAGGCATAATTTATTGTGCATGATTTCCATATGTCCAATATCTGGCAGTTCACACCAAACGCGAACAGGCAAATTTTACCTGTTACAGGCCTGTTATTTTACAGGCGAATTTTACCTTATAAATCAGTGTAAACACGCCAACAGACATGAATAGTGAGATATAGACAGGCGAAGTTGTCTTTAAAACTTCTGCAGCTGTGTTCAACCTGCTGTGGAAATTCCCCAAATAACGTCATGCTTAGGTTATATTATCCAACTGGAGGCTCACCTGAAAATGTCGTCTCAAGCCTCCAACAGTTCATAGATGATGAGTGTTTACGCTGCTAGCTTGCTAGGACGTCCGTTGCCAGAAACTGTGGGTAAATAACTCCAAAATCCCGATTCAGCTGAAAAGTGTCTGGTCCTCCTGTCTCCCGGTGAGTGAGTTTCATTTTCTAACTAGTTTACTCTGCAATCTTCTTCTTCTTCTTTTAGATTTGATTGGCGGTTGGCAACCAGCCTACAGGTGCATTACCATCACGTACTTCACTCTAAATTATCACTATCTGGCCCAGAACTGTAGTCCTATCATCATTGCTGTGTCCAATCGAACCTCAACTCTACCTTCAGACATCGCTCTTCTTCGTCTCCTCGTACTTCACTCTATATCATCACTCTACACATCTTGGCCGTGGCGCCACATACTTCACTTTATATCTTCCTCATAGCTTACAGGTGCATTACTGCCACACAGAATCTCAAAGCTAGCAGCTAGCTACAGTAGCTAGCGGACAGGAACGCGCGACTACACAAATTCGCGTGTCCTCGTGTGTCCCCATTCACTTTGTATGGATTTGCGCCACCCGTTCGCGTTTGGTGTGAATACACCTTTAGACATAACTGGTGCATACCCGTGCATGCCCATAGAAACCAAGTATAAGCAAGTATTTCTGCAGGTGTAAGCAAGCTCGTCACCACGCATTCAGTGATACCTTCTTCTTCTTTTAGATTTGATTGGCGGTTGGCAACCAGCTTACAGGTGCATTACCGCCACACACTCCATATATGTCTGTCTTTGCATCTGTTTTTCCTCATAGCTTTGTGACGTTTTCCTCACAGCTTTGTGACGTTTTCCTCATAGCTTTGTGACGTTTTCTTCATAGCTTTGTGATATTCTTCTTCTTCTTTAATCTCATATCTGCGTCTCATCTCATTGATCTGCAGATCTCACTCAGTAAGGCAGAAGGCAAATCAATAATTAAAAAGTATATAGTGGAAAAGTGGCAAGAATATTGGGACTCAATAGATACAGGAAGATATCTTTCTGATATTCAAAAGCGGTTGGACTCTGGAATGGGAGTTGGCAGAAATAGGAAAGAGGAGATACTCATCACCCGATTAAGAATAGGACATACTACTTTGAAGCAGATGCTACATAGAATAGGTAAACACCTAAATGGCAGCTGTGCACATTGTGGTTCTCCGGAAACAGTTCAGCACATTTTGTTGGAATGTCAAGGATACCAGGAACAAAGGAAACATCTGATTGCAGTAATGGAGAGGGCTAATTTGGGTTTTGCTTTGGAAAACATGTTAGGAACCTCAGTCAAAGAAATATAGGTAGCTCAATTTAGATATTTAAATGCAACTGGATTAATTAAAAGAATTTAGTAAAAGAATCCTGCTATTCTCTTGTCCACACTCCAACCCGGTGGGTGGCGTTGGTGCACCTGCGGGCTGGTTGCCAGCCGGCAATCAGATCTAGAAGAAGAAGAAGAATATAAACAGTGACGCGGGTGACGACAAAACCAGGAATGCTGCTGACTGTTTCTTCTTCTTCTTCTTCTTCTTCTTCTTCTTCTTCTTCTTCTTCTTCTTCTTCTTCTTCTTCTTCTTCTTCTTCTTCTTCTTCTTCTTCTTCTTCTTCTTCTTCTTCTTCTTCTTCTTCTTCTTCTTCTTCTTCTTCTTCTTCTTCTTCTTCTTCTTCTTCTTCTTCTTCTTCTTCTTCTTCTTCTTCTTCTTCTTCTTCTTCTTCTTCTTCTTCTTCTTCTTCTTCTTCTTCTTCTTCTTCTTCTTCTTCTTCTTCTTCTTCTCTCGGTTACTGGCGGATAGCAAACAACTGAAAGGTGCATACCGCCACCTACTGTACAAGAGTGTGTAACATTATGTTATCCGAGCCCGACCCCTAAATTCTATGACTTAATCCTGTGTTATTTAAAAAAGAGAAAAGAGCCCTTCTTGTGATTCTTTTTGCCTCTCCATCTCCATCCATTCCCAGAATCCCAGTTAAATCCCATTCCCTACTGGCCTCTCAAACTTCATTTTCCATTATCTGTCTTTCATTTCTGTATTTGTGACAGTGTAATGAGATGAGATTCAACTTTATTGTCATTACACATGTATACAAGGTAACGAAACGTGACTTGGCATTTGGGCACGCTCTGCAGAGCGCATCCAAGGCCGGGGCAGCCGCTAGGCGCCAGTCATAGTCATAGTAATAAGATGTGCTCGACATTTTCTTTTACTCCACATTCTCTACATTTGTCACTTTTGCTTTTCCCCATGGTAAATAAGGTGCTGTTTAAACCTGTGTGATCCAGTCTGAGTCTTGCCATAATGATGTCTTCCCTCCTTTTGGTTGTTATGAAATTCTTTATTTCAATAGATTTTTGTATTTTGCAATACGATCTACCTTTATGATCTTCATCGCATCTTTTTTGCCATAGCTCAGTTCCTTTTTTCTTGATTACTG
Source organism: Pholidichthys leucotaenia (assembly GCA_020510985.1). Lineage (NCBI taxonomy): Eukaryota > Metazoa > Chordata > Actinopteri > Cichliformes > Pholidichthyidae > Pholidichthys > Pholidichthys leucotaenia. The sequence continues at coordinate 396,564,557 of CM035843.1, forward strand.
CTTTCCCTTCACCTTTTCCAAGAGACAATGGTATAGTTATCTCTTTTCCAAGAGCACTTTTTGCTAATTTGTCTGCACAGTCATTCCCTTTCAACCCTTCATGTGCAGGAACCCAACAAAACTGAACTTGTCCACCACCCCTGTGTACCCTAAATAAACTGTGATATAGCTCAATCACCAAGTCTTCTCTTGTAGATTTTAGCGTCTGTATGGTTTTTAGCGCTGCAAGTGAGTCCGTGCACACCACCACCCGGTCCGGACTGACCTCCTCCACCCACTGCAAAGCAATAATTATTGCCACCATCTCTGCTGTAAACACGGATGTATTGTTGGAGAGTCTTTTTGCAATTGTCACTTTAAACTCTGGGATGTATATTCCAACTCCAACAGAGCTCTCTTTATTCTTTGAACCGTCAGTATAGAGCTGCAAGAAGTTATAGTAATTATTCCTGAGGTAAATGCTTGTTTTAACACCAACTTCACTCATATGCCAATCCTTTTTCCTCATTAGCAGACTAGCGTCTACTTCTATTCCCGGAAACAGCCAAGGGGGAACATTACTCACTGGATGGTGTTAGCTACTGTATATCCATAGTGTGCAGCCCATACATTCTGGTCCTTCTTTCAGTTGTCCACCCAAACCTATGTCCCTGGAAATTAGAGTATTCCCAGCAGTCTTGTAGTGTTGTTTCTGAAATATTTGCTTCGTCACTTCCTTTCAGCCTGACCCAGTATGATAATGGGAGTTTATCTCTTCTCAAATCCACTGGCATTTCTCCTGCTTCTATTAAAACTGCATTGTTTGGTGTTGTTTTGACGGCTCCAATGCACAAGTGAAGCGCTCTATGCTGCATTCTATTTTTTCCAGAGTCGTCTTTGCCACTGCTCCATAAATCATGCATCCATAGTCTGTCGATTGCATTAGTGCTCTGTAAATGTCAATTAATGCCTGTTTATCTGCACCCCATTCATGTCCAGCTACAGCTTTTATGAGATTAATGACTTTTTTGCACTTTGTCTCCAAATTTTCAACATGAACTCTCCATGTGTATGCACTATCAAACCACAATCCTAGATATTCGAATTCACTGACTTTCTCTATTGGTTGATTATATAATGTTAATGGTTCTGTACCAGTTCTGCATTTTTTTTTTGTGGAAGTGATATAGCAGGTTTTACTGTTTGAAAATTTAAATTCCCAGTCATATGACCCCTTTTCCACTTTCTCCATTGCTTTCCTGATGTTTTGAAACACAAATTTCTCATTTCTTCCCCTCTGTTATGACCCGAGCGCCGGTTCTGATCGCGCTCGGGTTAAAGTTACGTTTCGCTGCCGGCCTTGACAGCTGCGGGCTGTATTCTGGCCTCACCGGGCTCTTATTGTGAAGGTGCTCGGTGGGGCTTCCGCCTGTCAACGGTCGGTCAGCTGTGTGTCATTACCGTTGTTAGTGTTTCGCTATTTAAGCCCAGCACTGGCGACGGTATGACGCAGCAGTGTCAGTCGTTATACGTCTGAGCTACGGATGACTTGGACTATTATCTACCTCGCATGCTTGTGGTTGACCGTCGCCTCTCCGGCACCAGTAAGTTAGCTGTTAGCCTTGCTCCTCCCGGTGAGAGTGGACCTTTGTGTGTCTTTGCTTCAGCAGCCTGTGTAGCTAATTATTTAAACAACCTTTGCCTGTGTATGACTGTCTCCTCCTATGGACTCGTAAGTGAGCTGTCTAGCCTTACGCCTCCGGAAGTGTGTAGACATACATTCAATATCATTACTTACCCTAACTAGAGCATCCACTGTGGATCTTCCTCTTCTAAAACCATTCTGATAGTCGTTTATTAATCGTTTTTGCTCTAATACATATGAGAGTCTGTAAACTAATGCCTTCTCCATCCATTTCCCTAAATGTGATGTTAATGCTATTGGCCTGTAGTTGCCTGGATGAGCTGGATCTTTCCCTGGCTTATTAAATGGTAAAATTACAGCCTTTTTCCACCCACTTGGGATGACCCCCTCCTTCCATATCCTATTAAACAATTTCAGCACCAGTTGCATTGATTGCATAGGCAACTGCCGGAACATAGTATAGCTTAACTGATCTGATCATCATATCGACTTAAAGAATAGATATCAGTATGTATGTGTTGGTAACAAAAACTCAGTTACTGAAGGTTATTTGTGGAGTCCCACAGGGTTCAGTTTTGGGGCCATTGTTATTCAATATGTGCATAAATGATATATGTAAAGTCTCGGAAAAAATGGATTTAATATTGTTTGCCGATGACACTAATCTATTATGCAGTGGAAGCAATTTGGAACAACTTTTGGATACACTCGGAAAGGAATTAGGAAAGCTTAAACTGTGGTTTGATTCAAACAAATTAACGCTCAATTTAAGTAAGACAAAATTTATAGTTTTTAACAACCATCACAACAACTTAGTATCTAAACTCAGTGTAAATGGTGTAGAGATTGAAAGGGTATCTGAAACTAAATTTCTTGGAGTAATAATTGATAATAAACTGTGTTGGAAGTCACATATTAATTATATTAAAGGTAAAATATCTAAATCAATCACAATACTACACAGAGCGAAATATTTGCTGAATCAACCCACATTATATACTTTGTATCACTCATTAATACTCCCATACATGACATATTGTACTGAAATATGGGGAAATACATATAAAACAAACATATATCCAGTCTTTATGCTTCAGAAGAGAGCTATTAGAATAATAAACAAAGCTGCTTACAGGGAACCAACAAACCCACTTTTTCTTAAATTAAAAGCTCTCAGGTTGAAAGATCTGGTTGACTTTAAAACTGCAGTAATAATGTTTAAAGTGAAGAATCTATCACTGCCCGCAAATATCCAAAAGCTGTTCCAAATAAGGGAGAAACAATATCATTTCAGAGGAACATGTATATTTCAAAAACCTTCAGTGAGAACTACTACCAAGCAACACTGTGTTTCAGTGCAAGGAGTCAGATTATGGAACAATTTTGGACCTGAATTAAAATCATGTACAATGCTTGGACAATTTAAACAAAAACTAAAGGAAGAAATACTCCAAACATATATCCAAGATGACATGTAAAATCACATAAGGATTGTCATATCCAGTCTGTGTTGTGTTGTTGCTTAGTTTTTTTTGGTCACATTTTGTCTTAGCTTTGTTCCGAATTGTAATCGCTCTTGTTTTGTTTTTCTTTTGAATTCTTGGATGAATATGGGTGGGCAATATATAAGCTGCGGCTTCAGCCATCACCCATTTCGGATAACTTATGTTGAACTGCATAATCAGAGGAGTTATTGTTTAATTTGACCTTGTTGGGTTTTTTCACCTTTGTTATATTATTCTGTTTCTTTTAATCTTTACTTTTAATCTATCTGAAATAAAGATTCATTCATTCATTCATTCATTCATCATATCCTGGAGCTGTGTATCCACTATTCTGCAAAGCTGTCTTAAGCTCTGACATTGTGAGCTCGAGGTCTAACATAATCATGTCCTCTTTCACTTCATGTTTTAAGTTTGCATTTTCTCTAGAGTTTATGCTGCCTTTGCTGTCTATGACTCTCACCAAGATGGTCTCCTCTATGCACTGCTGCAAATGCTCTATCTAGGACTTCTTCCTTTTCTTTGTCTGATACAGCCATCTTGTCCCCATCCACTAAAGCTGGAATTTTAACTGATACCCTTTTCCCACTCATTTTTTAAACATACCCCAGACATCACCTAGTTCTGTTTTCCTACCAAGGGTGTAACCAAATTCTCTCCATGTTGACCTTTTCCTGTTTTTAATAATCCTTCGAGCTACTGCCCTATTCTTTTTATACTAGTTTTCACTAGTCATATTCTTCCTCAGCTCTCTGAATGCCTTGCTTCGCTCTTTTATTGCAATACTACATTCGTCATTCCACCAGGGTACAGCCTTCTTCCTACCCTGTGTTGTTTTCTTAGGTATACTTGCTATTGCAGCATTCAGAATTTGATTGGTTACCTGACTTGAACACTCTTCTATGCCACCTTCTAATGTTACCAAATGACACGATTGAACACAGTATTGCCTAAATTTTCCCCAATCTGCCTTGTCAAAGCACCATCTTGTAAAACATTTTCCCTCTACATACTTCAGTTTTAATGACTGTTAAGTATTGGGAAGTGATCACTTCCCATAGTTGTCCTGTTCATAACCGTCCATTCACTAGTTGTCCTGTTCATAACCGTCCATTCACAGGTGCTCACTAAAGAATCAGATACCAGAGTCAGGTCAATACATGATAATGTGCCCCTATGCACATCCACCTTGGTACCTTCACCACTGTTTAGACAAATTAACGATCTTTCGTCTGACATCTCTTCCACAACATTTCCATTGTTTTCTCTATGTGTGCTTCCCCACAAGCTATTATGGGCATTAAAGTCTCCACACCATACCTCTTTCATATGCCCTTCCCCTGCCATAACACTGAAAATATCTGCTGTTAACTTCCTACATGGGTTGTAATAATCAGCTTAATATTTCCTTGTCCATTTGGCCTACATATTTCAATAATATTACACTCTATATCCTCAGGGGAGGGAATCACCCTATACACCAGGCCATCTTTAATGAAAGTGGCACATCCTCCTCCATTTACAGTGTTAATTCTATCCTGTCTGATTGAACTGTAACCTGGAATAACAAAATCTAAGTGAGGTTGAAGCCATGTCTCCTGTACACACACTACCTGTGGAACAACTTCTAGTTCAAAAAGATACTTTCTGAGTTCTTGTCCATTTGCTGTAAGACTCCTCGCATTCTACTGTAGTATGTGTAGTACCATAATTAAGGTCTTGTTTCAGCATGTGCAGTCTTCCCAGTTTCAGCTTTCAATAAAGGATGAATCTGGTCATCTGTGATATCTTTCACATCAAGGAAGCTTCCTGCTGCTTCCACAATGGTTTTGATTCTGTCACTTTTCTTTTTTAGCTGTGCAGCAACATTTATGGTGTGGCAGATAAAAGCTATAAAGGTTGTCCTCTTAACTATCAATGTGTCATCATCCATTTTGCATTTGTGAACACAAACATTCCTTGCAGCTGCACAATCCTGTGCTTGCATGGGACCCGTTGATAGCTGGGCTTCCATTTGAACTGAACTTCTTTGAGGAAGGCCTGCTGTGTTTCTATTCCTGCCTCTCTAACTGTCTTTAGAGTGTCCACATACAAGATTTTCTTAGTTATTCTGATTTTCTGGGCTTGTCTAGCTTCTCTCTGCACAACACATCCTCCATATGCAGCACTGTGCTCACCCCTGCAGTTGCAACACTTTACTTTGGCATCCTTGTCACATTTACCATATTCATGCTCCCCTCCACATCTAGCATATCTTAGCTTTCCCCTACATTGCTGAGCAGTGTGACCCATCCTTTGACATTTGTAGCACCTGAGTGGCTTTGGGATGTACTCTCTGACACTTCTTCTTCTTCCTCTTCTTTTAAATTTGATTGGCGGTTGGCAACCAGCTTACAGGTGCATTACCGCCACGTACTTCACTCCATATCATCACTGTATAGCTTTGTATCAGGAGTTCTTAAAGGAGTTCTGGACAACTCCTTATGTGTGAAAAAATTATCCGTCCTTGGACTGGAATACATGTATCCTGTTGGGACTGATTTAGGGAGTGTTTCCTCAAACTGAATCATGACAGACTGTGTGTCCTTCAGCAAACCTTCTTTTTTACTCTGTAGTCTTTTCACATCCTTCACCTTTCCTCCTTGGATCTTGTTTTTAACTTCTTCCATAGACATGCACAAAGGGACACCTGATATACCTCCCCTCAACTTAGCTGTCACACCAGAAACATGCGCCTTCATTTGTTCTCCATTTAGACATGTCATTGTCAGTATTTTCTGTTGCTGTTGTTTACTTGTGGCATCAATTAACAGCCGGTTATTCTTCAAGAACTTTGCAAACTTAACTCTCCCAATTTCTTTCTCAGTTGCTTTTGTTAGCTTAACCGGGTGATAGTGCTCCCCACCCTGACTGAACTCAATCACAACCTTTCAGTCATTCCCTACATCCTCAAACTGCCATCCATTTAGGCCAGTTCGTGTTTTCTTCGCATTGTTACTTCCTCCTGCATCACTCTCATCTGACCCGCTTCTAGGTCTTGTTGGCCCTCTAGCTGCTCTTTTCTGGCCTCCAGGCCTGGATAGTGTCCAGCCTACCTCATCTTTATCGTACCCGTCAGAGCTAGATGCTAGTGATGGGTCCGGCAACACCGATGCATCGGCGCATGCGTCGAGCTCATAGAGCAAAACCCTGTGTCGGTGTGCGTATCGCTTTTAGAAAGTCACGTGACCGATACAGTACCTGTATCGGTCATGAGACCAAACACTGACGCGCCAGCATTTATAAGGAAGCGCATCTGTCAACGGGATGCGTCTGCCCAAAGAATCTCTGATGTGTTGCGGATGGTTCATCGGCAAATTCCTCAAGAATTATGGAGCACAAGCAGCCTCAAGCTTAAAGAAAGTTTTCCGCCGTGTGGGACCATTTTGATCTCATATCGGAAAATAAGGTATTTGTTTTAATTTCCTTGTTGTTTCATCCTGTTCCTCTCAGAGCTTCCACTTGATCTATCTGAATTCCATTTCATTTCAAAGTGACTCTTAGTTAAGATAAGATAAGATAAAATAAGATAAGCCTTTATTAGTCCCACAATGGGGAAATTCCAGGATTGCAACAGCATAGTAGGATAGCAACACTCAGAGCAACAATCAGAAGGCAAGAAAAAACAAGAGCAGCGAGTATACATATGTACATATAAACATAAATATATAGCCACATGGTGTGGAGCGTTGTAGCTAGATGGAATAAATATATAGATATATAAACACACAGTGCGGAGCAATGTAGCTAGATGGATTAAATATATGAATATATAAACACACAGTGCGGAGCATTGTAGCTAGATGGAATAAATATGTAAATATATAAACACACACAGTGCGGAGCATTGTAGCTAGATGGAATAAATATGTAAATATATAAACACACACACAGTGCAGAGCATTGCAGCTAGATGGAATAGATATGTAGATATATAAATACACACAATGCGGAGCATTGTAGCTAGATGGAATAAATATGTAAATATATATATAAAAGTTTACTATATTGTTTACTATTCATATTTTTTTCTGCAGGTTAAATGTCGCATTTGTTCGACTGAACTTTCATATTTAAACAAAAGCACCTCCTCAATGCTGAGGCATTATAGGGCCAGCAGGCATGACAATGAAGTCCCAGATACACCCAGGATAGATTCAGGTATACAGCCATTCTACAACTTACTCACAGTTGCTTTATTGGTGAAGGCAGGGTGAAGGAGGGCTGCGTGTTTTAACTGACGCTGTTTCCACGTAAATTTTTTTCCCCCTCTTAAATAAAAGCTGAAAAGAATGCTGTTTCATTTTTGCTGAGCTTGGATTTTAAACTAGTGGAGTACAAGCAAAAAGATGACGACAGCAGCACTTTTTTAGGGGTGGTGGGTTTTTTTTTTTTGCTTTTTTTGTTTTTTTGTGGTTTTTTTTCTTTTGCTTTATTGATAATTAATTTCTATTAATTTATTCTTTACTTCATTTTTAACCATCAAGCTTCCAGGAAGCAGATGCTGGATGAGGCTCTGCTGAATTTCATCGTGAAGGACTGCCAGCCCCTCAACATTGTGGAGAGTGAAGGGTTCAGGGAACTGGTTCAGGCCCTTCAGCCCTCATATGTTTTGCCCACCAGAAAGGTTTGTGTGGAAATTATCTAAAGTAGTAGCTGATATATCCAATTTATTTAATCTTTAATTTAAATATATGGATTTTCTTTTGGTTTGACTTGGTGTAATTTTCAGACCATCAAACAAATGGTGGCCAAAAAGTACGAGGAACGAGAACGAATGAAAAAGGAAGTACAGCACGCTGTGGCAGTGAGTATAACAGCTGACGTTGACATCTGTGAACATAGAGGCATACTTGGCTCTTACCTGTCACTACATTAATGAGAATCTGCAGTTGTGTACATCTGTGTTGGGAGTGCAGTACTTTCCACAAAGTCACACTGCTGACAATTTGGCCCAAGTCAAAAGGGGCATGATGGAGGACTGGGCCATAACCAATAAAGTAAAGTGTCTTGTGACCGACGCAGCACCAAACATGATTGCATCCACTAGACAGCTCCAAATTCGGCACTCAATTTGCATTGCACATAGTCTCAATTTAGACGGGACCGTCTTCACAACAGCTGTCTGTACCCACTTCAGGCATGTCATTCAGCATTATTTGTTTGTTGTTGTTTGGAAATCATGTACTAAAATGCCAATTTGTTGTTTTTTTAGATAACCTTTGGCAACATCTCGACATCAAAGTGGGCAGGCAGACCAAAAGTGCCACAGCTGATGCCATCCAGGAGGTGCAGAGATACCTGGCAGAGGGCAATATTGCCAGGTCCCAGGATCTTATGAGATACTGGGACAACCAAAAGACAATCTATCCAAACGTCTTTCAGCTTGCCTTACAATTTCTCGGCACTCCAGCCTCATCTGTGCCGTGTAAGCGGGTGTTTTCTACAGCTGGAGAAGTTGTCAAAAAAGCGTAACAGACTGAATTTTAAAACGTTGGAAAAACGTATTTTTTTGAATAAAAATTTGTAAAAAAAAAAAAAAAAAATCCCAGTCCACAAGCATCCTCATTCATAACATGTTCACTTAGATTTTCACGTTATGATGCATGTTCACATTATTTATTGACTATCTAAAAATATCAACAATATTTTAAATTAAAAATGAAGATATGAAATAATACAATATAAAATACAATGACTTAAATTATATACTGCTCAGAAAAATAAAGGGAACACTAAATATACACATCCTAGATTTGAATGAATGAAATATTATTAAACACTTTGTTCTTTACATAGTTGAATGTGCTGACAACAAAATCACACAACAGCATGTGAAATTTGATTGACAATCAGTGTTGCTTCCTAAGTGGACAGTTTGAGGGACAGTGTTCCCTTTATTTTTTGGAGCAGTATATTATTGTATATACTAGGTCATCAAATCAGTGTCAGTTGAGTCTGTCAACTAGGTTGCCTGTAGAGATTTTTAAGGTCCAGCAGGTGTCAGTATTCAGTGACACAGTATCAACACAGTATATACAGTTTTGCAATGTGTCGAAACACATCATGACACCTCATCTACCCAACACTACGATGCCATAATGTTACAGACAGCGTAGTTTTTGCTATCTGCCACAAACAAATCAATCCTACCGCCAGCCAAACACAGATGTAAATGTGGTCCCGATCTTCTTCTCTTCGATGCCTTCCAGTCCTCCAAGGCTGTCCAGTCGCTGCTGACTGTTATGACATGAAATGTGAAGTCAAAACATCACAAAGCTATGAGGAAAATGTCATAAAGCTAAAGGAAAAGGTCACAAACTGATGAGTTTAACGTCACAAGGCTATCAGGATTACGCCATAAAGCTATGAGGAAAATGTCACAAAGCTATGGGGAGATCGTCACAAAGCGATGAAGACAACGTCACAAGCGATAAGAGGAAAACGTCACAGAGCTATGAGTAAGATGTCACAAAGCTATGGAGGACGTCACAAAGCTATGAGGAAAACATAATCAAGTCTGTGGTGGTAATGCACCTTTGAGCTGGTTGTCAACCACCAATTGAATCAAAGATAAGAAGATGAAGATTATTCTTCTTCTAGCTGTAGTCCGTATCTGAGTCTCATCTCATATTCTTCTTCTTTTAGACTTGATTGGTGGTTGATCCACCAGCCCATGATGTCTGTGAACTTAAAGATCCCACTTAACATCCTTGGTGGAGGATGCAGTGATCTTCCTCCTTCACCGTTCTCTGTCCCACCTGGAGAAGCCCGGGAATGTGGTGAGGATCATGTTCTTTGACTTCTCCAGTGCTTTCAACACCATCCAACCGATGATCCTGAAGGACAAGCTGCTGCGCGCAGGGGTGGACCAGCACCTGTCATCATGGATCCTGGACTACCTCACGAACCGGCCTCAGTTTGTGAGAACCCGGGACTGTGTGTCCGACACGATCATCGGTAGCACGGGGGCCCCCCAGGGAACGGTGTTGGCTCCCTTCCTGTTCACTCTTTATACTGCGGACTTCTCACACAACACAACACACTGCCATCTATAGAAGTTCTCTGATGACTCTGCGATTGTTGGCCTCATCTCCAATGGAGATGAAGCTGAGTACAGAGGGCTTATCCAGGACTTCGTGGACTGGTGCCATCGGAACTGACTCCAGATCAACGCGAGGAAAACTAAGGAGCTGGTGGTGGACTGCCACAGGCATGGACAACCCCTCACAGCACCAGTAAATATACAGGGAACAGACATTGAGATGGTGACATCCTACAAGTACCTGGGTGTTCATCTGAACAATAAACTGGACTGGTCACACAATACTGACGCACTCTACAAGAAGGGACAGCGCAGGCTGTTCCTACTGAGGAGACTCAGGTCTTTTGGTGTACAAGGGGCGCTGCTGAAGACATAATTCTATGACACGGTGGTGGCATCAGCCATCACTTTTGGAGTGGTCTGCTTGGGCAGTGGCATTACTGCAGCCGATAGGAAGAGACTGAACAAACTGATCAAGAAAGCTAGCTCTGTTCTGGGGCATCGCCTTGACCCGGTGGAGGAGATAGGAGAGAGAAGGACGGCGGCTAAACTGTCATCTCTGCTGGAGTCCCGAGTTCCACCCTATGCAGGACATACTGAATGCACTGAGGAGCTCATTTAGCAGCAGACTACATCATCCCAGGTGCACAACCGAGAGGTTTCGCAGGTCCTTCCTGCCAATGGCTGTCAGACTGTACAACCTAAGCAGGGCTGCTCGCAGAGATAACAACCTAATAGTTTTTGAATGCAAAAGATGCAATAGACTTACACAATGGGCCCCTCTGGCATACAACTAGGAAACTACCGGTCGCTATGGAGGGTGAGAATATGTATGGGCACATAATCATACCATGTAGGATAACTAAGTAGACGGTTGTGCTGTTTCATCCCATCTAGCAACAATGCTCTGCACTGTGTGTGTTTATATATTTACATATTATTCCATCTAGCTACAATGCTCCGCACTGGGTGTGTTTATATTTATATATCTATATATTTATTCCATCTAGCTACAATGCTCCGCACTGTGTGTGTTTATATATCTACATATTATTCCATCTAGCTACATTGCTCCGCACTGTGTGTGTTTATATATCTACATATTATTCCATCTAGCTACATTGCTCCGCACTGTGTGTGTTTATACAGTATATTTTCATATTTATTCCACCTAGCTGCAATGCTCCGTACTGTGGTTGTTTATATATCTACATATTTATTCCATTTAGCTACAATGCTCCGCACTGTGTGTTTATATACTCATATATTTATTCCATCCAGCTACAATGCTCTGCACTGTGTGTCTGTGTATATATACAGTATATATATAGTATATACTGTATATATATATAGTAATATGTACATATGTATATTAGCTGCTCTTGCTTTTTTTTCTTGCCTTCTGATTGTTGCTCTGAGTGTTGCTATCCCTGTGCTGTTGCAATCCTGGAATTTCCCCGTTGTGGGACTAATAAAGGCTTATCTTAACAAGTCCTCAGCTGCTTTCCAATGTAGCCCCTTAATGCCAAGATATTTTTCTGCTGCTTTCACAAAGATTTTGACTTTTTCTGTTTTCTTGGAAGTCTGCGCAGTGCAGTTTATCACATCTACCACAAATAAGACAAAATTATTTTCCTTCAAAACCAGAGTATGCACTGCAAGTCTGCACACTTTCCTTGTTAAGAGTCCACTCCTTTGATGACGTCATAGCGACTCCTATGACCTTTGTGAGTACTATGAGTAGCGAGTCCTATGATCTTTGATGATGTCATAGCGAGTCCTATGATCGTGAGTGATGCGTGCCTTTGTGCTATGGTCTATATGATGTCATAGACATGTAGACATCGTAGGTGCATCATAGGACAGCATGTAGAGATCATAGGAACATTATAGGCGACACACACAAGACAGACACACACACACAGATTTCTTGAATTTTAATATGACTAGTACATACCCATGCATACCCATCCATGCCCATAGAAACCAAGTATAAGCAAGTATTTCTGCATGCCCCTTGGTGAAGGGTCTCCTCCTGTCTCAGACGGCTGTGTTGTTCAGACATGCCTGCGGCGTACTGCTGGAACCTCAGGTGCTTCATCTTCACAGCATCTTTTCTGACGTGCAGCAGTTCTCATTCTATTGCTTTCCGTCTGGTGGGTCGTCGTCTTCTTCGTTCAGACCACTGGTTGAGGGATAGGTGCTTCGTAATTCTAGTTCATGGACAGGATCATGAAAATAGATCTGAGCAAAAAGTGGCTTTCGACCCTGTTCAGGAAGGCCCATGCATGCCCGTAGAAACCAAGAAACCGGAGCACCTGGAAAAATCAGCGCTTTGCTTGGCATTTTACACATTTGTAGTGTAGACTGGCATTCTTCAAGGTTACACATTTTTACTGTCAGCACCTCTTTAAAAACGACATTGCAGAGAAAGCGACACTTTTGCTTAGTTTCTTCATCTTGAGCGCTTTGCTTGGCATTTTACACATTTGTAGTGTAGACTGGCATTCTTCAAGGTTCCACATTTTTACCATGTCAGCACCTCTTTAAAACCGCATTGCTCAGAAAGCGACGCTTTTGCTTAGTTTCTTCATCTTGAGCAAGAATACGAAGACTGCTTGATCTGGCAACTCTGGTCGCGGCAACATAGAATTGGCCATGGCTGAAGAAATCTGTTGTGCAGAAAACACCAATGCACTGTAAAGACTGGCCCTGTGACTTATTCACCTTTGCAATTTTGAGCCATATGACATCATCAAGACACATTAGTCTCTAGGCATCGTGAGTGATGGTCTATATCAGGGGTCACCAACGCGGTGCCCGCGGGCACCATGTCGCCCACAGGGACCACATGTGTCGCCCGCAGGCCTGTTCTAAAAATAGCACAACTCGCAAGTGAGCTGCAGATGTAATTTTTTCTGCCGCTATTTCTTATTTTATATTTTTTATATTTTTTAAAATCACACTTGCATTTATATAGATTTTAAAATGACAATGTCTTAAAAATAAAAAAAAAAGAAAATATGTTTATTATACGTAAAGTTAAGGTGAACTCTGACCTAGTTCAAAGGTCAGTATTGTGCGCATGACAAAACCTTCGCACTTGTGGAGCGTAAGCTTAGCTAGCAGGCAGTTAAGATGGTGGGCACAGTGCGGTTTCCAAGCCCAAAAACATGGCAAAAAAAGACAGAAAATTTATCATTTTCAAAGTGAGCGGGAGGAAGAGTTCTTTTTTACTACTGTGAAAGGAAGCTGCGTGTATTTCATTTGCGGGGCGATGGCGAAGCGCCACTTCACTACCCACTCTTTTTGGGGGTTTTTTTGGACTTATCTTGTACCCGTAGGTAGATTTGTTCTGCAGTCCGGTAACAAGCCACCAGCCGCTGCGTGCACAAGCGCCCCTTAACTCCCTAACCTGCATGTTTTTGCATGAAAAATGAGAACATGCACCACCAGAACATGCAAACTCCACACAGATCACTGTTGGCCAGGGATCGAACCCACGATCCCCCGGCCGAGGGTAAACTGCTGCCGCGGTGCTAACCACTGCGCCACCGTGCATATAAGCACTCTCAGTGCTTGTTTAGTTTCTTCTCATGAAAGGACAGTGCTGGTTGCTCAAGCATGATTCTTGGCAAGAACTGTATGGATATAATTCCAGTGAAGAAGAACACACAAAAGTGTGTTTATTAAATGTAACAGATTTTGAGCAGAATTGCAGCAGATTTGTTCAGTTAAAAATGTGATAAGATTTATTTAATATGAAAGTTGATTTTTCTTAAATGTTGCATAACTTTTTCAAACATGGTTCAACATAGTTCATGAATTAAAAGGGTTTAGTTTTTTATGGTTAAAAGGGACTGGTGAAAACTGGACATTTTTTTATGAAATGTAGAAGGGATCATTGAACAATTGCTGAGATTAATAAAAATAAAGTGTTGAACATTGATCTTGTCTGTTACCCACTCTAAGTTATTGATAATTATTTATTTATATATATATATATATATATATATATATATATATATATATATATATATATATACTGTACACACACACACACACACACACACACACACACATATATATATATATACTGTATATATATACACACACACACAATTTGTTATTTTAGAGGAGTGTGTCAAGCTGGTGCCCTTCACATGACTCGATACCCATGAAGTAGCTCTTGGTTTCAAAAAGGTTGGTGACCCCTGGTCTATATGATATCATAAAGACACATTGTGTATTTGATGGCATTGTGAGTCCGATGTTGCCTGATATCATCGGGTCATCATAGGACATCATGCAGACATCATAGGGCATCCTATGATGTGTGCTGTGTATATGACGTCATATAGATGGCATATCTTTATGACAGCATCATGAGTTCTATGATGTCTGAGATCATAGGATCATCATAGGACATTAGGCAGACATCATAGGCCATCCTATGATGTCCTGTGATCGTGACAAAGATTTCATGCAGACATCATAGGGTGTCCTATGATGTGCGATGTGTATATGACGTCATATAGATGGCATATCTTTATGACGGCATTGCGAGTCCTATGATGCCTGAGATCATAGGATCATCATAGGACATTAGGCAGACATCATAGGCTGTCCTATGATGTCCTATGATTGTGACAGACACACAGAGATTTCTTGAATTTATAGTGATAAGAGTGACTAGTACATAGCCGTGCATACCTGTCCATGCCCGTAGAAACCAAGTATAAGCAAGTATTTCTGCATGCCTGTTGCTGAAGGGTCCTCCTGTCTCAGACGGCTGTGCTGTTCACAGTCATGCCTGCGGCGTACTGCTGGAACCTCAGGTGTTTCATCTTCACGGCATCTTTTTTAACGTGCAGCAGTTCTCCTCATTCTATTGCGCTCCATCTGGTGGGTCTTCTTCTTTGTTCAGACCACTGGCTGAGGGATAGGTGCGAATTTCAGTTCATGGGCAGGATCATGAAAATAGATCTGAGCAAAAAGTGGCTTTCGACCCTGTTCAGGAAGGCCTGTGCATGCCCGTAGAAACCAAGAAACCGGAGCACCTGGAGAAAATCAGCACTTTGCTTGGCATTTTACACATTTGTAGTGTAGACTGCCATTCTTCAAGGTTACACATTTTTACTGTGTCAGCACCTCTTTAAAAACGACATTGCAGAGAAAGCAATGTCAGGCAAAAACTTTCCACAGATTCAGGACTATTTAAAACAGCTAGATAGAAAATTTACAGCTATCACAGTCTCTGAAACTTGGCTTAATGAAGAGCAGGCTTCTCTGATGGCAATAGAGGGATATCAGATGTTTTATATTAACCTCTTGCACTCCGGGATACCGCGGGCGGTCACGTCTCTGCGTCCTAGGGCGCACGACTAGGACACACACTGTGCGTCCTAGGGTGCACTGAAAGAAAAAAAAGCTGCAGACACAGCCGCGAACAGAAAGCCAAAGGAGTGCTTTGATTGGTTTAGATTTGATTGACCTCTCATTCGACTAATAAGAGCCTTGAATTGGGTTTCTGAAACCTTGAAGAACCAATGACTGAAAACCTAGCAAGAAGGACCCGCCTACCAACGGCTGCGAATACAGCCAGCCAATTGAAGCAGAGAACTTCGACAATTGAAAGCGTACGTCCCGTGCATAAACTCTCTTTTGTGTAAGCCGCTGGGTGACACACACGCGTTCGCCAGTCTTTTTTTCTTACTACTGTTCTTATTTGTTTTGAAAAATCATTCGCCAAAACAGCAATCATGGAAGCGCAAAACCGCAATAATGGAATTATGGTTTGACCGGGTCGCGTGACCAGAACCACGAGTCCGTAACAAGCGGACCAGCGTCATGTTCGTCTGACAATGAGGAAGAGAAGTTCGCCAGCGACACTGCTGTTGTGGACAGGTAAGTGTTATAAGCTAAATTATTCTTTATCCCTGAAAATTGTAATCAAAATGACTTTTGACCGATCGGTAAATTACAACTGTGTGTCATCGCAACATGATGGACCGGTCCGTGCACCGCGTCCGGACCGTGAACGCCCCCCCCCCCCCCCGCTACTCTTCTGTAGCGGATTGCAGATATTATTGCAGATATTTTAGTACAACTGTACGTAGTAGACCGCGGCACACCGTCCCCGCAGTCCGTCGTGTAGCGATGGGCGATGTCCGTCCTTTGTAGTGGGGGGGGAGTTGTTATCTTCTACATTACAGATATTTTAGTATAATTGTTAGTGCACTGTAGGTTATTTTTTCTTGTAAAAAAAAGCCACACATTTTTTATGTGGCATGCTTCTTTGTGTGTGGGGGCTTGTTTGTTCATTCATTCATTCATGAATGAATAAACAACCCCCCCCACACACACACATAGCCCTGAGTGTCACCTTTCATTAGAGCCCAACATCAAGCTTCTATATTGAATCATTCAAAAGTTATAGACGTTTTTCCAAACTGTGCCATTTGGCACAATTTGGCACAGTTCAAAAACGCCTGGGAACAACCTGTGAAGAAAGCTGTCTAATATATTCATTTTTTGTGGTATTGTTACAAAATTTTGACTTCAGCTGGGTAACACTTGGTTCTACATTTCTGTTGCATTTTCCAGCCCGGATCTGACAGCTGTGTGTTATTTGCAAGCATTTGTATCCAAAAAAACACCCAGGCGAAATTTATTTTCTTCAAGTTCAGTATGTTTAGATGACTGTTACTCAGGGGCAGGAGCACTTAGAGAGATTATGACTGTTTTGCCAAAAAATTCAAAGTGTTTTCTTTTAAATGAGACCAACCCCATGAAGATGCTGCAAAGGGTTGAAGAACAGTTTTTGATTTACTTTGGGTACATTATTTTTAGGCGTTTTTAGGGAAATTGACCAGAGTGCAAGGGGTTAATAGATCTCAAAAAAAAAAAAAAGGGTGGTGGTGTTGCACTGTATATTGATGACCTGTATAGGTGTAAACTTGTAAATGGAATGTCTTTTGCACTACCAGGGATTCTGGAATGTGTTACTGTTGAGATTGACCAGGATAAAACAAAAAAATCTAATTATAAGTTGTATATATAGAATGCCGGGAACATGCGTTGAGACATTTAGAGATAAGTTAGTCGAGCTGTACAATAATATAACAAATAAGAAAATGGTTGTAATCTCTGGAGACTTCCAATATTGATTTACTAAATCCATTTCAACAAAATGTAATTACAGAGTTCATTAATTCTATGTACAGTATGAGTCTATATCCCACAATAACACATCTCAGTAGAATCACAGTCCACACTGCTACACTTATTGATAACCTGTTTGTTAATGTTATTGATAGGAAAATAGAAAGTGGATTATTGATAAATGACATAAGTGACCATTTGCCAGTCTTTGCACTTATCCATGGCCACATGCGGGCCAATACAGAAAAAACTTTAAAATCTTTCAGATACAAATCACAAAATGCAATCAGTTCTTTTAAAGAGGACCTGCTGAAACAAGACCGGACAAAAGTCTATGTATCAAATGTAAATGAAGCCTATGACACATTCATGAACACTGTAACCACTCTTTATGAAAAAAATTGTCCATTAGTAAAGAAAAAGCTTAAACAGAAATTTGCCGACAAGCCATGGTTAACCAAAGGATTACAAAAAGCGTGTAAAAAGAAAAATTCATTATATAAAGCCTTTCTAAAGAAAAGGATGAAAGAAGCAGAGCAGCAGTATAAAACATACAAAAATAAGTTAATATATATAATGAAATGTAGTAAAAGAGACTATTATAGTAAAGAACTGGAGAAAAACAGAGATATCATTAAAAATACATGGACATTACTTAACAATATTCTTGGAAATAAAAACAGAAATACAAGTTACCCAACCAATCTTTCAAAGAAAAAAAAATGACTTGCGTGTGAATGCAGTCTCACCTGCAGATGAATTTAATAAATTTTTTGTTGACATTGGTCCTAATTTGACTCGAGAAATACCCATTATGGCATCTGCAGGTGATGCAATAAGCAATGCTATAAAAGGCTCCATTTTCATGAAGAACACAGACAAGAGAGAGGTTATTGAAATTGTTAAATCGTTTAAAAGTATCATCTGTGGATTGTGATGGTATTGACATGCTTTTAGTCAAAACTATCACTGAATGCTTAGTGAAGCCACTGACGTATATCTGTAACCTGTCTCTCCAAACAGGTATATTTCCCAGTGCAATGAAAACAACTCAAGTAATTCCGATATACAAGACGGGTGACAGAGGGGAATTTTCAAACTATAGACCAATTTCACTATTGCCACAATTTTCCAAGATACTTGAAAAATATTCTGTGAGAGAATTGACAACTTCATAATGAAGAATAATTTATTGTGTGAGCAGCAATATAGGTTCAGACACAAGAGGACAACTGCATTTGCTCTAATGGAATTTATAGAAAAAATATCAACTGCTGTAGAAAATAAAGAGTATTCAGCTGGGGTATTCATGGATCTTAAAAAAGCATTTGATACAGTGGATCATAAATTATTGTTAATGAAACTACAAAATTATGGTACTGGGGGGTAGGACTGTCCTGGTTATGTAGTTACTTAAAGAACAGATATTAGTATGTATGTGTTGGTAGCAAAAACTCACAGTTACTGAAGGTTACTTGTGGAGTCCCACAGGGTTCAGTTTTGGGGCCATTGTTATTCAATATGTATATAAATGATATTATGGAGATGAAATAACCAGATCGACTTTCCGAGCAGACAAACTTTATTTCACTGTCACATCTTCCCCCAAGACAATTGCCCTTACCCCCCCAGCCCTTTGATCTCCATGCTCTCTCAGTCTGACAGGAAAACTACTGAACTCTACAGCATGGGTCCCCCACACTGCCCCCCCCCCCCCAGAGTCTCAGACTGGGTGTTAACTCTCCCGTCCTCATGGCTTCAGTCTCCACCCATAGCTGCTGTAACGGGGGGTCCTTGGCTCTGCAATGCTGCTGTGCCGGTGGGGGGTTCCTGGGGGTGCGTCCGTCTGTGGAGGGACAATGGGGGGGGGGACATTCAGCATGCTCGTGTGACTGCTGTGATGAATCATTTACCTGGGAGCTCTCAGTGGGGGTCTTCCTCGCCGAGGAGGTCGAGCCAACTGCAGCTGCTCGTCTGCCACAACAAAGGCGGGCTTCAGCCTATCTATACAGATTCTCTCCCGGCAACCCCCCAGGTCTAACACAAAATGTTTGTCCCCGGTTTCCAGCACTCTGAACGGGCCATCGTAGGGTGGGCACAATGGGGTCCAGTGGGCATCGTGCCTGACAAACATGAACGCCGCGTCCTTCAAGGTTTTTGGCACAAACGTGTGGGGAAAACAGTGGTGGGCCGGGCCAGGGAGCGTCCGTGCGTCTGCGCTATGCTGCGAACGCAGGGACGGATGGGTGTTCGGCACGGGGTTATCTGGTAAAAACTCCCCGGGGAGCAGCAGGGGCTGCGTAAAAACCAGCTCTGCTGGGGAAGCCGCTAAATCCTCCTTCGGTGTGGAGTACAACCTTAATAGAACCCACGGCAACCGGTCCACCCAATTTGCATCCGTAAGCGAAGCCCTGAGCGCTGCCTTCAGTGACCTATGGAAACGCTCGCATAACCCATTGACCTGTGGGTTGTACGTGTTTGCGCAATGAATTGAGATGCCCAGGCTTCAGGCCATCATGGACCAGAGGTTGGAAACAAACTGCGGGCCCCGATCGGACGTGATGTCCGAAGGGGTGCCAAAACGTGCCACCCATGTTGTTAAAAAGGCACGTGCCAAGTCCGCGGACGGGGTGGTTAGTGGGACTGCTTCGAGCCATCGCGTGGTGCGGTCCACCACTGTCAGGAGGTGCGTGAACCCCTGCGATGGCGGGAGGGGGCCGACGAGGTCCACGTGAATGTGGTCAAACCTCTTAGCTGGGATATGGAACGGCTCAAGGGGGGCCTTTGTGTGCCTGTGCACTTTGGATCGTTGGCACACTACACAGGCTGCAGCCCACTCTTTCACCTGTTTGCGCAGGCTCGGCCAGACAAACTTTGCTGCCACCATTTTGATTGACGTGCGTACGCTCTAGGTGTGCCTGGGAGTGAACCGACTCAAAAACGCAGCGTCACCAAGCGCGTGGTACTCAGAACTCAGAACTCAGAACTCAGAAAAGATTTATTGCCAAGTACATTAACAGATACAACTGATAATATACGAGGGATTTGACTTGACACAGAAAACGACCTGCATTTCCGGTGACACGGCGGCATCTGTGAACGCGCCTGTCATCAGATGGGTACAGGATGCATAGGGAAGAAAGGATAATACAATAGGAAGGAGCAAAAAAACCATTGATTGTCAGAATAATTCAATTCAATTCAATTCAACTTTATTTATATAGCGCCATTTCACAACAACAGTCATCTCATAGCACTATCAACTGTAGGGAGGACCCCCACAGTTGCAGAAAGACCCCAGCAATCAGGCGATCCCCTGTGAGCAAGCACTTGGCGACGGTGGAGAGGAAAAACTCCCTTTTAACAGGAAGAAACCTCCAGCAGAACCAGGCTCAGGGAGGGGCAGTCATCTGCTGTGACTGGCTGGGGGGTGAGGGGATAGAGAAGAAGAAAAGAACAGACATGTAGAGAGCAAACAGCACGATGGGGACTCAATCTATGGGAGAGAACAAACAAATGTTAATGACCAGCAAAAAAAAAAAAAAAAATATTTCATAGAGAGTGAGGAAAGGAGTGAGGCCCAGTGCATTACTGGAGGTCCCCCGGCTGACTAAACCTATTAGCAGCATAACTAAGGGAGGGTTCAGAAAACACATGATCCCTCCCTAATTGTAGGCTATATCAAAAAGGTAGGTTTTAGCCCTATTCTTAAAAACAGAGATCGAGTCTGACTCCCGAATCCAGATTGGCAGCTGATTCCACAGGAGAGGAGCTTGATAACTGAAGGCTCTGCCTCCCATTGTACTTTTGGAGATTCTAGGTATTACAAGTAAACCTGCATTTTGGGAGCGTAGTGCTCTGTTAGGATGATACGGTAGTATCAGATCTTTTAAATAAAAAGGAGCCTGATTGTTTAGAGCTTTGTAAGTAAGAAGAAGGATTTTAAACTTAATTCTAAACTCTATGGGAAGCCAATGAAGGGAGGCCAGAACCGGAGAGATATGATCTCTCTTTCTAGTACCTGTTAAAACTCTTGCTGCAGCATTTTGGATCAGCTGAAGACTTTTTAAAGATGTTTTAGGACAGCCTGATAATAAAGAATTACAATAATCTAATCTCGAGCTAACAAAAGCGTGGATCAGCTTCTCAGCATCACTCTGAGACAAGATGCTCCTAATCTTGGCAATATTACGCAAATGATAGAAGGCAGTCTTAGAAACAAATTTAATATGTGAATTGAAGGACAAATCCTGATCAAAAATAACTCCGAGGTTCCTCACAGAGCTATTAAGAGAAAGAGTAACTGCATCCAAACTGAAAGTTTGATTTGGAAAGGAATTTCTAAGGTTTTTTGGACCAACAAGAATGACTTCAGTCTTATCTGAATTTAATAGCAGGAAATTACAAGTCATCCAAACTTTGATTTCCTTAAGACAGGCTTCTAACTTGGCTAATTGATTAGTATCATCTGGCTTCATTGACAGGTATAATTGTGTGTCATCTGCATAACAGTGAAAATGTATACAGTGCTTTCTAATAATGTTGCCTAACGGAAGCATATATAAACTAAAAAGAGTAGGGCCAAGCACAGATCCCTGTGGAACTCCATGACTAAGCTTTGAGCTGAGAGAAAACTCATCATTTACATGAACAAACTGGAACCTATCAGATAAATAAGATCTAAACCACTGCAACGAAGTTCCATTAAGTCCAACATAGTGTTCTAATCTATCAAGTAGAATATTATGATCAATAGTATCAAAAGCTGCACTAAGATCTAAAAGGACAAGTACAGAAACTAGTCCATTATCAGATGCAATGAGGAGGTCGTTAGTGACCTTCGCTAAGGCTGTTTCAGTGCTATGATGGATTCTAAACCCAGATTGAAACTCCTCAAATAAACCATTTCCCTGCAGGTGGTCAAATAATTGCGTAGCAACAACTCTTTCTAAGATTTTTGAAATGAAAGGGAGATTAGAGATTGGTCTATAGTTAGCTAAAGCTCCTGGATCTAGCGTTGGCTTTTTGAGTAAGGGTTTAATTACAGCCGTTTTAAAAGCCTGCGGTACATGGCCTAAAGTTAATGAAGAATTGATTATATGAAGAATAAAGCTACCAATAAGTGGGAAGACTTCTTTAAATAACCTGGTAGGAATAGGGTCTAAAAGACAAGTTGAAGGTTTGGATGAGGAAACTATTTTGTCTAACTCACAAAGGTCGATTGGAGTAAACTCATCAAGACAGACATCAATAGAAGGAGTTGTAGTAGTTACAGTATTTAAGTTAACTGTGGGAAGAATCTGATTGATTTTATCTCTGATGGATGAAATTTTATTATTGAAAAAGTTCATAAAGTCCTGACTAGTAAGCTCTAAGGGGATGCTAGGATTGACAGAGTCCTGACTCTTTGTCAACCTGGCTACAGTACTGAAAAGAAACCTGGGATTATTCTTGTTCTCTTCTATTAATGCAGAGTAATAACTCGTTCTAGCTTTTCTAAGAGATTTTTTATAAATTAAAAGATGATTTCTCCAAGCTAAATAGATTTCATCTAAATTAGTAGAGCGCCATTTTCTTTCTAATTGACGAGTCTTCTGTTTTAAGCTACGAGTTTCTGTGTTGAACCAAGGAGTTAAAAATCTCTGATTAGACTTTTTCTTTTTTAAGGGGGCCACCAAGTCTAGAGCCTGATGCAGAGAAGCTGAAACACTATCCACCATGTTATCAATTACAGAAGGAGCAAGCTGTCTATAGCTTATTTCCGTTGTGTTGACACATGGCATAGAGGAAACAATCTGCATAAATTTGGAAACAGCATCATCTGAGAGGCATCTACTGTGATAATATTTTTCTTTAGGAGCCAAATAGTCAGAAATAGTAAAATCAAAGGTTAACAGACAATGGTCTGACAGTACAGGGTTATGAGGAGACACTACAAGATTTTCTATTTCTATGCCATATGTCAGAACAAGGTCCAATGTATGGTGGAGGTAATGAGTAGAATTTCCTACTTTCTGAGAAAACCCAATCGAGTCTAATATTGAATTAAAAGCCACATTAAGGCAGTCACTATCTACATCCACATGTATATTAAAGTCCCCTACTATAATTATTCTATCAGATTTCAGCACTAAATCAGCTAAGAAATCAGGAAATTCGGATAAAAATTCTGAATAGGTTGATGGGGGACGATAAACTATGGCAAATAAAATTGGGTTTAACCTGGAATTGCTAAAGTGCCCAACACTGAGGACCAGGCCCTCAAAGGAATTATAACATGTTTTTTGCTTTACATTAACTAGTAATTTGGAATGGTAAATTGATGCTACTCCTCCTCCACGACCAGAACTTCTGGGATTTTGACAGTTTAAATAACCAGAGGGAGTTGATTCATTTAAACCAACATAATCCTCTTGTCCTAACCAAGTCTCTGTAAGGGAAATTAAATCAATCTGATGATCAATTAACAGATCATGGACTAACAGAGACTTGGGAGTTAGAGACCTAATATTTAATAAACCACATTTAATTTTTAAATTATGAGGAGGAACAGAGGCCAAATCATTCAATTTAGAGGCTTTATGTTTAATTTGAGTTTTACCAATATTTTGCTTTATCACTTTGGGATGCTTATACATTATATTTTTATTTATTTTGGAGGGAGCAGACAACGATTCTCTGATGGGGAAGACAGGGGCTAAGCTGAGGGGTGGCGGATGAAGAGGAGCTGCAGAGAGGCGTGTAAGACTGCGACTCTGCTTCCTGGTCCCAACTCTGAGTAGTCACGGTTTTGGAAATTTGGATAAAAAAGATGCCAGATTGTTAGATAAATGAGAAGCACCATCCAAAGTGGGATGAATGCTGTCTCGTCTCATAAGACCAGGTTTTCCCCAAAAAGAGCTCCAATTGTCAATGTAGCCCACGTCATTTTTAGGACACCACACAGACAGCCAGCGGTTCAAGGATGACGAGCGACTAAACATGTCATCACTGGTCAGATTGGGGAGGGGCCCAGAGAATACTACAGTGGCAGACATCGTTTTTGCAAACTCACACACCGATTCTACATTAAGTTTCGTGACTTCCGACTGCCGGAGACGGATGTCATTAATGCCGGCGTGAATAACAATTGTGGAATATTTACAGTTACTTTTAGCCAGCATTTTCAAATTTGACTCGATGTCGCCTGCTCTGGCCCCAGGAATGCATGTGACTATGGCCGCTGGAGTCTCTAGGTTCACGTTTCTGACTACAGAGTCGCCAATGATCAGAGTTTTTTCCTCAGCGGGTGTGTCGCTGAGCGGGGAAAAACGATTAGAAACGTGAACAGGTTGGTGGTGAACCGGGGCTTTGCGACTAGGCTTCCTTCTCACCGTCACCCACCCAGTCTCCTCGCTGCTGAGGAGAGCCGGGGAACCGGTGACAGGGGGACCTAAGCTAGCTAGCTCCGCTGCAGCTAATGGGCGTCCGTCGAGATTAACTGGCGCAGACGGTGTTTCAATGCAGCGGAGCCGGGATTCCAAATCAGACAACCTCGCCTCGAGCGCCTCAAAAAGACAACATTTATTACATTTACCGTTATCACTAAAAGAGGCAGAGGTGTAGCTAAACATCTGACAGAGAGAGCACACCAGAGGAGGAGAGGAAAGAGAGCTAGTAGCCATAGTTAGTGGCTCGAGAGCTGGAGAGCAAACCACACAGGCAGACCGCAAAACAGGAAGTGACGATACGTTACCACAAGGTAGAATAGTGGTCATAAATGATCAATATTATGATTACAAGAAAAAAAAGCCCTCAATGCACAGTTAGCAGATAAAAAAGTACACAAGGACACAGAGAGAGCAGTGAGTGAATAATCTTTTCCCTCAGTTTTGTGAATCAGTGTGGATGTAGTGTTGAATGAAGGTGTTTGTATCAGTTAAGAACAACAAGGTCTCTTTGGCAGGAGATGTTTAGTCTAGCTGCTGGCATTGTCCTTGGGCCATGCAGCTGGCTGTCCGAAAGGCCGTGGAGCTCAATGTTTTGAAAACAAAGAACTGCAGATAATCTGGAGGATTTGTGTGAGGGGAGTCAGATTCGTCGAATAGTACTGATCTCAGAGAGAAAAAACTTTATATTCTCTTACAGATTCAGTACTTAATCCTTCATTGCTGGACGTTGAATCCTTCATGGACGGCTCTCAGCGTAATCATGATGTAATCCACCTTCCGAGACAGTTCTCCATTTGCCGCTATCAGAGTCCTCTCCATTTTTTCAATTTGATGGTTGAACCTCACCTGGCCAGCGTTTTGATAGGTTGTGTCCATCTTCATCAATTTACGGTACACCAGGATAATCCCAGATCCAATCAGAACGATCCCAATCACCATTACTACAAAGACGTACAAATCTTCTACATCTTCGAAGGAAAGATCAGACAGGCACAAGAGTTTCCAATTACTTGTGTCCCTCAAATAGCCCGCAGCAGCCGTTCCTGCGGGGCAAACAACCTCCCCCGGGGCACTTTTCCTCGTTGAAAAAATAGTGTCAATTGCGTTCAAAGCCCAGCTTATTAATTCCATAATTTCTTTCGATAATCGGCAGTAAAGACGCAGACAGACGATAGCAAGCTGGGATCCAGGTACACCGGGCACCGGGCACCGGGCACCGGGCATGGGCGGCCCATGGGGATGTCACAGAATGGGGGGGGGGGGGTCCATCTTGCATAACTCTGCTCTCCAGCCTTAACCCTGTTGGTCCGGACTGGAGCGCGCACACGTCCGCATCGCCGATCTGCTCCGCGGCCATGGCCGTGTAATCTATCCCTACGTAGACTGGGGCCACTAATGCACGCAAGAGGCAGTCCGCCACCACGTTGAGTTTACCGGCCACATGCTGAATGTTGGTCGTAAACTCCGAGATCGCGGCCAGCTGTCTCTGCTGCCGGTCCGGCCATGGTTCCGAAACCTTGGCCATCGTGTACGTTAGCGGCTTGTGGTCCACAAACGCAGTGAAGGTGCGCCCTTCCAGCCAGAACTGGAAGTGGCGTATGGCCAGGTGGAGAGCCAGCAACTCCCTGTTGAACGCATTGTATTTACACTCATTGTCATGCAAAGACCTGCTAAAAAAAGTGAGCGGCTGCCAAGAACCGGCAACACACTGCTCCACGACGGCCCCTATGGCCACGTCTGATGTGTCTGTAGTGAGCGCAATCTGAGCCGCCGGGTCTGGGTGCACTAGCAGTGCAGCATTCGCCAGAGCTGTTTTAACCTCGGAAAACGCTTGCTCCCGCTCAGGAGTCCAGTCAACTCTGTCCGCCGGCTTCCGTTTCTTAAGCTCGGCGTACAACAGCTGCATGAGCTGGGCTGCACGGGGGAGGAAACGATTATAGAAGTTCACCATCCCCAAAAACTCCTGCAGTGCCCTGACCGTCTGAGGCTGGGGAAAATTTGTGACTGCGGCCACCTTGTCCGGCAAGGGTATCACTCCCTCCGGTGAGATGCGGTGTCCCAAAAAGTCGATCCCCGTCACGCCGAACTGGCATTTTGCCGGGTTGATTATTAACCCGTGCTCTTCCAACATCCGGAAAACCATCCTGAGGTGGGCTACATGTTCGTCCTTGGACGCGCTGGCCACCAGGATGTCATCCAGGTAGACGAACACAAATGGCAGATCATGCAACACCGCATCCATCATGCGTTGGAATGTCTGTGCCATGCCTTTTAACCCGAAAGGCATGCGTAAAAACTCAAACAGACCAAACGGGGTTATTACTGCCATTTTAGGTATGTCCTCCACGCTCACCGGGACCTGGTGGTAACCACGAACCAGGTCTATCTTAGAAAAAATGCGTGCCCTGGCGAGGTGAACGGAAAAATCCTGAATATGGGGGATCGGGTAGCGGTCATGCGCTGTGGCGTTGTTTAATCTGCGGAAATCTCCACAAGGTCACCACGATCCCTTGGCCTTAGGGACCATATGTAGTGGGGATGCCCATGGGCTGTTTGATCATCTGGTGATGCCCAGCCTTTCCAAGTTGGCAAACTCCTCGCGCGCTATGGCCAGTTTAGCTGTGTCCAGGCGCCGAGGTCGTGCAAAAACGGGTGGCCCGGTGGTGATAATAAAGTGCTCCACCCCATGTTTAGTGATGGCCGCTGAAAACGTCGGGACTGTGAGTGCTGGGAACTGGGTGAGCAGTGTGTGGAACTTACCACCTGGAGCTGTGACGTTGGCTAGCGTTGTTGGCCCAGCTCCTCGAGCTGTACAGGGGAGAGAATCAAAAGATCAATAATAATCAGGCGTCTGTTAGTAATATCGACTAGTAGTCCGTGTGCGCACAAAAAAATCAGCGCCAAAGATTGGGAAACTACATGCCGCTATGATGAATGTCCACTGGTACGTACAGCCGTGCAGGAATACAGTCAGTGTCCTCTCACCAAAAGTCTTAATGTCTGAGCCTTTTGCAGCCGTCAGCACGGGGCTGCTAGTTCCCACTAGCCGGTCGATGTAGGATGGCAGGATGAGGCGCTTTTGGGAGCCGGAGTCCACGAGGAATCGTCTCTCTGAGCGTGAGTCTGTCACGTAGAGCAGCTTGCTTTCTTCACCGGCGGTTGCAGCTGCTATCGACTGCAGGTCCTGGCATTTGCCGAAAGCTTGAATTGGCATGGTGGCACGCATCGACGTACGTCCTCTCCAAAATGGCGGTGGAAGGAGCAGATCGTGTCTCTCTGGCGCTTCCTGGCCCCTGTTGCCGCTACCATCGCTGGCTCCTCGCTGGGTTCTGACGCCGCTGCATTCACTGTGAGGGCTCTGGTGGTGAGGATGATCCGATCTGCCTCCTGGGCTAGCGCACGGTAGTCACGCACGGCCAGCAGTGGCGAGTTGGCAAGGACCGCTCTGGCCGGAATTGGGAGGTTCCGGAGGAAAAGGTGGGCAAATAGAAAATGCCCGTCGTCCGTGCCCATCAACGCCAACATCTTCTCCATCCGTTCGACCGCTGACCCGTCTCCCAACTCACAGCGCGTCAGGAGTCTCTCCGCTCTCTTGCAATTCGAGAGCGTGTAGCGCTGGGTCAGCGCGGCTTTGAGAGCCCCGTATTTGTTGTGGGCTGGGGGCTGTTGGAGCAGGCTCACTACTTGCTGAGTCGTGCGAGCGTCCAACGCTACGACCACATAGTAATACCTGGTGTCATCTGCCGTTATTCCCCGGAGCGCGAACTGGGCCTCGGTGTGGAGGAACCAAGACTTCAGGTCGTGCAGCCAAAAGTCCAATAGTTTGACCGAAACGGCGCACGCATTGCTGGGGTTTCCTGTCCGGGTCGTCTCCGGGGTGTTCGCCTCGTGTTCCATTCTGTGTCAAGGGTCACTAGTGTGGAGAAGAAATAACCTGACCGACTTTCCGAGCAGACAAACTTTATTTCACTCTCACATCTTCCACAACCAGAACACTGAACATTAAACATTTGTAGCAGGGACTCTCCCTTTTATATCCCAAAACTCACACCTCCCTGCTACCTGAGGTCCTGCATTCACCATTCACTCTCCCCAGACAATTCCCCTTACCCCCCAGCTCTTTGATCTCCATGCTCTCTCAGTCTGAGAGGAAAACT
Organism: Pholidichthys leucotaenia; assembly: GCA_020510985.1. NCBI lineage: Eukaryota > Metazoa > Chordata > Actinopteri > Cichliformes > Pholidichthyidae > Pholidichthys > Pholidichthys leucotaenia. The sequence goes on from CM035843.1 coordinate 396,593,518, forward strand.
ACTGAATTCTACAGCATGGGTCCCCCACAATATATGTGAAGTTTCTGAAAAAATGGATTTAATTTTGTTTGCAGATAACACTAATTTATTATGCAGTGTGTAGTGGAGCTGAAATAACGAGGCGGCTTTGAATTAAAAAACAGGGTTTTTATTGAATAGCTCCTCTATCAAATCTCAACAGGTGCAGAGCTTAGCAGAAGGCAAGAGAGAGATCTCTGCTTTGCTCGCTGGTTAAATACAAGCACACATGGCACCACTCATTGAAACAGCTGATGTCAGAGTCCACTCATTGAAAAAGGTAACATCTCCCCATTATCTAAATCCCCCCATTAGTCCTGTTAACTCCTCCCTTCGCCTTGGGAGGTGATGGGAAGACCTTCTCCTCTCTCAGGGGTGAAGGTGTCGAGTCTGTTGCCATGGCGTCCTGTGACGTCATGGGTCTTCACACGGCGGTGAGATTCCTTTGTTCTTTCAGAGGTGTGAAGTTCCTTTGTATATGTTGTCCCAAACATTTCCACATGCTCTAACCAATGTAGGTATGGAATATCTGAGTGATATATACCACAGGCCCCCCAAACAACTATGAAGGAACACAGAAAGATTCACAGTCTAGGGTAATTACTAAGACATACTACGTGTTACAGCTGTTGCCACAGAAGAAACTTTCAAGCAGCCATGCTCCTAAGAGAGTTCAGTGAAAACATAACGGCATAGTATAATCATAAATCAGTCCTAAACTGTTGCGGCACAATTAGCGAAAATTTGCATAGTGGTGTAATCAGTCCCTGAGTAGTCTGGGTTTCAATCTTCTCCCAAAGCTGCTGTAGGTTGGTTTAGGCGTCCTGCTGGGACCTTGTTGTGAGGAATCTGCAGTGTGGGAAGGAGAGAGATTATCTGTTCCCTGCCTGGGGGCTGAGACTTTCTCCTTGGGGGGTCTACCTCGCCGAGGTGCTCGGGCCAGCTGTGCAGGTCCGTCTCTCAACAAGAAGGCAGGTTTGAGTCTGTCAATGCTGACCGTTTCATTTCTATCCCCATAATCAACCACAAAGTGTTTGTCACCATTTTCCAGCACTCTATACGGGCCATCGTATACTGGGCGTAACGTTGGTTTTAGAGCTTCATGCTTAACAAAAACAAACTCAGCGTTTTTTAAAGTTTGAGGAACAAAAACTCGTGGAAAGGAGTGATGAGCTGGACCGTGGAGAAAGTCCGGACTGTTACTGCCTAAAAACCTTGGGACCGGGAGGTGCCCTGGTTCCGGGTTTTCTGGTAAAAATTCACCTGGTAGTCTGATAGGCTGAGCGAAGACTAATTCTGCAGGGGAAGCGTCTAAATCCTCTTTAGGTGCCGCACGCAACCCCAATAAAACCCAGGGAAGTTTATTTACCCAATTTGTGTCCGTTAATGAGGCCCTGAGGGCGGCCTTTAAGGACCTGTGAAAACGCTCGCATAACCCATTAGCCTGAGGGTGATAAGCGGTGGTACGGTGAATTGTTGCCCCTAAACTGTTGGACATGGCTGACCAGAGCTCTGAGACAAATTGAGGCCCCCTATCCGACGTGATGTCTGATGGGACGCCGAAACGTGCCACCCAATTTGTTAGAAAAACGCGAGCGACTTCCTCTGCTGTGGTTACCGCTAGCGGGACTGCCTCTGGCCAGCGCGTGGTGCGGTCTATCATTGTTAGCAGGTGTGTGAAACCCTGGGAGGAAGGCAGCGGCCCCACGAGGTCGACATGAATGTGGTCGAACCTTCTAGCAGGGATTGGAAAAGGCTCCAGAGGGGCTTTAGTGTGTTTGTGTACTTTGGCGCGCTGACAAGGAATGCAAGTTTTTGCCCATTCTTTTACGTTTTTGCGTAGGCCTGGCCACACAAACTTTTCGGCAACCATTTTGACCGAGGCGCGCACACCTGGGTGCGCGAGGGAGTGAATTGCGTCGAAAATGCGGCGGCGCCAAGCAGCTGGTACTAACGGGCGAGGTCGGCCGGTTGAAACATCGCATATTAGGGGGGGCACGCCGTCGCGCAACCCTTTTTCCTCCAGCCTTAACCCTGTTGGTCCAGACAGGAGCGCGCGCACGTCCGCATCACTACCTTGCTCTTCCGCCATGGCTGCATAATCTATCCCTTCATGGATAGGTGCTGCATATGTGTTTGCGTTAGAGAAAAGCTCAGCTGCTGAAGCAGTGTAATCTGTCTCCTCGTGTTCTGGCGGTGCCACAGCACGGGAGAGACAGTCAGCTACTACGTTAAGTTTGCCTGCTACGTGTCGAATGTCTGTGGTGAACTCTGAAATCGCAGCTAGCTGTCTTTGCTGTCTGCCTGACCATGGTTCTGAAATTTTAGCCATAGCAAAAGTGAGCGGCTTATGGTCCACAAAAGCCGTGAAACTCCGCCCTTCTAACCAAAATTGGAAGTGGCGGATGGACAAATGAAGCGCCAGCAGCTCTCTGTCAAAAGTGCTGTATTTGCGTTCAGTAGGGTTTAGCGATTTGCTAAAGAATGCTAAAGGTTGCCAGACCCCACTGACAAGTTGTTCTACAACTGCCCCTATAGCCAGGTCTGAAGCATCTGTGGTTAGAGCAATGCGGGCTGAGGAATCTGGGTGGACTAACATTGTGGCGTTAGCTAGGGCGCTTTTTACTTCCGCGAAAGCGCGTTCGCGTTCCGGGGTCCATTCGACCGTGTTGGAAGCTTTCTTTTTTCTGACCGCGTCATATAGGGGTTGCATGAGCTGAGCTGCGTGGGGGAGGAAACGGTTGTAAAAATTAACCATCCCCAAAAATTCCTGTAGCGACTTAACTGTTTGAGGCCGTGGAAAACTTTCTATCGCACAAACTTTGTCTGGAAGCGGAATTGCCCCTGCCGGGGAGACCCTATGTCCCAAAAAATCAATTTGTGATACGCCGAATTTGCATTTGGCTGGATTGATTATAAGTCCGTGCTCTTCCAGCCTCTGAAAAACGGTAGTGAGGTGCTGTTCATGTTCTTCCTCGGATGAACTGGCTACAAGCATGTCATCGAGGTAGACAAAAACAAAGGGTAGGTCGCGTAGGACTGCGTCCATCATACGTTGAAAAGTTTGAGCCGCGCCTTTGAGGCCGAATGGCATTCTTAGAAATTCAAAAAGGCCGAAAGGGGTTATAACCGCTGTTTTAGGAATATCTTCAGCTCGGACTGGGACCTGGTGATAACCGCGGACTAAGTCTATTTTTGAAAAAATGCGCGCACCTGCTAAATGCAATGAAAAATCCTGAATGTGAGGAATGGGGTAGCGGTCATGCGCTGTAGCGTTGTTTAGCCTGCGGTAATCTCCGCACGGTCTCCAAGAACCGTCGGATTTCGGGACCATGTGAAGTGGTGAGGCCCAAGGGCTCTTTGAACGTCGGCAAATGCCTAATTTTTCAAGAGCTGCAAATTCGTCCCTTGCTATGTTGAGCTTGGCCGTGTCTAAGCGGCGAGCTTTGGCAAAAACGGGAGGTCCGTTTGTTGGAATGAAGTGTTTAACCCCGTGTTTGGCTACAGTGGCTGAGAATTTGGGGGTTGTGAGTGCTGGAAATTGGGTGAGGAGTTGCTCAAACTTACCTCCTGCCGTAGTGACGTTGGCCTGCACAGGTGGTGGAGAAACTCGAGCTGAGCATGGAATAGAAGCAAAAGAGAGTGCATTAACCAGGCGCCTATTTGCAAGATCCACTAATAACCCATGTGCACACAGAAAATCTGCGCCTAACAAGTTAAAGCTCACCACTGCTACAACAAATGTCCATCTGTAGCTGCGGCCGTGGATGAGGAGGTGCAGGCTCTTTTCCCCGAACGTGTCGATGTCAGAGCCGTTGGCTGCCACTGCTCCGTTGCCCCGGGTGCCCATGGTTCGCTCTGCGTGGGAGGGCATGACGAAACTCAGCTGAGCTCCCGTGTCGATGAGGAACTGCTTGCCTGTGTATCCATCCGTCACGTATAACAGCTTATTCTTCTCGCTGAGAACTGCTGCTGTTAGTGGCCCTCGGCTTTGGCGTTTCCCCGACCTCGTAAACTTGCAGGGGGGGAACGCATTTGCGGGCTTTCTCTGCGAAGCGGTGGTGATAATAGCAGACGTCGTTCTGCTCGTTGCGCTTGGGCCGCGCCGCTGTCACCGTGGGTTGAGTCTCTCCAAGGCTCGGGGTGTCAGTTCTCAGATCTGCGGATGCCGCTGTGGGTGTCCGTTCTCTGCAGGCGTTGACGAGCCGGTAAGCCTCGTTGGCCAGTGTGCGGAAATCCTGATGGTTATTGCACTTCATCCTGGCGAGTGTCCCTCTCAAATGCGGTGGTAGCGTGCTGAGGAAAATGAATTGGAGAAGGAAATTATCATTATCCTCCTCCTTGAGTTGTAGCAAATCCTCCATGAGGGTCCTTGGATTGCCCCCTCTGTGGCCGTAGACCGCCAGGATTCTCTCGGCTCTTTCCTCCGCTGACGGGACATAATTCGCCACGATGGTCGCCTTGAGTGTCTCATATTTGTCCCGGGTTGGTGGTTGCTGGACCAAGCTCCGCACACACTTCGAAGTTGCGGAGTCGAGCTTGGAGATGATGTGATAAAATTTGGTATCATCTGCTGTGATACCCGCCAGTATAAACTGGGCTTCGGCTTGCTGGAACCAAGATGCAGGGTCTTCTCTCCAGAAGTCTGGCAGCTTGACAGCGACGGCGTTCGTGCACACCATCATTGTCGTGTTCGCCAGGTGAGAGTGCGTTTCTACGGCTCTCGCGGCGGTGTTGGAGCTCGGTTGAGCTCTCTCAGTGCCCTCTGCCGTGGGGAACAGCTGTCTGCTTGTTCCCTCGTCTGCGTCGTCGCTGGCGTGTGCCAGAGCCACCATGGATGAACAGCTTGAAGAGCGCCTCCGGTCCATATTCTCGCGTAAGGGTCACCAGTGTAGTGGAGCTGAAATAACGAGGCGGCTTTGAATTAAAAACAGGGTTTTTATTGAATAGCTCCTCTATCAAATCTCAACAGGTGCAGAGCTTAGCAGAAGGCAAGAGAGAGATCTCTGCTTTGCTCGCTGGTTAAATACAAGCACACATGGCACCACTCATTGAAACAGCTGATGTCAGAGTCCACTCATTGAAAAAGGTAACATCTCCCCATTATCTAAATCCCCCCATTAGTCCTGTTAACTCCTCCCTTCGCCTTGGGAGGTGATGGGAAGACCTTCTCCTCTCTCAGGGGTGAAGGTGTCGAGTCTGTTGCCATGGCGTCCTGTGAAGTCATGGGTCTTCACACGGCGGTGAGATTCCTTTGTTCTTTCAGAGGTGTGAAGTTCCTTTGTATATGTTGTCCCAAACATTTCCACATGCTCTAACCAATGTAGGTATGGAATATCTGAGTGATATATACCACACAGTGGAAGCAATTTGGAACAACTTTTGAATACACTTGGAAAGGAATTAGAAAAGCTTAAACTGTGGTTTGATTCAAACAAATTAACGCTCAATTTAAGTTGGACAAAATTTATAATTTTTAACAACCATCACAACTCAGTACCTAAACTCAATGTAAATGGTGTAGAGATTGAAAGGGTATCCGAAATTAAATTTCTTGAAGTAATAATTGATAATAAACTGTGTTGGAAGTCACATATTAATTATACATATACAGTATATATAAATCAATCGCAATACTACACAGTGAAATATTTGCTGAATCAACCCACACTATATTGTAGCGAACTCAATATGAGCACCCTACTTGGCTTGCCAAGTGGGTTGACCCTATTGGCGACACAGGTAGAGTGCGGGACTCCGGAGCGGGAGGCGTGAGTTCGAACCTCCCGGTGGGATGTCGTCAGTTGGGCGCGCACGTTACAATATACTTTGTATCATTCATTAATACTCCCTTGCATGACATATTGTACTGAAGTATGGGGAAATACATAAACAAACATATATCCAGTCTTTATGCTTCAGAAGAGAGCTATTAGAATAATAAAAAAAAGCTGCTTACAGGGAACCAACAAACCCACTTTTTCTTAAATTACAGCCGTAAATTAAAGCCGTTGACTTTAAAACTGCAGTAATAATGTTTAAAGCGAAGAATCTATCACTGCCCACAAATATCCAAAAGTTGTTCCAAATAAGGGAGAAACAACATCATTTCAGAGGAACATGTATATTTCAAAAACCTTCAGTGAGAACTACCACCAAGCAACACTGTGTCTCAGTGCAAGGAGTCAGATTGTGGAACGCTTTTGGACCTGAATTAAAATCATGTACAACGCTTGTACAATTTAAACAAAAACTAAAGGAAGAAATACTCCAAACATATATACAAGATGTCATGTAAAATCACATAAGAATTATCATATTCAGTCTGTGTTGTCACTTTTTGTCTTAGCTTTGTTCTGAATTGTAATCGCTCATTTTGTTTTTCTTTTGAATTCTTGGATGGAATATGGATGAGCAATATAAGCTGCAGCTTCAGCCATCACCCATTTCGGATAACTTATGTTGAACTGTATAATCAGAGGAGTTATTGTTTAATTTGACCTTGTTGGATTTTTTTTCTTTCCCCTTTGTTATATTATTCTGTTCCTTTTTTTAATCTTTACTTTTAATCTATCCGAAATAAAGATTCATTCATTCATTCATTCAAAGCGACGCTTTTGCTTAGTTTCTTCATCTTGAGCAACAATACGAAGACTGCTTGATCTGGCAACTCTGCTTGTGGCAACGTAGAATTGGCCATGGCTGCAAAAATCTGTTATGCAGAAAACAGAAACGCGCTGTAAAGACTGGCCCTGTGACTTATTCGCCTTGCCAATTTTGAGCCATATGACATCATAAAGACACATTAGTCTAGGCATCATGAGTGATGGTCTATATGACATCATAAAGACACATTTGTCTATATGATGGCATCGCGAGTCCTATGTTGCCTGATGTCATCAGATCATCACAGGACATCATGCAGACGTCATAGGGCCGTTGTATGATGTGCTACGTCTATAAGATAAGCCTTTATTAGTCCCACAGTGGGGAAATTCCAGGATTGCAACAGCACAGGGAAAGCAACAAGAGCAATAAATTAGAAGATAAGAAAATAAGAGCAGTGAATATACACATAAATATATAAATATACTGCTCAGAAAAATAAAGGGAACACTTTGAAAACACATCACATTTTAATGGGAAAAAATAAGATGGATATCGAAATTGTGGCAGGCTAGTCCAGCTTACTCAGATTAAAAAGTGTTCCTTTAATCTGAGTAAACTGGACTAGCCTGCCACAATTTCGATATCCAGCTTATTTTTTCCCCATTAAAATCTGATGTGTTTTCAAAGTGTTCCCTTTATTTTTTTGAGCAGTATATATATACACAGTACGGAGCATTGTAGCGAGATGGAATAAACAGCATAACCGTCTATTTAGTTACCCCACATAGTATGAATATGTACCCATACATATTGTCACCCTCCGTAGCGATTGGTATTGTCCTAGTTGTATACTGGAGGGGACCATTTTGTGTACAATACTATTAGGTCGTCATGTTTTTTGCTATCTTTGCGCGTAGCCCTGTTTAGCTTATAAAGTCTGACAGTTGTAGGTAGGAAGAACCTGTGAAACCTCTCGGCCGCGCACCTAGGATGATGTAGCCTACTGCTAAATGAGCTCCTCAGTGCGTTCAGTATGTCCTGCATAGGGTTGGACTCAGACTCCAACAGAGATGACAGTTTAGCCACCGTCCTTCTCTCTCCTATCTCCTCCACTGGGTCAAGGCACTGCCCCAGGACAGAGCTAGCTTTCTTGATCAGTTTGTTCAGTCTCTTCCTATCGGCTGCTGTGATGCCACTGCCCCAGCAGACCACTCCAAAAGTGATGGCTGATGCCACCACCGAATCATAGAAGGTCTTCAGGAGCACCCCTTGTACACCAAAAGACCTGAGCCTCCTCAGTAGGAACAGCCTACGCTGTCCCTTCTTGTAGAGTGCGTCGGTATTGTGTGACCAGTCTAGTTTATTGTTCAGATGAACACTCAGGTACTTGTAGGATGTCACCATCTCAATGTCTGTTCCCTGGATGTTTACTGGTGCTGTGAGGGGTTGTCCTTGCCTGCGGCAGTCCACCATCAGCTCCTTAGTTTTCCTCGTATTGATCTGGAGGCAGTTCCGATGGCACCAGTCCACGGAGTCCTGGATAAGTCCTCTGTACTCAGCTTCATCTCCGTTGGAGATGAGCCCGACGATTGCAGAGTCATCAGAGAACTTCTGCAGATGGCAGTGTGTTGTGTTGTGTGAGAAGTCCACGGTATAAAGGGTGAACAGGAAGGGAGCCAAAACCATTCCCTGGGGGGCCCCCGTGCTGCTGATGATCGTGTCGGACACACAATCCCGGGTTCTCACAAACTGTGGCCGGTTTGTGAGGTAGTCCAGGATCCACGATGACAGGTGCTGGTCCACCCCTGCGCACAGCAGCTTGTCCCTCAGGATCATCGGTTGGATGGTGTTGAAAGCACTGGAGAAGTCAAAGAACATGATCCTCATCACGTTCCCGGGCTTCTCCAGGTGGGACAGGGAACGGTGAAGAAGGAAGATCACTGCATCCTCTACCCCGATGCCATGCTGGTAGGCGAACTGGAGTGGATCCATCGCTGGTCCCACCAGGGGGCGGAGGTGAGCAAAGAGCAGTCTCTCCAGGGTCTTCATCAGGTGAGACGTCAGGGCCACTGGCCTGTACCTCTTCAGGTCTCTGGGGTGGGAAGTCTTTGGTACGGGTACCACACAAGATGTTCTGCCCTCAGTAGAGTGTGTTTTATAGAGATTAAGAATAGTTCATAAGTTCATAATAAATAGCATAATCCATTTGTAGTAATTCATGTTATAAAAATAGTTATTGTGTTAAGAGTGACTTTGTACAGTCGGTGGCAATTTGCCCGTATTTTATGTTGAAAGTGCAGCCAGTTGCCGCTATGATTTCGGGGTAGAAGAAACGAACGTTGGTAAGAGAGAGAAAGGAAAAAAAGTCAGAGAGCATAACCTGCCCGCGAATGTCTGAAACGTTCCTCCTGTGTGTTAAACTCTTTTCTACACCTTCGAAAGCAATGGCTGTAAGTCCAATTGGTATTTTGTCAGTTTTATAAGTTTTGTTAGACGTGAACTTGGCATCGTTTTTTAGAATGTGTTGTTTCAGGAATTAGTCATATCCCAGGGCCCCGCTAGCTTGTTAACTGTATTATGAATGTATTGTTTCAGGAATTAGTCCTATCCCAGGGGCCCGCTAGCTTACTGAATTGATTTATTTTCTGTTTTATTTTTTCTTAGTTTCATTCGACTTTCATTGAGCTTCAAGCCACAGTTATAAACAACTATAAGCTGTCTGGAAGACTTGAATAAAGGAGCAGGACGCTCGGTTTCCTGGCTCATGAAAAATGAGTTTGGCTTGCTGTTGATCTGCGTTAACATACCCCGTGTATATAACACGTAGGGATAACAGTACACAAGATGTTTTCCACAACTGTGGTACCCTCCCCAGCTTCAGGCTCAGGTTGAAGATGTGCTCCACAATCCCACACAGTTGGTCTGCGCAGGACTTGAGGAACTTCGCACTGATGCCGTCCGGTCCCGAGGCCTTCCTCGCCTTGATCTTCCTCAGCTCCGTCCTCACCTGGGTCTTAGTGAGGGTCAGGTTGGGGGGCTGTGTGCTGGGAGTGGGGGGGGGGGGTGTTGGTGGAGTGGGGTATGGACAGCAGGTCTCGATGACTGTAGAGGCAGCAGTAGTTGGTATGCAGGCGGGGGGGAGGGCGGTTGGTCAAACCTATTAAAAAACAGGTTCAAATTGTTCACCCACTCCCTGCCCCCCATGGCCTGGGAGGAGGTATTCTGGAGCCCAGAGATGGTTTTGAGGTTTCTCCAGACCCCGCCGATGTCGCTCCATTGCAGCTTGTCCTCCATCTTCTTCCTGAAGCTGACCTTGCCTTCTCTTATCTTCCTCCTTAGCTCCCTCTGTACGGCCTTCAGCATCTCCCTGTTCCCCGACCTGAAGATCCTCTTCTTCTCTCTCAAGTGTTTTTATCTCAGGGTTGATCCAGGGTTTGTTGTTCGAGCAACACTGTATGGTCTTGGTGGGTACGGTGATGTCCACACAGAAGTTGATGTAGTCCGTGATGGTGTGAGTGAGGCCGTCGATGTCCTCACCATGTGGATTGCAGAGCTGCTCCCAGGCAGTGATTTCAAAACAGTCCTTTAGCACATCCATTGCCTCCTCAGACCATATCTTCACCATGCGCATAACCGGAGGTTGTCTGTGTACTAGGGGTTTGTACACCGGCCGGAGATGAACCAAGTTGTGATCCGATCTCCCGAGTGGGGGGAGTGATGATGAGGTGTACGGCTCCTTAGTATTTGCATAGAATAAGTCCAGTGTTTTATTGTCTCTGGTGTGGCATGTGACATACTGGGTGAACGTGGGTGGAATGGGGGACAGTGAAATATGGTTGAAATCACCGGCGATGAGGAGGAGAGCATCTGGGTGTTGTGTCAGCAGCCTGCCAGTTACTGAGTGAATGGCACCACGCGCTGTCCCAGCGTTCGCCGTCGGATTTGCATAAATAACAATGCAGATCACGTGTGAGTATTCCCTCGGGAGATAAGCAGGCCGCATGCTAATATATGACATCATATAGACATCATATATTTTAGGGTCATCATAGAATATCATGTATCATAGGACATCATGCAGACATCATAGGCCGTCCTATGATGTGCTCTGTCTATGTGCCGTCATATAGACATCATATCTTTATGACAGCATCGCGAGTCCTATGATGCCTATCTTTCTATGTGCCATCATATAGAAAGTCCTATGATGCCTATCTGTCTATGTGCCATCATATAAACATCATATCTTTATGATGGCATTGCAAATATCTTTATGATGGCATAGCGAGTCCTATGATGCCTGAGATCATAGGACAGCCTATGATGCATCATAGGACATCAGGCAGGCATCATAGGCCATCCTATGATGTCCTATAAATGTGACAGATACACAGACAGCATCGCGAATATCTTTATGATGGCATTGCGAGTCCTATGATGCCTGGGATCATAGGACGGCCAATGATGCATCATAGGACATCAGGCAGACATCATAGGCCATCCTATGATGTCCTATAAACGTGACAGACAAGACACACACACAGGCATGCAGAGATTTCTTGAATTTATACAGTGATGATGAGTGCATACCTGTGCATGCCCATGCATACCCGTGCATGCCCGTAGAATCCAAGTATAAGCATGTATTTCTGCATGCCCGTAGAAAGCAGGTGTAAGCAAGGGTGTAAGCAAGCACGTCAGCACTCATTCAGTGATGGCAGCCTTTGATCTTTGATGGTGTCATAGTGAGTCCTATGATCTTTGATGATGTCATAGCGAGTCCTATGATTGTGAGTGATGACTGACTTTGATCTTGGATGATGTCATAGTGAATCCTATGATCGTGAGTGAAGCCTGCCTTTGATCTTTGATGATGTCATAGCGAATCCTATGATCTTTTAGCCTATGATCATGACATCGTGACAGACAGAGATTTTTTGAATTATATATGAATGGTGAATGATGCCTGCCTTTGATCTTTGATGATGTCATAGCGAGTCCTATGGTCGTGAGTAATGACTGCCTTTGATCGTTGATGATGGCATAATGAGTTCTATGATGCCTGCATTTGATCTTTGATGATGTCATAGCGAGTCCTATGATCGTGAGTGATGACTGCCTTTGATCATTGATGATGGCATAGCAAGTCCTATCTTTGATGATGTCATAGCGAGTCCTATGATCTTTGATGATGTCATAGCGAGTCCTATGATCGTGAGTGATGCCTATATAGACATCATGTAGCGATCATAGGAACATCATAAGATAAGATAAGATAAGATAAGATAAGCCTTTATTAGTCCCACAATGGGGAAATTCCAGGATTGCAACAGCACAGGGATAGCAACACTCAGAGCAACAATCAGAAGGCAAGAAAAACAAGAACAGCTAGTATACATATGTACATATTACTATAAATATATATATACTGTATATATATATATATATATATATATATATATATATATATATACTGTATATATATATATATATATATAGAGAGAGAGAGAGAGAGAGAGAGAGAGAGAGAGAGAGAGAGAGACACACACAGTGCGGAGCATTGTGGTTGGTGGATGTGCAGCAGAAAGTCTAAGCTCTCTCTCCGCTGATGCGGCGGGCCAGCTGGATGTCTTTGGGCATGATGGTGACCCTCTTGGCGTGGATGGCGCACAGGTTGGTGTCCTCGAAGAGACCCACCAGGTAGGCCTCGCTGGCCTCCTGCAGAGCCATGACGGCGGAGCTCTGGAAGCGCAGGTCGGTCTTGAAGTTCTGAGCGATCTCCCTCACCAGGCGCTGGAAGGGCAGCTTACGGATGAGCAGCTCCGTGGATTTCTGGTAGCGACAGATCTCTCTCAGAGCCATGGTACCGGGCCTGTAACGGTGAGGCTTCTTCACTCCGCCGGTGGCCAGAGCGCTTTTTCCGAGCAGCCTTGGTGGCTAGCTGCTTCCTGGGGGGCTTTTTCCTCCAGTAGATTTACGGGCGGTCTGCTTGGTTCTTGCCATCGCTCTTTATTATTCTGTCTTATATTTGTTGCACACCGCCTAAACTCCAGCCCGGCACCTGCGTCGTTTTCGCTTCAGTTCCCCGGTATGTCGAGTTTCTCCGTTAGCACCGGGTGGCGGTTGAGTGCTAGCTAGCTCTTCCCTGCTGTATCGTCTCCTGCTGTAAACAGTGGCTCCGTCCGCCGACTCGGGAAACCTTTGGGGCGATCTGTGTGTCCGTGATATATATAGAGTGAAAGGTGTAGAAAGAAGAAGGAAGATAAAAAAAGGCAGTTGCAAAAGGCAGCCAACTCGTGTGGCGCCGCCAGTCCGGCGGAGGACATCATGATGACATCATGATGTCATAGGACATCATGTAGACATCATAGGAACATCATAGGTGGTCCTATGATATTTTGGCGAGTCCTATGATCGTGACACACAGACACAGACAGATTTCTTGAATTATAGTGATTTATCTGGTACTATATGTACAAACCTGACTTAACAACGGCTCAGAGCTGGGCTCTGTGTAATATTAGTTGACTGAACCACGGCTACTTCATTGGCTAACATAACTAAAGCTAACAAGTTGGCAGTGACAACCTGGCACTACACAGAAACGTACAGTACCAAAAAACCAACCAATACTCACTTTAGGAATGCCGTTGAAATCCAAATCCGTTAAATGAATACAGCTGACCGCTCGAACCCGCCACTTGCATTAAAAAAAAGCATTCTTCAACTTCTGGGTGACTGACCCCTGTGTCCTTCCCACTCAAAAACAATTAGCCAATGGGTGCGAACCCCGCCCCATGCATGAGGAATGTGCCAAAGTTGCAAGCAAAAAACAGGAGTCAACCAAAGCAGATGAAAGGGGGAAAAAAGGAAAAGTCTGGGCAGAGAAAACAAAACAATGCTTTATCAAACAAACAATTTATAACTAATTTGTTTAAAGTCAGTTTTGCTTTTGAAATGAAATATTTCATGCAAGATTATTTTTTGTTTGATATTCACGAAGTTTGCTTTAAAACTATTGCAACACTAATCCATGTGAGGCTTGTGCCAAAACTGCAAGCAAAAAAACAGGAGTCAAAACCAAGGAAATTCAAGAAAAAAAGGAAGTTGGCAGTGAAAACAAAGGAATGCTTTATCAAACAAAGAATTTTAAAAATAATTTCTTTAAAGTCTCAAATTTTGCTTTTGATATGAAATATTTTCTGCAAGATTATTATTTTTTCTTTGATACTCAAGAAGTTTTCTTTAAAATGTTTTGGCACAAATCCGTGTGAGGATTGTACCAAAATTGCAAGTAAAAAAACAGGAGTCAGAAAGAAAGGAAATTAAAGAAAAATGAAAAAGTTTGGGCAGTGAAAACAAAAAAAGTTCTTTATCAAACAACTTTATAGCAAATTTGGTTGAAGTCAGGAGTTTTGCTTTTGAGATGAAATATTTTACACAAGATTGTAATTTTTGTTTGATATCTTAGAAGTTTTCTTTAAATCATTTTGTCTCAAATCTGATTCCATAATTACCCAACCAGACAGTTTCACAGTGCCATCTGGTGGATGACGCAGGAATATTTAATAATTTTTTTTCTTTCTCTGAAATGGAATCTCTGCAGTTGTGAACAATAAATTAATTCATGTTCTTTCTCTCAAGATAGCATCTGCTACTGAAGACATGTTTGAACTCTGGAATGGACAGTTGTGTACCTGTCAAGTGATACGGTTTCGCCGTATTTTAATACGGGGAAAATGCAATTTTAGCAAATACGGGCGTATTGCCATTTCTGTATGCTAAAAAGAAAAATATACAGTGAAAAAAAAATGCCTGGCGAAACTGAGCGTGTGGTGACCCCCACAGCCTACCGGGCTGGCAGAGCGCTCAGCGTGAGCAATTATCAGAACAGTGAGAGGTGTGGACTGATCATTATGCAGATGCGCCTCACACCTTCTTTTGTCCTGCAGCTCCGGAATAGAGAAGAATTCCGGTGCCAGTAATCCTGCGGCTGATATGTGTGACTCTAATGCAAATGTCCATGCTTTCCTGCTGTATACTGTGATGCTAATGTGCCATGCATGCATTGTCTGTAGCCGGGTATATAAGTTGACTGTCTGCATAAAGCACCCTTTTAAACTTCAGTTCGCCGTGTCCGCCTGCACTTATTTCGATCCTCCACAAGCGCACCTAAGCAGTGTTTTTGTGATTTTCAAAATGGCTTCATGCAGCGCGCCGCCGGCGAAGAAAAAGCTTGAAGAAAAGGGAAATTGAGGGACTGGATGTCACCGTTCTCCTTCACCGTCACCATTTATTTATTTATTTTTAGATTGCACAACATTCCATGGGAGAATGTTGTGGGCTTTGCTTCAGACAATTGCAACACGATGGTGGGTCGAGACAATTCTGTCCTTTCCAGACTGAAGGAGAAATCTCCAAATGTTTTCAGGTATGGGCAGTATTATTCACCTTCAAATATTACCTAAATATAACAAAAAAAATGCTTTAAAATCTTAACAAACATGCTTAGAGGTAGCCCCAATCCCCTATAGTGTACTGTTATTTTGTATCTTGGAACTTTGCTTTACATCTGAATGTATAGCATTATATTGAAAGGGCTGAATAAGATTGATATTTTCATTGTTATTATTATTAACACAATTTCAAAGAGAATTATTTCTGATACTTAACTTATGAAACAAAAATCCATTCTGCTTTTGTTTCAGCATCGGCTGCATATGTCATTTGGCTAACCTGTGCGTGAAAGCTGGAGTGAAAGCGCTGCCCATGAAGCTGGATGATTTCCTAGTCGATATCTTCTATTTCTTCCACAACAGCTCCAAGAGACTGACGGACTTCAAGGAATTCCAGCAATTCACTGAGGTAAGTCAGATGTTAAATCCAAGGTATTTGTTCCATAAAGTAAAATTGAGTGTAATGAGAACCCTGCATTTCATGATAACAGGCAACATAATAACAGTGCCGTTAATATGCTTTCATTATTTGTCAAACACTACATGTAGTGCTAAGGTAGACTTACAATATTTCTTTATAATATGTTTCAGGTAGAAGAAGAGAAAATACTCAAGCATTGCCCGACTCGCTGGCTGTCACTGGAGAAAGTTGGCAACAGAACGCTATCACAGCTTCCTGCCCTCAAGTCATACTTTGCCAGCCATGAGGATGTTGAGAAGCCAGGCAAAGTCAAATCCATCAACGAGAGGCTACATGACCCCCTCACAGAACTTCTTCTGCTCTTCATGAAGTTCATCCTGCCTATCATCAACAACTTCAACACCATCTTTCAAGCAGATGAGAGCAAGATAGGCAGTCTCCTCCCTGAAATGGATCGTCTCTTGAGAAAACTATTGGTCAAATGGTCAACTGGTCAACTGGTTCCCTGGTGGAACCAGCGATGGATCCACTCCAGTTCGCCTACCAGCATGGCATTGGGGTGGAGGATGCGGTGATCTTCCTCCTTCACCGTTCTCTGTCCCACCTGGAGAAGCCCGGGAATATGGTGAGGATCATGTTCTTTGACTTCTCCAGTGCTTTCAACACCATCCAACCGATGATCCTGAAGGACAAGCTGCTGCGCGCAGGGGTGGACCAGCACCTGTCATCATGGATCCTGGACTACCTCACGAACCGGCCTCAGTTTGTGAGAACCCGGGACTGTGTTTCCGACACGATCATCAGTAGCACGGGGGCCCCCCAGGGAACGGTGCTGGCTCCCTTCCTGTTCACTCTTTATACTGCGGACTTCTCACACAACACAACACATTGCCATCTACAGAAGTTCTCTGATGACTCTGCGATCGTTGGTCTCATCTCCAGCGGAGATGAAGCTGAGTACAGAGGGCTTATCCAGGACTTTGTGGACTGGTGCCATCGGAACTGCCTCCAGATCAACGCGAGGAAAACTAAGGAGCTGGTGGTGGACTGCCGCAGGCATGGGCAGCCCCTCACAGCACCAGTAAACATACAGGGAACAGACATCGAGATGGTGACATCCTACAAGTACCTGGGTATTCATCTGAACAATAAACTAGACTGGTCACACAATACTGACGCACTCTACAAGAAGGGACAGTGCAGGCTGTTCCTGCTGAGGAGACTCAGGTCTTTTGGTGTACAAGGGGCGCTGCTGAAGTCATTCTATGACACGGTGGTGGCATCAGCCATCACTTTTGGAGTGGTCTGCTGGGGCAGTGGCATTACTGCAGCCGATAGGAAGAGACTGAACAAACTGATTAAGAAAGCTAGCTCTGTCCTGGGGCAACGCCTTGATCCGATGGAGGAGATAGGAGAGAGAAGGACGGTGGCTAAACTGTCATCTCTGCTGGAGTCCGAGTTCCACCCTATGCAGGACATACTGGATGCACTGAGGAGCTCATTTAGCAGCAGACTACATCATCCCAGGTGCACAACCGAGAGGTTTCGTAGGTCCTTCCTACCAACGGCTGTCAGACTGTACAACCTAAGCAGGGCTGCTCGCAGAGATAGCAAAAAGATGTAACAAACTAATAGTTTTTTTTTTTTTTTTTTTTTTGAATGCAAAAGATGCAATAGACTTACACAATGGTCCTCTCCGGCATACAACTAGGAACATACCGGTCGCTATGGAGGGTGAGAATATGTATGGGCACATAATCATACCATGTAGGATAACTAAATAGACGGTTATGCTGTTTCATCCCACCTAGCAACAATGCTCTGCACTGTGTGTGTTTATATATTTACATATTTATTCCATCTAGCTACAATGCTCTGCACTGGGTGTGTTTATATTTATATATCTATATATTTATTCCATCTAGCTACAATGCTCAGCACTGGGTGTGTTTATATTTATATATCTATATATTTATTCCATCTAGCTACAATGCTCCGCACTGTGTTTTTATATATCTACATATTATTCCATCTAGCTACATTGCTCCGCACTGTGTGTGTTTATATACTTGCATATTTATTCCACCTAGCTGCAATGCTCCGTACTGTGGGTGTTTATATATTTACATATTTATTCCATCTAGCTACAATGCTCTGCACTGTGTTCATATATTCATATATTTATTCCATCCAGCTACAATGCTCTGCACTGTGTGTCTGTGTGTGTGTGTGTGTGTATATATATATTTTATAGTAATATGTACATATGTATATTAGCTGCTCTTGCTTGCTTGTTTTTTTTTTTTTTGTTTTTTTTTTTTTTCTTGCCTTCTGATTGTTGCTCTGAGTGTTGCTATCCCTGTGCTGTTGCAATCCTGGAATTTCCCCGTTGTGGGACTAATAAAGGCTTATCTTATCTTATCTTATCTTATCTTATCTTAAATTTGTTCAAATGAAGTATGTAAAGGCAACCAATGACCTAAGAAGGATGGATTTCCTGGACAGTGACCTGCAGCACTCTGATGAGTTTATCGCCATTGGATTGGAAACTAGAGAAGCCCTACAAACCCATGAACTTGACCCAGGCACAGAGCAGAAGTTCTTTGAAGCAGTAAGAGGCTTCTATGAAGCTGTAGTGAGAAAGTTGCTCAACAAGTTCCCCTTTGATGACAAAATTCTGCCACACCTCTCTGTCCTCGACCCCAGGAAAACAGAGTCCCTGACCTATGGCCCCATTGTAGAGCTTGCTGCTGCATTTTGCCCCACTGTTGATACAGAAGAACTGAAAGAAGAATGGGAGGACCTGCAACTGCTGCCAGAAAACACTGCCTCTACAAGACAAGGATGGCAAGCCTGTCCGTGTTGATGTCTACTGGGGTCAGGCCTTGAAGACAGCCCTTGATGTGTCCCGCTTCCCCCAGCTCCTCAAAGTGTACTCAGCACTGCTTTGCCTTCCTCACAGCAATGCTGACAGTGAGAGGGCTTTCAGCATGGTCAGGAAAATTCACACCGACTTCAGAAAAAGTATGCTCCCAGAAACTCTGACTTCTTTCATGCAAGTGAAAATGAATTGTGACACTCCATGCTTCAAGGTCAAGCCTTCAAAAGAAACGCTAGAGTCAGCAAAGGCTGCTACTTGGAACTATAACAAGTAGCATCAGTGAACATTTTCTTGTTTCAAGTTCATCCAAGTGCATTAGTGTATCTAGCTGACAATTAAGAACTATATTCAGAATAATTCTTATTGTGTACTTTCAAATTAAGCAATCTACCTTGTGCTAATGTAAATTTGAAAAATATTGTTTTTTTTATTTATTTATTATTAATATCATTTTTTTTAATTTATTTTTTTTTAATTTCTTTTTTTTGTGCTACTTGGCTTATTATTTTCACATTACCAAAAAGTTATGGCTCAAGATTGTGTCCATATAAGTGTACATTTGAATAAATATGTTTGAAATAGTTCAGGCTGCAATTGCTGTTTGTTTGGTTTTTGTTTGTTTGTTTGTTTGTTTTTTGCTTCAGTTTTCTTTCATCTGCCGATAAATACAGTTTTTAAGTACTCAGTACAGGTGTGAAAGCCCCCCCCAATAAGGGAGGCATGAGGTATGCCTTGACAGGTATGCAGTTGTGGTTTCAAATGCTTTTACTGATATGATTTTATATGTGTTGCTTTATTTTCAGGAAGAAATTAATCACATGTACAATGTAGACATTGTGTGTTCCTTTTATCAAGTAGAATATCTTCATCACTAAAGTTTAAAAAATTTATGCTTTTGTCATATCCAGGTGAGCGCACTCTCCCCCTCCCTTCCTGCTCAACTTTCACCCACTCTGCAGGCAATCACCCCACCTGTGTGATGAGACACACCTGCTGACTCTGCTTCACCAGCGCTTAAATAGATCTGCTCTTCAATGCTTCAACGCTGGCTTCTTAGGTATACTGCCTTACTGACAATGCAGTGTTTTTGTGAGAAAGAATTCTCAACATTAATTTCTCTCCTTCCCAGGTTGCTGCCATCTGAAGCGTTGCATCTCCGGGAGATTGTTGTGCGCTCACCTGCCCCATCATCCTCCACTCCACTGCAGATCCTGTACTCCACCCGGTCAGACTACCTGGCTCATTCCCCTTCATCTTCACACCAGCGTCATCCTGCTGGTTCGTCTATTCTTGCTGGATTTCTGTTGGGCTCTCTACTCGGCCCACGTAAGTGGATAATTTGCATTTTCACTTCCCTGTCTCCCTTCTCCTATTAACGGCTTTCATCTCTCCCCACAGACCGAGTCTCCCTTTGACGTGTGGCATTTTCCTTAGCTGTGCTCCACCTTTTGAAATTTAATAAACTGTTTAAATGTGTTTCTCAGTGTCGTGTGAGTTTTTCTCTGGTGTTGCATTCTGCTCGTGGGCTGATCATCCTGTAAACATGACAGAACGAGCCAGCCCCAGAGTCAGCTCAGCGAATGTGGCATCAGCGGAACACTCCGCTCTCTATCGCTTAGACACCACTAAGAGACAGGTGGACATGCTCACTGAACAGCTGCAAACCATTACGCAGCAGCTGGGCACGGTTACCGATCATTTGGCTCATATGTCTCACACTGGTTGCTCTGCTCCACCTGTTGCCCCCTTTCCTTCAACTATTCAACATACAACTTCCGTTCGCCCATCTGCCCCGTATGCGGGGGAGGTGGGGAAATGCAAGGATTTTCTTTGCCAGGTACGGCTATACTTGGGCCAGGTGGAGCGGGAGTACCCAGATGAGAGTTTGAGAATCCACTTTTTGACCCTCCTGCTTCGGGACCGGGCTCTTAGTTGGGCTCGGTCTGTTCTCGACAGTCCGGGGGGGCTCAAAACACACTTCTGATGAATTTGTGGCTGATTTTTCCTGCACTTTTGACCGTACAGAGAGTGAGGGGAACATTATGAGCCGCCTGCTGTCTCTCCGCCAGGGCAGTCGGTCTGTGGCCGACTACTCAGTGGAGTTTCAGGTCGAAGCGACAGACTCTGGTTGGAATGATGTTGTGTTATGCAGCGCCTTCCTCCACAGTTTAAACTCCCACCTCCGTGACGACCCAGCGGTTTATGCTGTACCCTCATCTCTGGACAGTGTCATTGATCAGGCAATCGGTTTGGATAACCGGTGCCACGAGTGTGCAAAGGAGCGCAAATCCTCCTCTCGCCTGCCCTTCCCGCATGTGCCTGTTCTGGCTACTGACACAGGGGGAGCTGACCTCTCCTCTGAACCGATGGTGCTCAACCGGTCTCGGCTGACTCTGGAAGAGCACCAGTGGCGGAGGAAGGTTGGTGCATGCATGTACTGTGGCTCACTAAAACACAGACTGGACGATTGCCTTCTGAAGCCAAAAGACGTGGCCCGTCAGTAGCAGTGGGGGGTCTGACAGGCGGGACTCATCTTTATCCCCCCAGTAATTTTGCTATTTCAGCCCTGATTTAATTGCTGGGGGTCGAGAGGAGGGATACAGCTTTACTGGATTCAGGGGCAGAGCAGAATTTTGTCTCCGCCCAACTCGTTCGGGAGATGGGAATTCCCACTTCTAAATTGCCCACTCCCATGAACGTCACCACCCTATCGGGCCAAGTAATCACATCAGTTTCAGAACGCACAGCGCAGATATCAGTCCTTCTTTCTGGGAACCACCGGGAAGAATTAGCATTCGTCATCTTTCCAAATTCATCCTCCGCGGTGGTTCTGGGTTATCCCAGGCTCTGGAGGCATAATCCCATTATTAACTGTGCACAAAAATCCATCTCCTCCTGAAGCCCATTTTGTTTGGCATCTTGTTTAAGTTCGGCCGAGTGTTCTCCATCTTTGCCCATTTCCCCCCCTCCGGCCGAGCCGCCGGACCTCACCCTCGTACCCGAGGTCTATCATGACCTTAGGGAGGTCTTTAGCAAGTCAAGGGCATTGTCTCTTCCTCCTCATCGCTCCTATGACTGTACCATAGATCTCTTCCCGGGTGCATGGCTGCCGTCCAGCCGGCTCTATAGCATTTCAGGACTGGAGAGGGAGGCAATGGAGAGAGATATTAAAGACTCTCTGAGCGCCGGCCTTATTCGGCCCTCCTCTGCTCCTTTTGGGGCAGGTTTCTTTTTTGTTGGAAAGAAGGACAGATCACTGCATCCGTGCATAGATTATCGGGAGCTGAATGCGATTACTGTAAAAGATAAATATCCTCTGCCTCCGATTAACTCCGCGTCTGAGCTCCTTCAGCATGCTCGGGTGTTTTCCAAACTCAATCTGCATAATACCTACCATTTGATCCATATTTGATCTTCACACCAGCGTCATCCTGCTGGTTCATCTATTCTTGCTGGGTTTCTGTCAGGCTCTCTACTCAGCCCACGTAAGTGGATAATTTGCATTTCCACTTCCCTGTCTCCCTTCTCCTACTAACGGCTCTTGTCTCTCCCCACAGACCAAGTCTCCCTTTGATGTGTGGCCTTTTCCTTAGCTGTGCTCCACCTTCTGAAATTTAATAAACCGTTTAAACGTGTTTCTCAGTGTCATGTGAGTTTTTCTCTGGTGTTACATTCTGCTCGTGGGCTGATTCTCCTGTAAACATGACAGCTTTCATAGGCAGCACACATACTTTAGGAGGATTTCACTCTTCATATCAAATTTCTCTCTCTCCTCTGTCTGTGGGAGACCCCCACCTCAGAAATTTGAACTGACCAATGGGCTCCCAAACTGATCTCCATTGCCTTTTTAGTCAGTTTATGACTTCTGCCAAACAAAGAAGCTCAAATGTAATTGATTCAACCCAGTTGTCATGAAGTTTAGTACCATCCTGCCACACCCGAGGAAAAAGTTGTTTGGTTTTTTTTTCCTTTGTTTCAGGTTTCGGGCGGTGGTCAAGCAATTATGAGCATTTTCTGCTCTCCCCCTTTTTTTTATCTTCCAAGTAGACCCAGAGCCTCCAATGCTCTGTGAATTTTTTTCTTTTCTTTAAATTTCACTTTTTCCCTTATTTTAATCCTTTTCTTTAAATTACCATGTAAGAAGAATTTGTTTGATTTTTTCTAAGCTTAAACCAACTCATTCAAGCCACATACATCGGAAGAAATGTATCTGTGGTGTGTTTTTGTCCCAATTTGACTTTCTGATCTGACTTTGTATAATAAACAAACTCCTTCTTCAGTGCATAAGAGAAGACCTACAGCCAGCCTGCTGAAGAGCCAGCCCCTTTGTGATCTCGGGAGTAGGCCATAACTGTGGTAAAGAGCCTGTCTGCCAGTCTTCCAACAGAACCCACGCCGGTCCAGTTGAAAAAGAATCCAAAGGACCGCCTGCTACCCACTGGGATGCAATGATTGTGCTTGGCTGATGATCTGTTGTTTAATTTAAACTTAATCCTTCAGAATATTCCTGGTATAAGTTCTTTAAACTTAATTTCTTGCAAACCCCCATCAGAATTTCAAAATGCATTTTGTCCTTTCAATAATTTACGTTCTTTTTCAGAGAAACACAAATTTTCCATTTTTCTAGATAGTTTATGTATCATTTTCTTCATAAAATTGCATCCACTTTTCTTGACCAATGCTATTTTATGGTTTTCAAATTTCCAGTATATCACCAAGTTAAACTAGGGTTCTTTGGTTCCACAAATGTTTGATTCACATGTGATGCTCGGTAATTCAGTAAGAGTCCATAATGCCCATAATACATGTTGAATTCTCTGTTTTAGTTATCCAAATGTGTTAACCTATTCTGACATTTCTTATTAAATGAAAGACATATGGGAGATATTGTTTTATTTCATGTTCATCTTCTTGATTATCAGCAGACAAGAACTCACAAGTTTTTTTTGTTTGTTTTTTGTTTTGTTTTTTTTTTTTTTTAGACTGATTCATAATTGGTACAAATAAAGAATTGTTAATAAAACAGTCCATTATCTGGACTGGTGCCCTACGAGGATATGAGTGTGAAATGAAAGGAAATCTTCATTCCTACTGACATTCATATCTACATTAATACTTGAACCAACAATAAAACACCTATAAACCCATTAATCTAAATCCACTACACTGCACAGAGTAGTGGTGCAGCGGGTCTTAAATAGAGCAAAAGGAATAAATACAAAATGAGAACAGGTGTGGGTTCCAGAGCGAGAATAATCAGATTCAACTAATGACAGCTGTCACATGCTGTAAATAGAATTTGAAGCAATGGAAGTAAATAAAGACAACTTTCAAAGTAAAAGCACTGGAAAAACAAAAAGAACTAGAAAAGCACTCTGAGAGCGCAGACCTCTGCCAAGCGCCACAGTTCCCCCATACAGTGTTTGTGTGTACGTTTTTAGATTCCTTGACCATGAAAACATATGACTAGCAATTGGATTGACAATGATAGGATTAGTGGTTCAGTAGTTATTCACGAAAATGGCATTTTCCGTAATGGCGGCCACAGTTCCCCCCATACAGTGTTTGTGTGTACGTTTTCAGATTCCTTGACCATGAAAACATATGACTAGCAATTGGATTGACAATGATAGGATTAGTGGTTCAGTAGTTATTCACGAAAATGGCATTTTCCGTAATGGCGGCCACAGTTCCCCCCATACAGTGTTTGTGTGTACGTTTTCAGATTCCTTGACCATGAAAACATATGACTAGCAATTGGATTGACAATGATAGGATTAGTGGTTCAGTAGTTATTCACGAAAATGGCATTTTCCGTAATGGTGGCCACAGTTCCCCCCATACAGTGTTTGTGTGTACATTTTCAGATTCCTTGACCATGAAAATATATGACTAGCAATTGGATTGACAATGATAGGATTAGTGGTTCAGTAGTTATTCACGAAAATGGCATTTTCCGTAATGGCGGTTTTCTTGTGGATGGTGATCCAGATCACCACCAAAATCTAATCATCTGTAGGATACCCCATTTCTGACAATCTGTGAAAATTTCATGAAAATCTGTCCATAACTTTTTGAGTTAACTTGCTAACAAACAAACAAACAGACAAACAAACAGACAGACAAACCAACGCTGATGATCACATAACCTCCTTGGCGGAGGTAATAAATGATTCCAAAACAAGAACAGACTAGAACCAACTAGAATGCACAAATATATGAAGAGAAAATAATAATAATAATAATAATAATAATAATAATGAAAAGAATAGCAACTGCCAAAGTGAGGACAAGAAGAAATACAAAAGCAAAAAGTGCTCATAAAGCAATAAGATAAGATAAGATAAGATAAGCCTTTATTAGTCCCACAACGGGGAAATTCCAGGATTGCAACAGCACAGGGATAGCAACACTCAGAGCAACAATCAGAAGGCAAGAAAAAAAACAAGCAAGCAAGAGCAGCTAATATACATATGTACATATTACTATAAAATATATATATACACACACACACACACACAGACACACAGTGCAGAGCATTGTAGCTGGATGGAATAAATATATGAATATATGAACACACAGTGCAGAGCATTGTAGCTAGATGGAATAAATATGTAAATATATAAACACCCACAGTACGGAGCATTGCAGCTAGGTGGAATAAATATGCAAGTATATAAACACACACAATGCGGAGCAATGTAGCTAGATGGAATAATATGTAGATATATAAAAACACAGTGCGGAGCATTGTAGCTAGATGGAATAAATACTAATGAATACTGAGGTTACAAAAGGAGAATTGCAAACAAGGATGGAGAAGGCTCAAATATAAACACAGGAAGATAAATTGAAATGCAAGATCATACAGAAATACATAAAATAACTACACACGACTAATAACTGACTAAGATTTGATAACAGGAAAACTCAAAAGAGAAACAAAGGACAAACTCAGGTAACAAAATACAACAAACCCAAACACAATACAAAATAAATCAGAAAAGAAGAAAATACAGAACGTAATTGGAAAAAACTGAAAGTGTGAGCACGGTACTCCCCCCGTGCTCAGCTTCATGACACTGTATATGTCATGAATTGCCCCTCGGGGCACCCACGTGCTGAACCTGTCACAATTGCCCTTCAGAATCAGAATCAGAAAAAGATTTATTGCCAAGTACATTAACAGATACTGATAACAGGACTCTGATAACAGCTCACTGATAACATACGAGGGATTTGACTTGACACAGAAAATGAACCTGCATTTCCGGTGACACGGCATGCATCTGAAACGCGCCTGCCAACAGGAGGGTACAGGTAGCATAAGAAATAATACAATGGGAAGGAGCAAAAAAATCATTGATTTCAGAATAGTGGTCATGTATGATCAATATTATGATTACAAAGAAAAAAAAAAGCCCTCAATGCACACTCAGCAGACCAAAAGAGTTCACAGGACACAAAGAGAGCAGTGAGTGAATCATCTTGTTGTCAGTTTGTGGATCAATATGAATGTAATGTTGAAGCAAGTGTTGTATCAGTAAGAACGACAAGGACACTTTGGCAGGAGATGTTTTGTCTGGCTACTGGCAATTGTCCTTGGCAATTGTCCATGCAGCTGCTGTCCGAAGGCCATGTGCTCAGTGTTTTGAAAAACAGAGACTGCAGATGATCAGGAGGATTTTTGTAAGGGAAATTGAGCCAAATAGAACTGATCACAGAGAAAGAACTTTATATTCTTCTGCAGATTCAGTACTTAATCCTTCATTGCTTCAATGAAGGATTTTTATCTTTTATCTTATCTTTATCTTATCTTTTATCTTTTTATCTTTTATCCTGCCCTGCATTCAGGGCAGGATAAAAGGCACCACGCGCCGGCTGTGAGTTTGCGAATTTATTAGCGATAACACAGTTACAAAACTCGTGAATAACGAAAAATGCAGGCAAGAAAAATAGCAAACAGCTAAGGTGAGGGGGATCACTGGCTAAACCTGGAAAACAGAGCTAGGAGCACACACTGGGAGTACAAAAAGAACAGGAGAATTACAAGAAACTTACGACTTGAAGAAGTGAGCTGAAAGTAGGGTGCTGTGCTGGACAAAAGTGTGCAGCCCCTTAACGTTCTAACTGTGTATGTTGCCAAACTGTGACATAACCCGTAGTGGTCAAGAGTGGTCAAGATTTTTTTCAAGAAAATATTCAGATCAGAGGTCAGAACTTTTCAAGGCTTATAACTTGAAAGTGTAAAGAGATAATGGCTTACTGTCAATTAGAAAGATGTAGAACATGATCCAAAGTTTCAGATAGGAGTAAATCTACACATCTAATTTGCATACAAACAAACAAAGACATTCGTCACTTACCGCTGGCAAGGCGGCGTCCTTTTGCGGCATTCTGGTCGTTATTTTGTCCTCTCCTGGTCATTTTAGCTTTCTCTCCTCCATCCAGAAACTGTTATTGATTATTCCACCTTAATTTTGCTTTTATTCCGCGGTAATTTATCTTATATGATGACATGCAACTGGTGATTTCCCTACAGTCACATGGCGCTCCGGGCGCCGGCAGGTGAAATCAACAAGCTTCACACTCCCTGTGTTATAAGAACATGTAAACATCTACCTTCATAAGCTAAATAATCTCTTTTTAGAATCATAGTTGGCAAGTTCGGGACCAAATCCTCCGAATTTGCTCCTCCGTCTGCAATCGCGTATGTCCACAATGATGGATGCCGTCCATTTTGTTTTGTAATCTCAAAGATGAAGAAGAAGAAGGATTTCTTCCTCTTTGGTGTATTATGTGTCATCCATGAGTCCTCCAACGCGTGCCTGCCACCTTTTGAACTGGCATGATCAGTACAAATCCTCAGTCCAGCTGGGGAGTGTTTGACACGTTATATCAGTTGACAGGTGCAGCGCCGTGCTCTGCCACTAGGGGCACACAAAATCACACAGCTTAATGGTTAAATAAGGCTAAACACAAAATAAACCAAGTGGTAAGAGGTGTGGTAAACCTTAGTGGGTAGGAGAAAACAAAGAAACAATTTAGACCAGCTGGAAATGATGAGAGAGGAGGGAGCAATCGGAGGGGCCAGCTGACAGGGCCACGCCCACACAGGGCGAAATGCCAGAGAGCCACTGACAGCTGTCAACCCCAAGAGAGAGAGAACACAACAGAATACAAACATAACAATATGGCAGAAATTGGAGCTGGCAACCTCAAAAACACAAAAAACAAACTACAACAAACGTAAACGGGAAAATAAATCATACTGACAACTCAAAATGACAACACAGTACAAAATATGAAAAAAAAAAGCAGACAAGCTGAGCCTGGTGGGATCCCCGTGCGCTCAGAACATGACAGAGCACCCCCCTCCCCAAGGGGTGGGAACCAGACACTCCGGGAAAACATCAAAAGAAAAGAACCCCGCCCCACACAGAAGTCCCACCCCAGCAAACAAAACGACCCCACCCCGGGTGGGAGGAGGGGGACCCAGGCACGGAGGGACTGAGACAAACCAAAAGGAACAGGAAAAACTTTCAGGATAGTCTCCCAGCAGAGCCCAGGCTAGAGGGAAACAACAAAAACAAAATCCCGCTCAGGACCCACACCGAACTGTGTGGTCTGGCCCCCCCAGACCAAAGAACAAAGCAGTTCTGGTGGTTGGCTGAAGTCCCAGGCCTGACAGACGGCAAGGTGGAAAGAGTCGGGTGGTCTGACAGAGAATGTGAACCACTCAACCCAATGGTAACGCCTGTCAGGCAGTCCACCAGAGTTCTTCAGCCACCACCACCGAGATGGTGGTGGAGGGGGCGGCCACCCAACCGAGATGGCCAGAGGTGAGGAAGGATGAGGAGTAGGGGGAGCCCCAACAACATCAGGCAGAAGACGAGGCACCATGGTGATGACTGGCAGAGGAAGGGGAACCATGACGGCGCCAGGCAGAGGATGGGGACCATGACGGTGTCTGGTGAAGGAGGGGGAACCACGATGCCCCCAAACCAGCCAGCAGCACCCTCAGTGGTCCCGGACCGGGACACAGCTGCACCCGCAGTGGCCCTGAACTGGGGCAAGGTTGCACCCACGGTGGCTCCGGGTTGGAACAAAGCAGCACCTGCGGTGGTCCCGGACTGGGGCATAGATGCACCTGTGAAGGCTCTGGACTGGAGCGAAGCTACACTCATGGTGGCTCCAGGCTGGAGTGATGCAGCACCCGCGATGACCCCGGACTGCGGCGAGGCTGCATCCTCGGTGGATCCGGACTGGACCAAGGCAGCACCTTCGGTGGACCAAGACTGGGCCAAAGCTGCACCCTCAATGGACCTGGACTGGGCCAATGCTGCACCCTCGGATGCCCTGGGCTGGGACGGAACACCCGCGACGAACTCCAGTGGAAGAGAAGCAGCACCCTTGGTGGACCCGGACTGGACCAAGGCTGCACCCTCGGTGGGCCCGGACTGGACCAAAGCTGTACCCTCGGAGGCCTTGGGCTCTGGCAAAGCTCCCACGAAGGCCCTGGGTGGGGCAAAGCACCCACAGTGGCCTCAGACGAAGGCATCACACCCACAGTGGTCTCAGGCGAAGGCATCGCACCCACAGTGGCCTCAGATGAAGGCGTCGCACCCACAGTGGCCCCTGGCAGGTAGGTGGGACCCCCAGAGACCTCAGGAGAAGAGTCAGAAAAAGAACAGATACACACTGGATCAGAGTCACCGGCAGAAGTGGAGCCCGGCGGGCGAAGCTCAAGTGCGGCTGACAGCTGCCCTTGGTTCCCCCAAACAAGAGCCAGGCAAGATCTTTCTAGGCTAAATGAGGAAATTTGCCTGAGCTCGAGCGCCACCGCTGTCCAGGACTCCAGCAACTCCAGTTGAGATGTCTCGGCCTCCACTGTCTGGGCTACCTTCCCTGATGCAGCCACCTCGGGAGAAGGAAAAAAGACAGAGGCGACGGGTGCTGGTGGACCTCCAGGGGTGGAGGCTAACACTGGGGGACCGAGGACTCGCCTCACCGATGGTACCGGGTCCTGCAATGAAGAAATCAGGGGACTACTCGGCTCAGATTTTGACCCACAGGGGGCGCTCCTCTCCCTTCCAGGGTATGGCTGCATGGTTGTCACTAGGTCCTCCGGAACCACTGACCTCCTCGCCCGATGGCTTCCTCCCAGGACCAGCAGACAAACAGGGAGAAAGGGGGAGGAATCGGGAAAGGCAGGTGAAGATGAGGAGATGGCTGCAGCAGCAGGCAGGGAAGGCTCAGCAAAAATGGGTGACTGCTGCTGAGCCCCCCCACCAGAAACAAGGCAAGACAATTCATTTTCAGATGTAAAAGAATGAAAAGATACTTGCCTGTGCTCCCTAGGTGTGGTGATGGCTGCTCCAGATGGCCCAGAAGATTCCTCAGTACTGGCTGTGGGGGCTGGGGGCACTGATGCAGGCACTGGCCGATCCAGCCCTGCAGGCACGCTGATGGACAGAGCTGGACATCCTCCCTCTGCCTGGGCCGCGAGTTCAGGGAGGAGCCATGGTTTATAATCCAAAAGCAGATCCACCTCTGTCGCCAAAATCCAATGGCATTCCTCCAGCTCCTCCACCGATGGTCTGGGCCACAGTTCAGGAGGAGAAGGTGGGGCTGCTGCTGCTGGAGAGTGACGCGAGGCTTGGGGCTTCCGCACCCGGGGCCGCTTCTTCGTTGGCACAGGCAGGGGTTTGGAGGAGATTTCCCCCAGCCCATGGAGCATGAACAATGGGTTGGTTACGGAGAGGAGAAGGTTTGTGAGCTCCAGATGGCTCCACAGGCTGGGGCATGCTTCCAGCACCTGTGCGACTCCAACCAGGCACTTCCAGGCATCCTCAGAAGTGCGGGAAACATGAGCCTTCGATAACATGCTATGTACAACGTTAAGAGTCCAACACTCCTCCTCACTAAACCCACATCAACTATAGTCGGAACACACTGCCATGCCAGTGGGGAAAAAAAAAAGATTTTAGAGAAAAACACGGGAGAAAAAAAAAGGCAAAACTCACAGCTGCTGGTGCCCACACTGGCAGCACCCTTCTGTCACAATTGCCCTTCAGGGCAGGATAAAAGGCACCACGCACAGGCTGTGAGTTTGCAAATTTATTAGAGATAACAAAGAGTTACAAAACTCGTGAATAATGTTAAATGCAGGCAAGCAAAATAGTGAACAGCTAAAGCAAGGGAGGTCACCGGCTAAACCTGGAAAACAGAGCTAGGAGCACACACTGGGAGTACATAAAGAAGAACAGGAGAATTACAAGAAACTTGCATCTTGAAGAAGCGAATTGAAAGTAGGGTGCTGCACCAAACAAAAATGTGCAGCCCCTTAAAGTAGAACTGAACTGAACGGCATTGAACGGCACTGGGTGATAGTACATACAATTATAAAGATAATTTATCATTGGCACCCCCTCCACAAATCCCGGAATCTTGGAGAAAATCGCGATTTTGAATTTCCCGCCCTGAAAAATCAGACAAATCCGCCGAAGTGCAGCCGGAGTTCCGTGTGACGTCACGAGTGTGACCCAGTCCTCATGTTTACCATTGCGAGCACGTCGACACTGGTTGTTTTTGGTGCATTTTGTCGTGATAGTCGACTACAAAACACTTCCAACACCTGGGAAGATCTGTTCAGTGGCCAAGGAAAGCTGTCATGGCGACGAAAGAAAAGAAAGGGGGAGGAAAAGCGACCGGGAAGCGATGCGTTTCTAGATATACAGTGATCTCTCACTTATCACGTTTAATGGGGACCAGAACCGACCGCGAAAAGTGAAAAACCGCGAAGTAGCGTCACCCCCCCACCAAAGGGCGTCACAAGCACTATTTTGCACAAAAAGGCACAAGAGAACAGCGAAAAGTGCCACTAAGCAACACGAGCGATAAAGAACAATGAATGCGGTCTTCGTTCGCTGGGTAAAACGTCTCGGCCAATCAGCTTGTGAGGTAAAACGTCTCGGCCAATCAGCTTGCGAGATTCCCGAGCGGTGAAGAGGTGGGCAGAGAGGAGTGGAGCGGTGGTCAGAGAGGTAGATTTTCAGTTGTGCGGGCTCTCCGTGTTGATACCTGATGTTCTAATGTAGTCTCCCTGCCTTCTACATTAGAACATCAGGTATCAACACGGAGAGCCCGCACAACTGAAAATCTACCTCTCTGACCACCGCTCCACTCCTCTCCGCCCACCTCTTCACCGCTCGGGAATCTCGCAAGCTGATTGGCCGAGATGTTTTACCCAGCTTCGCTCCCTGCCGAGCGCCTATACCCAGCGAAGGAAGACCGCATTCATTGTTCTTTATCGCTCGTGTTGCTTAGTGGCACTTTTCGCTGTTCTCTTGTGCCTTATTGTGCAAAATAGTGCTTGTGACGCCCTTGGGGGGGGGGTGACGCTACTTCGCGGTTTTTCACTTTTCGCGGTCGGTTCTGGTCCCCATTAAACGCGATAAGTGAGAGATCACTGTAATAAGTTGGAAAAATGCTGATGTTTTTTTTTCCCTTTCTTTTTTATTGTTAATTTTCCTTATCCTGACACCCCAAACATGCCAAAGTAAAGACTCACCATTCTGTATTCAATAAGCGACTCTCCTCCCCATCATTGCTGCGGTCTGAGTCGGTGCCGGAATCCCCCGAAAATTCTGGCTCTAATCTGTACGGTTCGATGCCTCCCACGCTCTCTTCCTGTTCACTTGACACTCCTGCATCCTCCTCTGTCTTGTCACCGATCCTGAATGCCTCTTCACTCTGAAAACTCTGGTGTTCTTGACTGCTGGAACTGCTATCATCTGCCATTGTTGTTTTGATAAGGGTCACACTCGTGACGTCATCTGCACTACTTCCGGTTTGTTTGGCACTGCCAGCCAGAGGCAAAAGTTTATCGGCTTATAGCTTGGCCATCGCACGGCCTAAAAATTTCTTTTATGTGTTGAAAAATACAATAGGTAATAAGGAATTAATCTGCTATTCTACTTTTTTGGCAAAAAGGTGAGTTCAGTTCTACTTTAAATAGCGCTAGACATAAAATAAAGCAAGGGATAACGGGTGTGGTAAACCTGAGTGGGTAGGAGAAAACAAAGAAACAATTTAGACCAGCAATCAGAGCTGACAGCTGACAGGGCCACGCCCATGCAGGACGAAACCCCAGAGAGCCACTGACAGCTGTCAACCCCAAGAGAGAGAGAACACACCAGAATACAAACATAATGATATGGCAGAAATTGGGGCTGGCAACCTCAAAAACACAAAAAACAAACTATAACAAACGTAAACGAGAAAATAAATCATACTGACAACTCAAAATGACAACACAGTACAAAATATGAAAAAAAAAAAAACGGACAACTTGAGCCTGGTGAGATCCCCCACGAACGTGACAGAACTGCAGTTTGTGAAATTTATTAACAAAAACAAAAAATCCGAACAGTGTACAAACACAAAAATCCAACAAGTGCACAAAGCAAAACTTATGAATGAAGCGGAGAACACAGGATACAAAGGAAATGCCAGAACGGGAACAGGCTTCTGGCACAACAATCCTTTATCAAGACACCAGCAAACAGGAAAGAGAAAACCACCCTTGAAGTGCCAGTGTGAACCACTGCTCCACCACACCGCCAGTGGTGCAGTGGTTAGCACTGTGGCAGCACAACAACTCATCCTTGGCCATGGGATTCCAGGTTCAATCCCAGCCCCTGACCAACAGTGATCTGTGTGGAGTTTGCATGTTCTCCTCGTGTCTGCGTGGGTTTACTCTGGGATTTCTCCGGTTTCCTCCCACAGGCCAAAAACATGCAGGTTAGGTTAATTGGAGACTCTAAAGTGGCCCTAGGTGTGTGTGAATGGTGAAGGAATAGTGCCGTACTGTGGCTGCTTCATCCGTCCAGGTGGATGCCCTGAATTTCCCCTCTGGGGATCAATAAAGTACAAAAAAAAAAAATCAAATAGGGCCAAAAATAATTAAACACAAATAGTAACCGGTGTGAATCATATGAGCGGGCTGAGGAGAAGATGACAATCAGCTGTGAATCATGAGGAGAAGAGACGGGGCTGACAGCTTAACAGGGGCACCGCCCACAGCCAGGGAAAAACCTGGAAGTGCCCCTGACAACTGCAATCCCAGAGAGAGAAAGAAAGGGCAAACAACCAGCAAATACAATGTGGTAACAAATAAAGACAAATAAACCCAAATATGTAAATAACATTACAATGAACGTAGACAGGAAAATAAATCATACTAAGAAACAATACAGAATATGTGAAAACAAACTAGAGATAACATAAGGATTCAAGGATTCAAAAATTTTATTGTCAATACTACTATACAGTTAGGCCCAGAAATATTTGGACAGTGACACAATCTTCATGATTTGGGCTCTGCATGCCACCACATTGGATTTGAAATGAAACAACTACAACGGAATTGAAGTGCAGACTTTAAGGTTTAATTCAAGGGGTTGAACAAAAATATATGATTAAACATGTAGGAATTGTAGCTATTTTTATACAAACGTTCCTCATTTCAAGGGCTCAAAAGTAATTGGACAAATAAACATAACCCTAAGTAAAATGTTACTTTTCAATATTTTGTTGAGAATCCTTTGCAGGCAATGACTGCCTGAAGTCTGGAACCCATGGACATCACCAAACGCTGGGTTTCCTCCTTTGTGATGCTTTGCCAGGCCTTTACTGCAGCTGTCTTCAGTTGTTGCTTGTTTGTGGGTCTTTCTGCCTTGTTTTGTCTTGAGCAAGTGAAATGCATGCTCGATTGGGTTGAGATCTGGTGATTGACTCAGCCATTGCAGAATATTCCACTTCGTTGCTTTAAAAAACTCCTGGGTTGCTTTTGCAGTATGTTTTGGATCATTGGTGAAGCGCCGTCCAATCAACTTTGCTGCATTTGGCTGAATCTGAGCAGAAAGTATATCCCTATACACTTCAGAATTCATCCTGCTGCTTCTGTCTTTTGTCACATCATCAATAAATACAAGTGACCCAGTGCCATTGGAAGCCATGCATGCCCATGCCATCACACTGCCTCCACCATGTTTTACAGAAGATGTAGTGCTTTGGATCATGAGCTGTTCCAATTCTTCTCCAAACTTTCTTCTTCCCATCATTCTGGTACAGGTTGATCTTAGTCTCATCTGTCCAAAGAATGCTGTTCCAGAACTGGGCTGGCTTCTTCAGGTGTTTTTTGGCAAAGTGAATTCCGGCCTTTCTATTTTTGAGGCTGATTCATGGTTTGCACCTTGTGGTGAATCCTTTGTATTTACTCTCATGAAGTCTTCTCTTTATGGTAGACTTAGATACTGATACACCTACTTCCTGGAGAGTGTTCTTCACTTGAGTGGATGTTGTGAAGGTTTGTTCTTCACCATGGAAAGGATTCTGTGATCATCCACCACAGTTGTCTTCCGTGGACGTCCAGGCCTTTTTGAGTTCCCAAGCTCACCAGTGCACTCTTTTTTTCTCAGAATGTACCAAACTGTTGATTTGGCCACTCCTAACATTTCTGCTATCTCTCTGATGGATTTCTTCTTTTTCAGCCTCAGAATGGTCTGTTTCACCTCCATTGAGAGCTCCTTTGACCGCATGTTGTGTGTTCACAGCAACAGCTTCCAAATGCAAACGCCACACCTGGAATCAACTCCAGACCTTTTAACTGCTTAATTGATGACAGGTTAATGAGGGAAGAGCCCATGCAGCCTTGTTATTTATTTTTTTTGCAGCCTTCTGAGTCAATTGTCCAATTACTTTTGGTTCCTTGAAAAAGAGGTGGCTACGTATTAAAGAGCTGTAATTTCTAAACCCTTGCTCCAGTTTGGATGTGAATACTCTCAAATTACAGCTGAGAGTCTGCACTTTAAGCCCATATTAATTATATAATTGTATCCTGAATATGTTTTCGTAAACAGCTAAAATAACAAAACTTGTGTCACTGTCCAAATATTTTTGGGCCTAACTGTACGTGCAGGACATACAGGAGAATTGAAATGGCGTTTCTCTCTCTCTACATTGGTGTGCATTTTATAAGAAGAAAAGAAATTAGGCTGGATTAAAAAACAAAAACAAGAACAAACAGAGACAGCAGCAGTCTATTTACAGTACAGTCTATATACAGTGATGCAACCCGTGGTGCCAATGGCAGCCAGAAGGAGTCTGACCTCCATAGAGGTAAACGATTAGTTTAGGTAAACAATTAGTGGTAATAAACCCAGCAATCCTATATTCAGACAGCTAGAGATGAATAACTGTAGTGCATTTCAATGCAGTAGTGTAGGTGCAGATAGTGATATGATTGCACATGATCAGTATTGCAGTGATATACAGACAGCAGCAGATATGGCATTTGTGCAAATGGTTGCGATTAAAGTACAGAGACATATAGCAGCAAAAGTACAACAGAACAACAGTATTATTGTTGGTGTGCCAGTCTTTCTGTGCCAACATCTGAGGTAGTTATTGTGCAGGTGTTACCGTCTGGGAAGCGGTGGGGGGAGTGAACAGAGTTCAGGGACCTGATGGTCTAATGAACAAAGCTGTTCATCAGGCTTGTGGAGCGGGCCCGGAGGCTGCAGTACCTTTTCCCTGAGGGCAGGAGGCTGAAGAGGGAGTGTAGGGGATGGGAGGTGTCGCCCATGATGTTGGTGGCTCTTTGGGTGAGGTGAGTGGGGTAGATGTTCAAGAGGGGGGGTTAGGGGGGCACCGATGATCTTGCTGGCTGTGTCCACTATGCGTTGTAGTGTCTTCCGGCAGGCGGCAGTGCAGCTTCCATACCACACTGTGATGCAGTTGGTGAGGATGCTCTCAATGGTGCCCCGGTAGAAAGACTGCATGATGGGGGGTGGGACTCGTGCTCTTCTCAGTCTGCGGAGGAAACAGAGGTGAGTTTGGGCCTTCTTGGCCAGTGATGTGGTGTTGTTGGTCCAGGTAAGGTCCTCAGAGATGTGCACCCCCAGGAACTTGGTGCTGTTCACCCTCCACACAGCTGCACCGTCGTGTGTGTCGCTGTGTGTGACCCCTCCTGAAGTCGACCACAATCTCCTTGGTTTTTCCCACGTTCAGGAAGAGGTTGTTGTCTTTACACCACTGGACCAGTTGACTCACCTCGTTTCTGTAGTTGGCTTCGTCATTGTTGGTGATGAGGCCCACTACCATTGTGTCGTCTGCAAACTTGACGATGTGGTTGGTGTTGTAGGCAGCCACGCAGTCATGGGTTAGCAGGGTGAAAAGCAGCGGGTTGAGCACGCACCCTTTTGGGGCCCCTGTGCACAGTGTGATGGTCTGGGAGGTGTTGCTGCCAACCCACACGTTCTGTGGCCTCCCTGTGAGAAAGTCCAGCACCCAGTTACAGAGAGAGGTTTTGAGTCCTAAATGTCTGGGTTTTTGTATTAGGTGCTGGGGGATGATTGTGTTGAATGCTGAGCTGAAGTCCAAGAACAACATGCGCACGTATGAGTTTTTTGAATCCAGGCGGGTGAGGGCTGGATGGAGAGCAGCAGCGATGGCATCTTCTGTGGATCTGTTCGACCTGTATGCAAACTGGAATGGGTCATGAGAGGGAGGCAGGATGGACTTGATGTGCTGCATGACTAGCCGCTCGAAGCACTTCATTATAGTGGGGATCAGTGCTACCGGCCGGTAATCATTGTAGCTGAATGGGACAGGCTTCTTCAGGACCGGTATTATGGTGGCAGTCTTGAAGCATGTGGGGACAACAGCTTGAGACAGGGAGATGTTGAAGATGTTGGCCAGGACATTCTTAAGCTCCTCTGCGCAGTCGTTCAGGATGCAACCCGGTATGTTGTCTGGGCCAGCTGCCTTACATGGGTTGATTCTGCAGAGGGTCCTCTTCTCACTAGCCGGATCCAGACTTAAGGCCAGCTCATCCGGAGGAGGAGTGGTCTTCTGTGCTGGTCTGCTGTTTTGTGCTTCAAATCGGCCAAAGAAGTCATTTAGGTTGTTGACCAGTGTGATGTCACTCACACAGGTCTGAGGTGAAGGTTTGTTGTTGGTGAGGGTCTGTATGCCACACCAGAGAGAACGTGCATCTCTGGTGTTGCTCTAGTGTCCAGATATTTTCTTACTGTACTGTCATTTTGCCTCCTTGATGCAACGGGACAGGTTAGCCCTAGCTGGTGTTAATCCTGCAGTGTTGCCAGCCCTGAAGGCTGCGTCCTGAGCCGTCAGGAGTCTGTGGACCTCTGCTGTCATCCATGGCTTCTGGTTGCCACGAACAGTGATGGTCTTGCAGAGAGTAACATCATCAATGCATTTGGCTATGTATGCCACAACAACCTCAGTGTACTCCTCTAGGTTTGTGTGTCCATTATGAGTGGCTGCATACTTGAAAATGTCCCAGTCTGTGGTGCTGAAGCAGTCTTTCAGAGCATCAGTGGCCCCCTCTGGCCACACCCGTACCTGCTTCTTTGTAGATCTAATGGTTTTTACTCTGGGTTTGTATGCCGGCCTTAACAGGATGATGATGTGATCAGAGAGGCCCGGGGGGGGGGGGGGCGTTTTTATGGGTTGTGTACACCAGATCCAGCAGGTTGTCTCCCCTCGTTGCAAAGTTTACATGTTGATATAGACTTGGTAGGAGGGCCTTTAAATCTGTGTGGTTGAAGTCTCCTGCTGTGATGAGAAATCCATCTGGATGTGTTGTTTGTGTCTCACGTATAGCTTGATAGAGTACTTTCAGTGCTCCCCTCCTCTCACTGGCGCCGGTGGGCGGGACGTACATGGCGGCAAGTAGAACCAATGAAATTTCTCTAGGCGTGTAAAAGGGTCTGCACTTGATAATCAAAAACTCTACCAAAGGAGAGCAATGTCTGTGAACAACAGAGTCACGGCACCAGGCATCACTGATGTACACACACACACACACCTCCACCCCGGGTTTTCGCTCCTACCGTTAGCACTCTGTTGCTGTGATAGCATGTTAGCCCCGCTAGGTGAATGGCAGAGTCTGGTATATTGTCATTTAACCACGTTTCCATAAAGATAAAAACACAGCAGTTCTGCGCATCACGTGTGGATCTCAGGAGCTGTATGTGGTCTGTCTCGTTGTCAAGTGAGCGCACGTTGGCCAGAATCAGTGAAGGGATAGGGGGTTTGTGCGGGTTAGCAGTTAGCTTCGTCCATATACCTCTGCGTTTACCTCGCTTCCGTCTCCTCTTACATCGTCTATGGCGCCGCCACCTGGGATAAGACACGGCAGTCGAGTCCGAGGATGTGGAGGATTGGCGGAGGATCCCTAGGCCACGAAGTTCCTCTTTGCTGCTTTCATCCAGGACATAATCTGTGGCTTTACTCTTTATCTCTAGAAGGCCGTGGTGACTGTAGCTCGTGCGCAGCATTCGTGTATGCACAATAAACAGTTTAACAACACTTAGTGGCACAAAACATGAAAAATGGAGAGAAAACCTGAAGAGAGGAGTGAGAGAGAGGCTGCTGCGTGTTCACGCGCAACCTAATAAATGATATTCACTTATATGCGCTTTTATTCTCATCTCTAGATGACCAAAGCACTTTACAGGTCCTGCTATCCACCCATTCACACACACATTCACACACTGATGGCGGCATAGCTGCACAACATGGCACTGTTCAGACTCAACAGGAGCAATTGGGGTAAAGTGTCTTGCCCAGGGACACAACGGCAGGATATGTGGGGAGAACGGGATTCGAACTGCCAACCATCCGGTTATTAGACGAGCTGCTCTACCTCCTGAGCCACTGCCGTCCCGGCAGGAGTAACAGGAGTAGAACTCAAAAATACAACATTATACAAATAAGGGGAAAAAAAGGCAAAGAGACTGAGCACAGTGGAATCCCCCGTGCTCAGATCGTGACAAAGCCCCCCCACCCCCCACCCCCGCCCCCCCCCAAGGGGTGGGACCAGACACCCCGGGCAACATCAAAGGAAGAAAAAGGACCCACCCACACTGAGAACCCACCCCACCGAAAGACAAGAAAACAACCCCACCCTGGACGGGAGGATGGGGGACCCAGGTACGGAGGGACCAAAACAAACCAGAGAAAATAAGACAAAATCCCATGACTCATACCCCAGCAAAACCCAGGCTGCGAGGAAACAAAAAACAAAAAACCCTGCTCAGGATCCATACCGGGCAGAACCAGGGACCTAGGCCCCCTGGACGAAAGGGCTAAACAGTTCCGGTAGCCGGCCAAAGTCCCAGGCCTGGCAGATGGCAAGGTGGTAAGAGTCGTGTGGCCTGCCGGAGAACATGTGCCACCCAACCCAACGGCACAGTCCGTCAGGCAGTCAGCCAGAGTATTTTAGCCACCTAAACAGAAGGGGTGGCCCAGGAGGTGGCTGCCCCATGGAGAAGCCTCATGTAGAAGGGAACAGAGGAGTTGGGGAACCCACAACAATGTCAGGTGGAGGAAGGGGAACCACGATGGCCTCGGGAGGAGGAGAGGGAACCACAATGGCGTCTGGCAGAGGAGAGGGGACCACGATGCTTTTGGACTGCTCTGCACCCTCGGTGGTCCCAGGCTGGGACATCGCAGCACCCGTGGTGGCTCCGGGCTGAAGCAAAGCAGCACCCGCGGCGGCTCCAGGCTGGAGCAAAGCTGCACCTGCAGTGGCTCTGGGCTGAAGCAACACTCCACCCGTGGCCGCTCCGGGCTGGAGCGGAGCTACACCCGCAGTGGACCCGGACTGGGTCAAAGCTGCACCCATGGTGGACCTGGATGGGCCAAGGCTGCACCTACGGTGGACCCAGACTGAGGAAGAGCTGCACCCACGGAGACCCCAGACTGGGATGCAGCACCCACAATGACCTCAACTAATGGGGGAGCAGCACCCTCTGAGGCCCTGGACTGAAACAAAGCACCCACAAAGACCTCATCCGGAGGCGGAGCAGCACCCACGGAGGACCTGGGCTGGGACGGAGCACCTGCGAAGACCTCATCCGGAGGGGGGGCAGCACCCACGGAGGTCTCAGGCTGAGACGGAGCGGCCACAATGACCTCGGCAGGAGGAGCTGGACCCACAGTGATCTCGGGCGATGAGGTTGGACCCACGGAGACCTCTGGTGAAGCTGCACAATCCTCGGTGACCCTGGGGTAATGCTCAGACAGGAGAGGCAGAGAAACAGGGTCAGGGTCACTGGCCGCAGTGGAGCCCGATGAGGTGAGCTCAGGTACAGCTGACGACTGCACTTAGCCCTCCCCACCAAGAGCCAGTCAAGATCTCTCCAACATAGAAGCAATGAAAACAAAGGAGAGCACTTGCCTGAGCTCGAGCTTCACCACCATCCAGGACTCCGTCGATCCATGCGGCGACGTCTAGGGCCCAGCCCCCTGGACGTCCAACTCCAGCTCTGCCCCTGCAGCAGGCATGGTGGTAGGTGCAGTCCCGGACCCCCAGCAAAGTGACCCACGCAGGTGGCTCGCCTGGCATGGCGACAGGAGGTCGGCTCCCTGCTGGTGCTGGATCTTGCACTGCTGAAGCCAGGGGATGCGCCATCGTCAGCGCAGGCTACAGCTCAGTAACAGCACTCTCCCTCCGTCCTGGCTGTGGCTGTGGGGCTGCAACCAGGTCTTCCAGGACCACAGGCTCCTCCATTGCCCAGCAGCTCAGTCCTGGGGCCGGCGGACACTCAAGGGGAAAAGGAGGAGACATAGAGAAAGCAGGTGAACAGTCTATAGCTGCAGCAGATGGTGAGGACTCAGAGGACTACCTAATCTGAGCCTCACCGCCAGGAGTCAAGCAAGATAATTTATGCTTAATTGAATGAGAAAGAAAAAACACTTGCCTGAACTCCTGGGGTGTGATGTCTTCTGCTGCAGCAGGTTGGGAATCAGCCCTCTCCGTGACATCAGCAGTAGTGTACCTCTCAGAGGAACGTGGAGGAGCCACCCCTGCAGACACGGCGATGGGCGGAGCCGGAAAGGAGGCAACCGGTCCTTCAGCAGTGGGAAGAATCGTTGAGGAGAAGAGGGGAGCAGCAACAACAGAGGAGGAGGCTGACGGGACAGCCAGAGAAGAGAAACAAGATGAGGGGACTGCTGCGGGAATCTTTGGCCTTAGTGAAGAAGGGGCTGCCTGCGAGGAAGTGGAGGCGTTCTTCTGGTGGGATTTCTCTAAACGACGGCAGGAAGTGGGAGATGGAGACGTAGGCTCATGGTGAGGGGGGAGAGACCCTGGAGTCAGGGGACGCTCACTTGTCGGCTCAAACTCTGGGCCCCCCAATGAAACCGCCTCCAGCTCCTGGGCAAGATCTGGGAGGAGCCATGGTTTTTATTCCAGTAAAAACTGTCTCCGCTAATATAACCTGCCTGCACTCCTCCAGCTCCTCGGCTGTTGGAGCGGGCCAGTGTTTGGGAGGAGGAGGCAGAGCTGCCGCCACTGACCGGCGAGAGGCTGGAGGCTTCCGTGTTCGCGGGTGCTTGCTCTTTGTCAGTGCAGGCACGGACATCGGTGTGATCTCCCCCAGCCTGTGACTCATGGATGGTGGGGTGATTATGGAGAGGAGTAGGTCTGCAAGCTCTGGGTGGTCCCACAGGCTGGGGCATGCTTCGAGTACCTGCGCCGCACCCTCCAGACACTCTTGGGCTGCCTCGGGTGTACGGGAGGCACGAGCCTGTGAGAGAATGTCCTCTAACACTCTCACTGTCCACCGCTCCACTTTGCTCAGTCCAAGAGTCGAAAAATCCGGGGTGACAGACATGACAAACCCCAGGTGAAAAAAACAAAAACAAAAAACCCTACAAACTGCAGCAGCTAGGTCTCTAACTGGCTGGTGTCTTCTGTCATGAATTGCCCCTCGGGGCAGGGAGGAGAGACCCACGCGCTGAACTGCAGTTTGTGAAATTTATTAACAAAAACAAAAAATCCAAACAGTGTACAAACACAAAAATCCAACAAGTGAACAAAGCAAAACTTACAAATGAAGCAGAGAACACAGGATTGCCAGATTCTGCAATTCCCATTCTGCCAGGATGCCAGAATGGGAATAGGCTTCTGACACAACGATCCTTTATCAAGACACCATCAAACAGAAAAGAGAAAACCGCCCTTAAATCCGGCCAAAAATAATTAAACACAAATAGTAACCGGTGTGAATCATATGAGCGGGCTGGGGAGAAGATAACAATCAGCTGTGAGTCATGAGGAGAAGAAACGGGGCTTACAACTTGACAGGGGCACCGCCCATAGCCAGGGAAAAACCCGGAAGTGCCCCTAACAACTGCAACCCCGGAGAGAGAAAGAATGAGAAAACAACCGGCAAATACAATATGGTAACAAATAAAGACAAATAAACCCAAATATGTAAATAACAAAACTACAATGAAAGTAAACTCAACTCTTTGAGTAGAACTCAAAAATGCAACATTATACAAATAAGTGGAAAAAAAGGCAGAGACCAAGCACGGTGGAATCCCCCCGTGCTCAGTTCGTGACAGTATAATGTTGGATGCTGCATATTTACATGTCTTTCATTCATTAATGTGCACTGTCCCTTTTATAGATACATAAACTTATAAACTTACATTACGGGCGCTCGCGCACGCAGCGACCAGCAGCCGGTGGCTTGTCACCAGACTGCAAACCAAGTCTACCTACGGGTACAAATAAGTAACAAAAAAAAAACAAAAAAAAAAAAATTACGGGCTTATTAATGTCAGGCTGAAAACAGACTGTTTCAGACAGAGCTTTTAGGACATGTTCAGTCTGCTTTATCCTGCCTTGAGAGCTCTTATTGTGGGAAAAATCTGAAGGAAATCAACATGATATTGCCAGTAATTTCCTCATTTTAGAGTGAGAGTTGGCAACACTGCATAAAGCTACCCATGTTTATCTTACCTTTTTGATATGACAATGGTGGACCCTCAGGGCCAGCAAAGCCTTCTCTGCTGGCCTAAACACCATCAAAATTACATTTACAACCTACATTCTTATATTTGTTTCATGAGGATGTATTAAATTATTCCTAATAGTCCATTCTCTTCATTTTGTAGCTTTTCTCTTGGTTGCACTCCTTCTAGTCGTG
Organism: Pholidichthys leucotaenia; assembly: GCA_020510985.1. NCBI lineage: Eukaryota > Metazoa > Chordata > Actinopteri > Cichliformes > Pholidichthyidae > Pholidichthys > Pholidichthys leucotaenia. Next base: position 396,636,937 of record CM035843.1, read on the forward strand.
TAATGCATGTTAGAGTTTGTTTGTCCAATCATATTTCAACCTCTGTGTTGCCAGGGTCAAGCAAATCTGCCTTGGGCCTTCAGGAATTAACAGTGCGGCTCTGTAGGTTAAATTAACTGTTAAACTTATCCTGTTGCTTTAACCAATCAGATGTCTTCTGTACATCCAGGGGTACACATAAAAGGCATCTGAGAATGTCAGCATTTTCACGTCTTTTGATTGGATGGTTAGACTCCTCCACCCACAATGCAGAGGACTTGCTTAAGCAGCTACAATATACTGTATCTGTTTAAATATAATGGCAGTTTTTCCACCCACAATGGCTGACAGGGTCGAGGAAAATGATTTGGTCACTGATATTTAAAAAAAAAAAAAAAAAAATTTCCAGACGGACTTTTCAAGAAAAGTTGGTCATTTTGAAGAGAGGTCAGCCAACCCCCAAGCTAGCAGGCCCCTCTCAAGAGGGGAAAGGATTTGTGAGTCGCTTCCATATTAGCAACGAGTGGTATCCTTGAATTACAGGTTCCGAGGAGTGCTGCAAATTATCTTGCTGAGAATGCCTGTTGTTTGCAACTGATCGAGTAGCTACTTGGGGAGCCAGACAGGGTTTGCAAACTTGAGCTGTCTCAAGTTGTCACACCGTGACAATTTAGACCACGTTTGCCAAACGTATAAAAATTAGTCTAAAATACCGGGATACGCCGAAATTTTCACTTTTGGCCGTATGCATCGCGTATCCATAATGACTTGGGCATATACATAACGTATTAGTAACTTTTATAGAATATTTCCATAACTTATAAGTAACTTAAACCAACTAATGCTTAGCGTGTCGCCGACATTCATAACTTATGCGCAACAATCATCTAACTTCTGCATAGCTTATAACTTCTGCGTAGCGCAATCATGCCAAACTGCCGTTGCCTCCCAATCCATGAATCCTAGGTGTAGATAGATAGATTTACTTTATTGATCCCAAACTGGGAAATTACAGTATAACAGCAGCATGACACAGACAACCCAACCAACCAAAAAACACAAAGTATAATAGAAAAGGAGTTACCCAGGAAAGTAAAAAGTAAAGTAAAAATGCTTAGATTGTGGGAATCCACCTCAGTATATTAACACTCAGACAGAAGAGAATCGTAATAGGGGGTTTGTGTGTGCAGGCAGGGGGTTGGGGTGTTAATGTAAACAGTGTCAAAGAAAATGGGAATTACAAAGGCTTTGATGTTAATGCAGCAGACAGAAGGCTGATCTAGTGAGGGGATATAACAACAGAGTTGCCTGGGGTCTGTTACTCTTTTGTTGCTTGTGTTTCTAGGAAAATGTGAGAGAGAGTTTAATAAAGCTTGATATAATCTGGAACTCTCTACCTGGTTCTTGGCTCTCTCCACAAGGTAACTATATACAACATAGGCTACTACTAGATTAAATATATGATGATCCTTATGAGTCAATGGATAATACTTACTGTACAGAGAAGGATTATAAGGCACAGGGTGAAACACTAGGTACCAATTATACTGTAAGGTGCAGTATGGCAGCATTGCTATGACCAAATTCAACATCAGAGTGAGTTATTATACAGTGAAATGGCATGTGGCAGAAAAGATTTCATGTACCTAACTGTTCGGCAACGAAGCTGTAGCAGTCTGCTGGAGAAAGTGCTCCGCTGACTGTCCAGTGTGTGGTGGAGGGGGTGATCAGGATTGTCTATGATGGATCGCAGTTTGTTCAGTGTCCTCCTGGTATGGGAGAGATCATCTCTGTTCAACTGAGACGATTCTCTCCTCCAAAGACCACGGTGGGGGGGCGTGACCGACCTGGTAGAGCTGTCAAATGTGTCAGGTCAGTCACGGATAAAACAGCTGATGTGACACATCAGGAACATCAGATGACAGTTGTCACAACCTGGCTTAAAGGCATGCAAACTGATGGCGATAAAAAAGTTTATTTTCAATAAAGTGAAAAAAACAAGATAATGCATGGAGTGTGCTTTTGCCGGGAGGCGCAGCCAACAGGAAAGTGTGATTTATCATGGAAAACAGCTGCGCTCTGCACTTCAGGCGATCAGCTGACTGGATCCACCTTCTCCGGTGTTCTGACATTTTGGCATATCTATCAGGACAACACTGGACAGCTGATGGTACAGACTGTAATCAAAGGTAAAAAAAAAAAAAACACGGGAGAAGGGCTAAACAGCGATTTGGATCTTTATCCTGTAGCTTGAAAGTGCTCAGATACATCCCCGACAGGTCCCGTTACACGAACAAGTACAAATGTTTAGCAATCTCTGTGTGTGTGTGTGTGTGTGTGTGTGTGTGTGTGTGTGTGTGTGTGTGTGTGTGTATATATACACTGCGGGCAGAGCTCTGTATAGGTTCTTCCTGTGAGCCAACGCTGCAAATATGCCATTATATGGTAGCTGTAAGTTAGAAACCCATTCAGTAAGTTACACGTAGGTTCAAAGAGTGTTGCTCATACAGTGGTACCTCTACTTACAAACGTCTCTACATACGAAATTTTCAGGTTACGAGACGCCTCAACGGGAAAATATTGCCTCTAGTTACGAACAAAATTTCAGGATACGAAAGGCAAAAAAAGTACGCGCTCCTCGCAGCTCCCGTATTTTACCGAACGTAAACATACCTGTAGCTGCTCTGCCATTGGCTATCGCCTAGCATCTTCCTGGTATCCCATTGGCCACGAATGGGTGCGTTTGGTTGATCTCGCTTTATCTTATTATTATTTACTATTCTTACTACTTTATTTTATCCTTCTTACCTCTTGTAAGACTGTTGACTGAACTACACAATTTAGAGAAAAAAAAATTGTTAACTGCCATGTTTATCACCATCTACGTTATAACTCTGTACTTTCACCTTGTTCTTAATAAAGTTTTGGGAAAAAAAAAACAACATCAACGATCAGCACGGTATTAAAACAAAAGGAAGCCCTTACAAGCCGATAAAAGCAAACGTCCTTGGATCGTTTCATCACAAAACGTCAGGCAAAAACCACTGATGAGACAGAACATGAACCAAAGAAGGCAAAAGGTGACGCCGACGCCGACGCCGATGATGGCAGTTAAAAGGTAAATGAACATAATTTTTATTATTCTTTCTCTTTTATTATTCTTTCTCTCATTTTAAACTCTCATTTTATGTTTATTGTGCAGTAATCTAATTGTAACATGTATTTGTTACATGTTTTGATGCGTTTTTACGATTTATAAAAAATTTATGCCCGAATTTTGGGGGCTTGGAACGGATTACGGCATTTACATGTAAAACGCGCCTCTACTTACAAATTTTTCACGTTACGAGAATTCTTCCGGAACGAATTAAATTCGTAAGTAGAGGTACCACTGTATGTTAGAAATAATTTTTGGGTACGTTAGACATTAATCTCGACCTATTTCGACTTTTGAGTAGTTATGAGTTGCTGAGAAGTACCATGTGTGATCAAATGCATAACTTCCCTACAACCTTTGCTCTGCGAATGCTGGACAAATCAGCCATATGCAGGATATGTCAGAAAATTTTCACCATGCTGAAAAGTAATTTTCAGAGGAGCTCGGCGAGCTACGCCGTATACCAGCATGCTTCAGTGTTCTTTAGCGTGTTCTTAACTTAAATAAAACTTTAGCCATAACTGATTCCACGTACGCCAGCGTATGCTCCAAATTTTTCATAGTTTTGCAAACGCTGCCTAAATCGTCTAGGTGTGACAGGGCCTTAACCAAGACACCAAAGCACAGCTGCTAGCCGGACAATTACAAGCAACAGTACTTTTTAAACCTTTGGGGAAACGAGTGGATCTGCAGCTCAGCAAACAAGTGTGCAGGGAAATGGAGCTCAACAATGAAAAGGTAAAGATTTTCAAAACAATTTTATAGTTAAAGTTATCTTTAACATGCTTTGTGTGGACGGCCCTATAGGCTATTTTTATGGTGCTTGGTATGAATTGCACTTAAATCGGGTAGCTCACCACTGAAGGCCTAGTTGTAAAATACATGGTCCGCCACTGTGATATGGATTTAATCTGATGTGCAGCGATCCAAAGAAAATGTCCATTATCCACAGTCCAAATGTCTGCTGTGACAGAGACATGATCCAGTTCCTCAAATTCCTTTTGGAGATCAAAATCCATTTTTGACTAATCTTTATCCAGGTAGCAAGTAAATGTGTTTTAACTTCAGTGGATCACAGTCCAGCTGACTGCTGAAAAGTGATTATTATCACATCTTCAGTCTGTAACGACATATCTGGGAATCAGGTTTAATTCTTGCTGGGTCAAAAACTGTCGAGCATACCTGTACTTGAAATCCAGTCGTGGCTGTTGAAACAAGAGTATTTCCACTTTACATCCAGCCGTGGCTGTTCAGATAGCGTAGATCCACTGTTGTTAGCATAGCTAGCCGTTACTTAACACTAGCTTTGTCGGAGCTTTGTTGCTGTTTTCAGGTGCTTCTGAAGATTGCAGTTGGTCTCAACCACACTTTAGCTTCCAACCCACCAATATGCTTTTGCCTTAACCACGCCAAAGGAAAAATAATCTGTCTATTTCCACAAAAACAAAGCCGCTTCATCTTTTCTTTTGCTCAGTAGTGAAGACTCGGCTCTCTACAACGGGTCATGGCGACTGACGGCTGCATCAGCTACGGTAGGGTCACTTTATATATTCAATTATTTGCACTAAAAATATCTATCCGTATTAAAATGAGTAACGAGTAACGCATCTGATCAACTTTCACTAACTGTAACACATTACTGAATTTTTAAACAGTAATTTCGTTACAAAGCACATTATTGTGGTGGAATCTGTTTAGTGCGGTTGTGGAAGTTGTGTTCAATGACGAGACTTGAGTTTATTTCTCAGGTTCGGCTTTATTGCAGAACACAATCATCCAACATTCTCAAAAAGCAAGAAGAGGCAGAATCATGTTACATCACATTCTTATACCTCCGGGGGATTAAGAACTCAAGTCACATGGTGCTTCTGCAAACATTTAATCACAATGCAAGTCTCTGAAGATTCACCATTGTCTCTTATTCTCTGCTGTTCTGGGGATCCCCCCAGGGCCTCCTCTCTGGGACAAGGGTCCGACTTCACACCTCCTCGACATCTCCTGTCGGCCCCCGTCGATCCAGACTCTTTGTTCCTCCAGACATGAAGCCCCAATCCACATAAGCCATACATTTGTGGGAGATATGAATCAGACATATGTGCCACACTCTTGTGGGAAATATGAACCAAACATATGTGCCACACGGTATGCTTTTACTGTGAAAGGCTTAACAGGAAGTGTCGTGGGCTAACCTGTGTGCTATGTGAATGGCTTTGAGTTGGAATGACATGCTAATAAATGCTGTCCAGTTGCTCTACAATGTGTCGCCTGAATCCTTACACCCAACAACACAACATGGTGTCAGAAGCGGAGCAGCATTACGAGCTTAATCGCCAGGGAGTGAAAGTAAGCAGTTCTGGGAGCGAAAAAGTGAGTTTTCTCTGGACAGAAAGATGTCGGAAGTAGAAGCGGGAGCTAGTGCACAAGCTACACTGCCTCGCAGGTCTCCGCCCCAACAACAAACAAATAGCGACAACAATGCTAATGTTAATCCACCCCAAATGCCACATTCACCATTCAGCCTCCCGAAGCGTTTGATTTTCTTAGCCACAGCAATGGGAAAAGTGGATAAGGAGGTTTGAAAGATTCTGACTAGCTAGCAACCTGCACCTTAGCTCAGACGCTAACCAAGTAAACACGCTCATCTACTGTACGGGGGATGAAGCGGACGACATTCTTCGAGGTCAAGCTTTATTGGACGTGCAAAGGCATCAGTACCAGGCAGTAAGAGACACTTTAGACACATATTTTGTGCCTAGGAAAAAGTATCTATGAGAGAGCCTGGTTTAATCAAAGAGTGCAGCAAGCTAATGAGACTGCTGACTCATTTGTCACCGCACTTTATGCTTTGGCTGAAAACTGCAACTATGGAGCACTACACGATGAGTTAATAAGAGATGCCTTGGTCGTGGGACTGAGAGACACCAGCTTAGCTGAGAGACTGCAAATGGACAAGGATTTGACACTGGAAAAAGCAGTGAATCAAGCCCGGCAGTCAGAAGTAATAAAAAGGCAACAAACAGACATCAGAGGGGAAAATAAAATGGAAATAGATGCTGTGTCAATGAATTACAAAAAACAAAAACATACAACATACAAGCCCCCAAGTCAACCAAAACACACAACAAAGGCCAAAACACCAAACGAGAGACCGTGCTACAGATGTGGTAAAACCCCAGCGCATAGTAAAGGACAATGGCCAGCAAAAGACATGACCTGGCATACATGCGGTAAAAGAGGACATTACAGTAAAGTGTGTAAATCTGTTAAATCTGTGCATGTGATAGAAACAGAGAAATGTAATGACACACCCATGTTCCTTGGTTCTGTAGGTGCAGGTTCAGATCCTTGGTATGCAGACCTTACTATCAGAAACCACAAAATCAGATTTAAGATAGACACTGGAGCTGACATCTCTGTAATCCCAGCCCAGATGTACTACTGTATAAACCAAAACAAAATAGAGTTATGCAAACCAGCTAGACCACCGTTTGGACCAGGTGGTACTCCACTCAATATATTGGGTATGTACAGAGAAACATTGTGTAAAGGTGAACAAGAGATGCAAGAAAATGTGTATATTATCAAAGATTTGCACATAGCGCTGTTAAGCAGGCCAGCAAGTGTCAGGCTAAACTTTGTGTCAAGAGTGGGTAACATAGACACGAAAGTGTTGAATGACAACTACCCCAAATTGTGTCAAGGTTTGGGTTTAATGCAGCAACCTTATACTATTAAGTTGAAACCTGATGCTGTACCCTTTTCCCTGGCCACACCAAGACGTGTCCCTATCCCTTTGTTGGGAAAAATGAAACAGGAACTGGAAAGAATGGAGTCAATGGGAGTAATCAGCAGAGTTGAAGAGCCAACTGAATGGTGCTCAGGTATGGTCCCAGTACCAACCAAAAATGACTCAGTGCACATTTGTGTAGACCTCACTCATCTCAACAAAGCAGTGTGCAGAGAAAAGTACATCCTGCCCTCAGTTGAACAGACACTTGGATCCCTGGCCGGAGCAAAAGTCTTCAGTAAGTTGGACGCAAACAGAGGCTTTTGGCAGGTTCCACTGTCACCTGAGTCAGCACACTACACAACATTCATTACCCCTTTCGGACGCTACCACTTCAACAGACTTCCCTTTGGAATAGCCTCAGCCCCAGAGCATTTTCAGCGGCGAATGTCAGTGATCCTGAATGGGCTGCCAGGCGTGGTTTGTGACATGGATGACATCCTCATTTGGGGGCAGGACCAGCAGGAGCACAACACCAGACTTCACGCAGTGCTTAACAAACTGCAAGAGGCCGGTGTCACACTAAACATGGAGAAATGTGAACTGAGCAAGCAAGAGGTAAAGTTCCTCAGACACATTTTGTCTGTGGAGGGAGTCCAACCTGACCCAGACAAAATCAGAGCTGTTAAAGCAATGAAAGAGCTGTCAAATGTCAGCGAAGTGTGCAGCTTTCTCAGGATGGTCAACCAATTAGGCAAATTTATCCCAGGACTGGCTGAAAAAGATAAGCCCCTAAGAGACCTGCTGTCAAAGAAAAACCAGTGGGTTTGGAGCTTTGCACAACAAAAAGCATTTGAGCAGCTGAAAAGTGATCTGACGTCAACACCTGTTCTCAAGCTCTATGACCCAAACAAAGTCTGTCAGCAGACGCCTCATCCTATGGACTTGGAGCAGTCCTATTTCAAAAAGAGGGTGAGCGGTGAAGACCTGTTGCATACACATCGTGCTCCTTAACAGAGACAGAGCAGAGGTATGCACTGGTAGAGAAGGAAGCGCTTGGACTAACGTGGGGATGTGAAAGATTTAAAGACTTTCTCATCGGGAGACACTTCTCCTTAGAGACTGACCACAGGCCACTTGTCAACCTGCTAGGACAACAAGCCCTAACCGAGCTTCCACCCAGGATCCAGTGGTTCCGACTCAGGCTCATGAGGTACAGTTACTCTATCTCACACACTCCAGGCAAAGTACTCCTCACAGCGGACACACTGTCAAGACCCAGATTCTAAGGCTACAGAAGAACTACTGGCTGACACAAACATCTATGTGGATGAAATAATCAAAAGCCTGCCTGCTAGCTCGACATACATCACACAACTAAAAGAACAGCTGAAAACAGAGAGCGTATGTTCAGAAGTCATATCATTTTGTCAGAGAGGCTAGCCAGAATACAACCATCTTACAGGTCCAATCAAAGCATATTGGCCACACAGAGACACTCTAACTGTACATGATGAACTGTTACTGAAAGGCACCAGACTAGTTATTCCTACCACTATGCACAACTCTGTCCTCATAGCCTTACATAAGGGACATCAGGGAATGTCTAGATGTAGAGAGAGAGCTAGAGACACAGTGTGGTGGCCTGGTCTGAGTAGCCAAATCAATGAACTTGTAAAAAACTGCACCAAATGCACATGTCAACCCAGTGGAGCCTTTAATACCCAACGAGCTCCCTGAGAGACCATGGCAGAAGGTCGGAGCAGATCTTTTTACACTCAACAACAACAGCGATGTACTTCTGGTGGACTACTACTCCAGATTTGTGGAGATAGCCAAACTGACCCCCACAAGATCAGAGAACGTTATAGTCCACCTAAAGTCAATCTTTTCCAGACACAGCATTCCAGAGATTTTCTACAGCGACAATGGACCTCAGTTCTCAAGCCAACAGTTGAAAGACTTTGTAGCAGTCTATGGGTTCAGACATATAACCAGCAGTCCAAGGTTTGCTCAAAGCAATGGTGAGGCTGAGCGTCATGTCCAAACTGTGAAAAGACTACTAAAGAAAGAAAAAGACCCATATCTTGCACTTTTAGCTTACAGAGCGACCCCATTGGCTAACGGATATAGCCCAGCGCAACTACTAATGGGAAGGAGACTTCGCACACCAGTACCCCAGCTTCCCTCTTTGCTCGTTCCCAGCCTGCCAAACAAGGCTACAGTGGAGACAAGGGAGAGAGAGAGGAGGTTAAAGGACAGTACTGTGTACAACAGGAGACATTGCGTGAGAGATCTTCCTCAACTTTCACCTGGACAACCAGTGTGGATTACAGACACCAAGTGTGAAGGGACTGTCGTCTCATCTCACTCCACACCCCGCTCATACGTTGTGAAGAGCCCTTCAGGAGCCATCAGGAGAAATAGGCATCACCTACTGCCATTGTCTGAAACTACACCAAAGGTACAAATTCCAAGTACACCAGTCAGACCAATAGAGGGTGCCTTGCCCACACCAAACCAATCTGAGTCTGCAGCTCAGACTCCAAAGACATCTTCCCCAAGTCCTGTCAGTACTAGGTATGGCCGAGTTGTCATAAAACCGCAAAGACTGGACTTACAAATGCATAATGTTTAAATGCAAAGAAATGGAAAAGTGTTCAATAATATGTAAAAGTTAAAAGAAAAAAAAAGATTCAGATAGTTTTCATACATGCAGTAAATGTTCATTTAAGGTTGCATTCATTTCAAAGAAAGGGGGATGTGGTGGAATCTGTTTAGTGCCGTATGCTTTTACTGTGAAAGGCTTAACAGGAAGTGCCGTGGGCTAACCTATATGCTATGTGAATGGCTTTGAGTTGGAATGACATGCTAATAAATGCTGTCCAGTTGCTCTACAATGTGTCGCCTGAATCCTTATACCCAACAACACGACAGTTATTGCAAAAGTTGTGGCGTTACTCCCAACAGTTGTGATAATGGAGGGAGTTGAATAAAGCGCGATCATCAGGTTCCTGTATTTGAGAGGCCACACACCACAGGAGATGTTCAATGAGATGAAAGAGACTTAAGGGGAGGATGCCCCATCCTATGATGTAGTCAAGCACTGGCATTGACAGTTCAAGTGTGGTTGGACACTGGTGAAAATGGCACAAATTTCGGGACAACAACAGTCAGCCATTGATGAAGACACTGTCCGGTAAATGGAGGTCACCATTTTGGAGGATTACCAGACAACTGTTCACCAACTAGCCCAAGATGTCAAGATCAGTGTGGGGTTTATATAAAAAAATCATCCATGACCATCTGCACATGAGGAAGTTGTCTGCGCGATGGATTCCATGGTTGCTCACACCTTTCCAGAAGCAGGAACAAGTCACATGCTAACAGGCTCTTTTGGTCATGTGTCAAGAAAATCTGGTGGACTTCTTTGACAGACTTATCATGCAGGATGAAACATGGGTCCATCACCATGATCCAGAGACTGAAGCCCAGTTGAAGCAATGGAAGCAATATGACTCACCACCTCCGTAGATGGCACGTGCCCAACCCTCGGCAAGCAAGAGCATGCTCACCATCTTTTGGGACCAGCATGTAGTACTGATGATGGATTTCCTGGCCAGGGAACCACAATTACCAGGACTTACTATGCTTAACTGCTGTAAAAATTATGAAAGGCCATCAAAACTGAAAGGCATGTCATGCTGACCAAAAGTGTCCACCTCCTGCAAGACAACACCACAGTTTACAACTCGCATGTTGCCCAGATGGAAGCACAGTCCTGTGGCTATGAAACTCTTCCTCACCCCTCCTACTCTCCTGACCTTGCACCATCTGACTTCCACCTCTTTCAAACCATTCTTGAAGGGCAAGGACTTCAATGATGATTAAACGCTGATTTCTGAGGTCAAGTCGTGGCTTCTGATGCAACCTGCAGACTTCTACAGGCAAGGTCTCCACAGCTACATAAAGTGATGGGAGAAGTGTGCGACCTTTGGTGGTACCTATGTAGAGAAATATTAATAATTGTGCCAAGTTTGGTTCCTCTCATTCTGTGTGAAATAAGTCAGGGAAAATCTTTCATGAACAGCCATCTTATAGAGGTTTTAACAGCCCTGTATTTAAGGTGATGGGAACTTCCATTCATCACATTTAAAGGGTACCTGTCGTGAATTTTAATCAAAAGCTATTTCAAAGGATCAAATATGATATTCATGGTTCCATCCAGTAATTTTGGTCATGATTCCTTCTCAAATATGTACGAGTTTCAAGTCACTGTTATCTCTCAGTCAGTCATGGTCAGTGACATCTTGCCTCCTCCACGGCCAGTTTCAGCATGGTATTGATGCACAGTCGTTGCTTTGTGCGATCGACTGGGCTACAGTACAGCAGTCAACAAAGTTTTAACATCAGAATTTTATGTAATTTTTTACAACCATGTACAAGCAAATCTACCCGCATATAATTTAATGAAATGAAATTCTAGTATATCAAGATTTATTCAGTGTGTTCTGAAGTTACTTGACTGGGAACTTGCCTGTTCATCAAGTCCCCTTCAGCTGCTGGTCTCCGGAGGTAGCTGCAGACCATGCAGTCAATAAAGGCCATTTCCAAGGATGGTTTGTGCAGAATATATCTGTGCAGATTTTGCGGCGTCTTCAACTCAGATATCAACCCACTGAGCATCTGCTGAACACGTTTACTCATCTGTGGTAAAGCCAGAAACAATGATTGTATGTCATTTCCAGCCAGTGATGGCTGCTCCCTATTGGTTTTGACCAAGCGGTTTTCATGGGATAAAATTATTCAGTATACTGACTCTAGGGGGTTATTTTTACTGAATAAACTCATTTTTGGTTTATAAGTAATACCTAAAGCAGGATTAATGTTGTTGTGATGACTAGTACTGGTTTCTTTTAAGTCACCTGATATAAATGTTTTAACATATTGTAAAATGCTTGTTGTACCGGAGTGGTGGCCTAGTTGGTAGAGCATCCGCCCCACAACTGAGAGGTCGTGGGTTCAAATCCGGGCTGGGTCATACCAAAGACCATATATAAAAAAAAAAAAATGGTACTTTCCACCTTCTAGCTTGGTGCTCAGCATAATGGAACGGGGAAAGGAAAGTTAACGCACAGAGCTACCAGAGGACTGACCCCCCCCACTGTAGGTTTCACAGTAGTTGTGTGGCCTAGGGTGTCACCGGGCTCAGGCTCTTAATTTATATCTAAGTCTTTTCTGTATTTTTCCAATGTTGTATTATTTTCATGTGTGTTGATTCTAGATGTGTTCTTTGCTGTCAGTTGTTTTATTATGTTTTCTTGGCCTTATTACTATGACAATGATTCTGTTATGGCGCATATTTAGAGCGCATATATGGCATTCATATTCACCCACATATACCTAGTAGGCATGACAGTGCATATTCTGGAAGCTTCACGTCTCAATGGCCAAAGAGGACCTGACCCTGCAGAGACCTACGGGAGGTGTGAAGTTGGTTGCTTAGGAGACGAGAAGTGGGAGAGAATGTCCCAGCAGGAGCCCCGGAGGCTAGAAGGATGAGAGAGACAATGGAGACGCCAAGGAGCCTCAGGGGCTGTATGTTTGCTCAAGGACTGTGGGTTGGGGGGGTGTTATTTGATGTTGGGGGTTTTGTGTCTTTGGAGGGTATAAGAACTGTGAAGGATGATTGTTCTACCTCTTTTCTGAGATTCTGTTCTTGTTGGAGGATGTGACCTCTCAATAAACCAACCCTGAGAAATAAACTCAGTCTCGTTTGTGAAAGGCATCCTCTACACTGGTGACCTATGACAAACTATGGCCGGTGGCGACGATCTTCCCGCACCAGACTCTTCAGGAGCCAACTTGGTTAACGCAGCTACCACACTACAGCTGCCCTATTTCTGGCAACATAACCCGCGCTCCTGGTTTACCACTGTGGAGGCGCAGTTCCACCTTCGGGGAATCTCAGCGGATGCAACGAGGTTCTACCATGTCGTCGCGAAGCTGGACAGCCTCACAGTGCAGCGGGTGGAGAGCCTGACCAACCACCCGCCCCAGGACGACAAGTATGGCGCACTGAAAGCCGCCCTCATTCGAGCTTTCACTCCCTCGCAGGGAGAGTGAGCAGAGAGACTTCTGGCGCTGACAGAAGGGGAAGCAGACAGGCCGGCAGATCTGATGGCGAGGAAGATGAACCTGAGAGGCGAAGATGATGACAGTTTTCTAACTAACTAACTAACTAACCTGCACTTATATAGCGCTTTTCTAGTCACAAAGACCACTCAAAGCGCTTTCTTTAATACTAACCCTCTATTCTAAGGGCCTATAGGAAACAGATATCTAGGGACAATTTAGAACAGCCAATTAACCTAACATGCATGTTTTTGGCTTGTGGGAGGAAACCGGAGAAATCCCGGAGTAAACCCACGCAACACGGGGAGAACATGCAAACTCCACACAGATCACTGTTGGTCGGGGGCTGGGATCGAACCCACGATCCCACGATCCCCACAATCCCCCGGCCAAGGGTAAACTGTGCTGCCGCAGTGCTAACCACTGCGCCACCGTGCAGCCCACAATTTATACAGTTTTATCTTCGCCCACCTCTTTCTCAGAACACTACCGCCAGCAGTGAGAGTCACCCTGGCCAGCTCACAGCTGCTCAACGACTGCGACTACCACGGGCTGGGCCAGGAGGCGCAGCGGCTCGTCGACGCCCATAGACGACACGCAGCCACGACGGCGGCAACGGAGCTGAACGCACTCCCACGAGACGAGGGGAGACCAGAGGCCGCAGCACCGGACCCACTGACGTCAGCAGCGGCAGAGACCAGGAGAAGCGGAGCGGACGGCACCCTCTGCTTTTACCATCGTCATTTTGCCGAGAGGGCGCGCAGATGCATCCCACCGTGCCGATACAAGCGCCAGGGAAACGCCAAGACCGAGAGTCGGTAGCAGCTGCTGCTCTCGGCGCGAAGAACAAGCTGCTTTTTTTGACGGACGCGAATTCAGAGAAGGATTTCCTGGTGGACACAGGCTCCCAGCTGAGTTTTGTCAAACCTTCCTACGCAGACCTGCTGGCACCTTCCAGCGGACCCCTGGTGCTAGCGGCAAATGGCTCGACGATCAAAACCTATGGGGAGAAGACGCTCCTTCTATCCTTCCACGGGCGCACCTTCGAGTGGACTTTCATCGTAGCTGCAGTTAGCAATAACATGTTAGGTGCTGATTTTTTATGCTCAAACAGTTTATTGGTTGATCTTACTAACAGACGTATGGTAAATGCACTGTCTTTCCACTCTATCTCCTGTACAGCTCGGGTGGCCCCGCCTTCTGCACATCCTAATGTCACAGCTGCGGGTGGTAAGTTTCATGCACTACTCAATCAGTTCCCAGCACTCACGGTCCCAACATTTTCAGCGTCAATAGCTAAACACGGGGTCGAGCATTTCATAACTACCTCCGGCCCCCCTGTTTTTGCAAAAGCTCGGCGCTTGGACCCAGCTAAACTGGCCATCGCGCGCGAGGAATTCGCCAACTTGGAAAAACTGGGCATTGTTAGACGCTCTAACAGCCCTTGGTCGTCACCCCTGCATATGGTCCCCAAGGCTGACGGCTCGTGGTGGCCTTGCGGTGATTTCCGCAGGTTAAATAATGCTTCAGCACACGACCGCTACCCGATTCCGCACATCCAGGATTTTTCGGCGCATTTGGCGGGGGCGCGCATCTTTTCCAAAATAGATTTGGTGCGCGGTTATCACCAAGTCCCAGTCCGCGCTCAAGACATACCCAAAACGGCAGTAATAACCCCCTTTGGGCTTTTCGAGTTTTTGCGCATGCCTTTTGGCCTCAAAGGCGCCGCACAGACGTTCCAACGCATGATGGATGCGGTGTTGCGTGGCCTCCCTTTCGTGGTCGCCTATTTGGATGATATTTTGGTAGCCAGTGTATCCGAGGTCGAACACGAACGCCACCTCACAGCGGTTTTTCAGAGGCTGACAGAGCATGGGCTGATAATTAACCCAGCGAAATGTCAATTCGGGGTAGCGCAAATCGATTTTTTGGGCCACCGCGTTTCTCCAGAAGGAGCGGTCCCGCTGCCCGATAAAGTACGCACGATAACGAGCGGAAATACAGCGCGTTCGATAGGGAGCTTTTAGCCCTGCATCTGGCCATCCGCCACTTCCAGTTCTGGCTGGAAGGGCGCCGTTTCACCGCGTTTGTAGACCACAAACCATTAACATTTGCAATGGCCAAGATTTCAGAGCCGTGGTCGGGCCGACAACAGAGACAGCTGGCCGCGATTTCAGAGTTTACCACCGACATTCAACATGTGGCGGGCAAACACAATGTGGTGGCAGATTGCCTCTCGCGCACAGTTGCAACGCCAGGCCCCCAGGGGGAAGATGCGGTGGCCGTGGAAGCGGGCCAGGCTTGCGGCGCGGAAGCGCTCGCAGCCCCGGTCTGCGTAGGCTTAGATTATGCAGCCATGGCCGCCGAGCAGGTTAACGATGCGGATGTGCGCGCGCTCCAGTCTGGGCCAACAGGGCTAAGGCTGGAGCACAGGGTGCATCAGACAGGTATGCCTCCTCTAATCTGCGATATCTCCACGGGGCGCCCCCGCCCCGTGGTCCCAGCTGCATGGCGCCGCCGCGTTTTTGATTTAATCCATTCGCTGGCACATCCGGGAGTTCGCGCATCGATCAAAATGGTGGGAGAAAAATTTGTTTGGCCGGGGCTGCGTAAACAGGTCAAAGAGTGGGCCGCAGCCTGTGCAGCGTGTCAAAGAGCAAAGATACACAAGCACACGCGGGCCCCCTTAGAACCTTTTCACATCCCGGCCAAACGCTTCGACCACGTGCATACCGACTTGGTGGGACCCCTCCCGCTGTCGCAGGGTTTCACACACCTTCTAACCATGGTGGACCGCACAACGCGCTGGCCAGAAGCGGTCCCCCTGGCGTCAACTACAGGAGCAGACGTGGCGCGCGTGTTTTTAACGGCTTGGGTCGCGTGTTTTGGAGTCTCGTCAGACATAACGTCTGACAGGGGTCCGCAATTCGTTTCCGAGCTCTGGTCATCCATGGCCCTCAGCCTGGGGGTGAAAATTCACCGCACTACCGCTTATAACCCTCAGGCCAACGGTTTGTGCGAACGCTTTCACCGGTCATTGAAAGCAGCCCTCAGAGCGGCTCTCACGGACACAAATTGGGTTGATAAACTTCCATGGGTTTTATTAGGGTTGCGTTCAGCACCTAAGGAAGATTTACAAGCCTCTCCGGCTGAGCTAGTTTTTGCCCAACCCCTCCGGTTACCGGGCGAATTCCTTCCAGAGAACCCTGCACCAAATCGCCCACCCGCTCAGCTGCTGCAGAGCGACACGGGATCAAACACCCTCCCCGGCCCAGTTCATCACAGTTTCCCACGCGTTTTTGTGCCTAAAGCCTTAAAGAACGCAGAATTTGTCTTTGTCAGACATGACGCTCAGAGGCCAGGTTTAAGACCGCCTTATGATGGACCGTTCAGAGTGTTAGAAACTGGGGAAAAACATTTTTTGCTCGATTTGGGTGACAGGAGAGAATTAGTCTGTATTAACAGACTCAAACCCGCTTTTGTGTTGGCTGATGAACAAGTGCAATTAGCCAGGGCCCCCCGCCGCGGCAGGCCACCGGGGAGACACTCTTCTAAGCTTTCACAAGGATGTGCTAATGACTCAGATCCACAGATGCAAGAAACAGCTACAGGCAGATCGAAGCCTGCTTACAGCAGTTATGGCAGGAGGTTGAAGCCCAAGCAGTTGGAAGTGTGATATGTTGTGCCATTTTGCTGTTCTGTGTGATATGAAATGTTTCTATTCATTTTGGGGTGTACTTTGTCCTTATTTAGACGTTTGGGGGGGTTATATGGCACATATTTAGAGCGCATATATGGCATTCATATTCACCCACATATACCTAGTAGGCATGACGGTGCATATTCTGGAAGCTTCACGTCTCAATGGCCAAAGAGGACCTGACCCTGCAGAGACCTACGGGAGGTGTGAAGTTGGTTGCTTAGGAGACGAGAAGTGGGAGAGAATGTCCCAGCAGGAGCCCCGGAGGCTAGAAGGATGAGAGAGACAATGGAGACGCCAAGGAGCCTGGGGCTGTATGTTTGCTGTATGTTTGCTCAAGGACTGTGGGTTGGGGGTGTGTTATTTGATGTTGGGGGTTTTGTGTCTTTGGAGGGTATAAGAACTGTGAAGGATGATTGTTCTACCTCTTTTCTGAGATTCTGTTCTTGTTGGAGGATGTGACCTCTCAATAAACCAACCCTGAGAAATAAACTCAGTCTCGTTTGTGAAAGGCATCCTCTACACTGTCAGTATTTTAGATTCCTGTTTTATTTTGTTCTCAGTGTCTATATTTTGTTTCCTCGTGGCATGAGCTCTGTACCTGTTCCAGGCACTCCCGCCTTGTCATTATCTTGTCTGTGTGCTCTGTGCCTAGTAATTAGTTCACCTGCCCGCTCTTGTGAATCTGCACCTGCCATCAATTATGTTTTCAGCTATTTAGAGACTGTTGTTTTGCCTTCTCACTGCTGCAGTCTTAGTGATATTTCCTCTTCACCACCAGAACCCCTTCCCCATTCTGGTGAGTTCGTTCTGACACTCCATCTGTAAGTTTACCTTGTTATCTCTTTGGATTTTTTGCGCTGATGCACTTTGGGACTTTGTGTTTGATAATAAATACCACAAACTGCGGTCCAGCGTCTGGGTCTGTCTCTCTGCCCCGAGGGGCAAATCATGACATAGAGTCAGTGAAATGGAGATAGGAGCCATCCCATACACCACATGATGTGGAAGGGATTAACTTAATATGCTTGTTAGAATAATTTTAACATTGAATAATACTGTTATTTTGATGGGTGGTTAAAAGAAACCTTCACAGTAAAATTTAAAAATTGAAACGGACTATAGACCAAAAGTAGTGTTGTTTTAATTGCATCTGACGGAAGCCTTACTCAACTCATATATTTAGAATAAATCAGTGACTGTGTCATTTTATTTGCCATTTTAACTGACTTGGCTTGTAGACAAAAAAGATGTCCTCACCCCCAAAGACACTCAGCAAGTGGGTTATTGACACAATGGCCAAGATGCAACACAATCAGTTCTACTAAGTTTCAGAAAAGAATCAGATCTCTTGAATTTTGTTAAAAAAAGTACTTGTCTTAAAAACTAAATGTGTTGGTAATGTCTAATGATATATAGATATAGAGATTATATTGTCATTACTCTTTGACCTCCACAAACGTGGCTGTCCTCCTGTGATAATATGGCAGCCTCATTGTGAGGTAAAAGAGCCCAAAATGCTGCCTGCTTACATTGGTTCCATGTGTTTTAATCTATTGATTGCATGAAGTAAGAAAATTGCTGATCAAATCATTTGTGTTATAGTGGTCTTTGTTAAAATGGTTACTTACTGATTTCAGCTGCTCCTGTTACAGTTCCAGAGTTTGCTCCTCAAACAGCCAAAACAATATGTGTGTGTGTGTGTGTGTGTGTGTGTGTGTGTGTGTGTGTGTGTGTGTGTGTGTGTGTGTGTGTGTGTGTGTGTGTGTGTGCAGGGGGAAGGTGGCTGGGATTTGGAGGCAGCTGGATTGTACCATTATGATGTGTGTGGGTGGGTCACAACTTAAAAATACTTGGTATAAATGTACTTGTAAATAATATTATCTATAAGTAATTACATTTACAATCATATAGTTTGGCATGACTGTGAGAGTGAATGGTTGTCTGTCTCTCTGTGTTGGCCCTGCAATGGACTGGCAATCAGTCCAGGGTGGACCCTGCCTCTCGCCCAAAGATGCTGGGATAGGCTCCAGCCCCCCAACCCAAAAAAGATTAAGTGGAAGAAGATGGATGAATGGATGGATCATATAGTTTGTAAAACGATTGTTTGTTTTCACAGCAAGGGCCTCCGTTTGTAAATTGAATTTGTACTGTTGCATTGGCCAATAGGATTGTGCCCCTTTTAGCTGCACCCTTGCTTTTTTTTAGTACAGTAATAACAATCAGTAAAATTAACAAAAACAACAAAATAAGCTCCTTCCTTTCACTTCACAAAAGTTGTGAAAGAAAATTCATTAGAATATATTTTAAGTGAAGAGGATGCAGTGCTCACATACTGCATGTACACTGTGTGATACTGACATCTTTCTTTCTTTCTTTCACCCTTATTGTCATTCAGCCGTACAACCAATTATGTACAGCAGAACGAGATTGTGTTTTACCTATCTACAGTGTAAATCACACACACCCCAAGTGCAGAATCAGAGGGCCGCTGCCATGCAAGGCGCCGCCACAGAGTTCCCTCCTCCATTCCATTTATTGCTGAGCACCAAGCTGGATGGCAGGAAGTTCCACTTTTATATGGTCTTTGGCATGACCCGGCCGGGATTTGAACCTCTGCCTCCCGGGTGTGAGGCGGATGCTCTACCAACTGAGCCACCACTCCGGTTAGACATGTCACTACAAATGACAAAGATGGACAAGAAGAGGAACCTTACTTTTCCCCTGATATCGTCAGTAGTAGTGATGACAGACATATGTGTCTTTCAGTGGAGAGAGATACACTCCACTGCCTTCATGCAGACCAGCAACATTTACTAATATTGTCTGCTGGCAGTTCAGTGAAAAGACCAGGTGTGTTTATCAGAAAAGTCACATAAATGTGTTGTAATTCCTGTTTAACTTGTGAAGTAGCACTTTAGCCTGAGGTGAAGTATTCTTTCTACATACTGTAGTTCTGCTAGCAAAAAAAGGTTTTTATACTAATCAAGTTATTAAACAACCCAACCTTAAAATTGTTTGACAAAGTGTCTGCAGTGTTTAAGCTTTACCGTTAATTATTTGATTCATAAAATATGCAAGTTTATAAATGGTCTGATGTCGTGGTGGACACTTACTTTTTTTTGCTTCCAGTCTGAATGATTTCCCTTACAGCTTCTCTTGCAAAGTGGGCGCCCTCCAAATGGTGAGTGAAAATCAGTATGGGTGAGATTAGCACCCTTCATGGAAGGAGGCAGGACCTTTGTCCAGCTGCAGACTGTTAATTCAGAAACAGCCTTAAAGTCATTACATAAACACAGAGTTACTGTACAAATCAATGTAAATCAGTGTAATATAAAGGACAGTCCTGTATCATGCTAGGAACCTTTGGGACCCAAAACTACATGCCAAAGAGAAACTGTCCAATGTGATTGGCTTAGAAAATCAAAACAGATTGACATTGTCGTGAACTGAGCCGATGTTATCCTGTAGGCTCGGTTCTGACCATTCTCTGTGGCTCAGGTATCGAGTTATTTATGTATTGTGTTATCGTTTGTTTTCTTGTGGTTTTTATGTCTTTGTTCCTTTTCTTTTCCTTGCCTGTAGCCACCGCTCTGGCCAGCAGCTGTTAGGCAGCCTCTTTGACGTACATTCATGTGGGCATTGTCGAACACTAGCTGGTCCGACCACGCCCCCTCTCTCTTGACAGCCAGCTGATTCCTCCTTGGTAATTGTCTTTCCTGCGCCTCGCCCAGGTGTACCCAATTTGTGGTTCCAGCAATGCTTGTACTTAAGCGGCCTTCACCAGTCAAGCATTGCTGGACCATTGTGCATACTCATACGGTCGTGAGTCACCATATGGATGTACTGTCATATGCAGGTGTTATCAGGCAACGTGCGGACTTACTCGGATTGCTCCGGTTTAGTGAGTATTGACTGTGCGTATTTCCCCGGTGGTTCTCACTCTAAGACTGTTGAGCGTCCTTGAGGACTCCTTTAGTTACCTGAACACTTATGTTATTTTGTACAGTTGGTTTGTTTGTCTTTTGTTCAATAAATGTGTGTGTGGAGTAACCTGCACGTAAATCCATTCATCCTTTCCCTCCTTCATGCACTGCGTAAAAGCGCACAAGGAGGGTCATGACAGACATTTTTGGATAATTTTAACAACTTTTCTTTATCAATGTCTGTAGATGATCTCTGCTTAATTTCAAGTAATTTGGATGAGTTCGGAGGAGTTCATTTTCAGTTCACTTGCAAATTTTTGAATATATGGTGCAGAAAACTTCATTTTTAGAGCATAAGACCAGCAAAGAAAAACTGCAGTTTTAGTCTAGGCCCAGCTGTTCTCGAGATGTTTCCAAAAATGTAAAACTGTTTCTTATATGTGCCACCTATCGACTGTAGTGATCCCGAGCATGGGTCTGTCCCATGCTCGAGTCACTTATTATTTTCCCCATTTTTGATCTTTTTATTCTGTCTTAGTTATTATGGGAATTATTGGTGCTTTTATTTTGACAGCGCCGCAGCAGGATTTCCTGCAGTCAAGCCTGCTCGTGTGTCACAGCTGAGTGTATTTATTGATTATGTTTATGCCACACCTGTTTGTAGTTTGTGTTCTCTGTGCACTATTTAAGATCGCTGGCGAGTTCACTCCTCACTGCGACCTCGCCCAACCTAGGCTGAAGTCCCCAACCCTGACTCCAGTCCATTGTACAGCGTCAGGTTTCGCCCTCGCTATTTATATGTAAGTGTTTGTATTGAGTCTCTTTATTTCTCCTGTTATTCACCCTTCAAGGTCGTGCGTATAGTTGTTTGTGTTTTTCCCCTCGTGGCACGTTCTTTTGTTCTTTTTCATTAATAAATAAGCAAACTCACTGCTGGCGTTTGGTGCCTCATTTATGCCCTGAAAGGGGCAAACATAACAGTAGGTCGCAGCCAGTTGGTGCCAGCGGTAGTGAGTTTGTGGCTCAATTTTTTTCTCTTTTTGGGTGCCTACGTTTTTTTTTTTTGGATATGACGTCATATGGCAAATGGTATCCTGTGAGCCTGGATTTTGAGCTTTGCCAGGTTCTTATGGCAATAGATGATCTCCTCGCCATAGCTCGCCATTATTCCACGCCTAAAGACGCTCTGTAGTATGTGGACCTTGCATAGGCAGCTGTGAAGCATCATCCTCGCCTTGGTAAGCATGCTGAAGGCAGGGAGAGGATCTCTCAGTTATCGGCGCGTCAGCGTAAGAACCGTGAGTTGGAGAAGAACTCGACCAGGAAGCCTAAACCGGGGCTGACAGCGAAGCACTCCCATCCCTCGGTTCGCTATGAGGTTCCTGCTACAGCTCCAGCTCCAGTGTCTCCATAGCCGAAAATCCGTCTCCCAGCGCGCCATAGGAGGAGGGCAACTGGGGTTCCCAGCGAAGATGAACAGTGGGCAGCTGAATTCATCACGGGCCATATAGCTGAAGCTCACTCTTCCTGCAGCCCAGGGAAGGTTCTTAAGAGCGTGGTGGCAGCTGTCAGGATTTTGGAGGCACATCCAGGTCTGAATAATTATCCTGAGTTGGCCGAGCTGCTAGCCACCATCTCCGCGCAGCAGCAATGTTTTCCTAATTTGATGATCGGTTCGTCTCCAGCCCGAAGACGCCGCCACATAGTGCAGAACCCTTCTCTTCCCCATGACATGGCTGTCTTGAAGCGGAAGGAGGAGAATCACCGGGTCAACATGCCGTGAGGCTCCCGTTTGGATCCAGGTACGGGCCGCCAGAAAAATTCCTTCATCTCCCAGCAAGCTTTTTTTTCTTCGCAACTGCTAGGACAGCAGCTTCAGCCTCCAGGTCTTTTTGTCATCTATTTTGCCAGCTCCCCTATCCCGGAGTGCCACGGCTGCTCCTCCCTCCCCCACGGCACTTCCTCCAGCTGCTGTGAGTCCAATGGTTTCTTCTCTGGCTGACATAATCATTGATCCTCCAAGAGCAGCTCCTACTTGTCTTTCTGAGGGGCCCACCATCATTGTTACAACGGGAGAGAGAAGAACTGAGCCTGCTGCAGCAGTCACCACCGTACCCCAGGAAAACAGGCAAGTGTTCTTTTTCATTCTGTAGCACAATTTGGTGAACTACCTTGTCTGATTCCTGGGGGTGAGGCTCAGGTTTTACAGTCCACTGAGCTCTCACCACCTGCTGCAGCCACAAACATATTACCTGCTTCCTCTGTGTCTCCTCCTTTACCCCCTGAGTGTCCACCGGTGCCAGGATCAAACCACCGGACGGAGGAGGAGCCTGCGGTCCTGGTGAACCTGGTCCCAGCCCCGCAGCCAGGTTATGGACAGAGGAGGAGGGCTGCCTGCCATTGTAAGCCTGAGCCGACGACGAAGCGTCCCCGGGTCTCCCTTGAGCAGAGTTCAGCCCCAGCAAGTAACGGATCTCCTGTGTCCATGCCGAGTGAGCCATCGGTGTGGGTTACATCGCCAGGGGGTTCGAGGACTGCTAAGACCATCATGCCAGCTGTGGAGGCTACCACAGCCGGGTGGGAACCTGAGATGGGCCTCCTGAGGACTGAGCTCCAATCACCGTCACTGCCTGGATCGTCAGAGTCCTGGACAGTGGTGGAGCTTGAGATCAAGCAAGTGCTCTATGTTGTCTTTCTATTTTCTATTTTTGAGCAATCTTGCCTGTCTCTTGGGGAGGAGAGCCGGGTGAAGCCACCCGCTGCATCAACGCTCACCTTGCCGGGCTCCGGCACTGCCAGTGACCCATATCTCTGTTTTCTCTCTGCTGTATCTGAGCCTTCTTCCAGGGTCACCGGAAATGATCCAGCTCCATCTGATGTCTCCAAGGGTCCGTGTTTGCCTCTGGAGGTCGTCCAGGGTGCTGCTTCCCCCTTGCCCGAGGCCGTCGTTTGGGTCCCTCCTCGGGTTTGGTCCACCGTGGGTGCAGCATTGGCCCAGTCGGGGTCCACTGAGGGTGCTGCTAAGCTCCAGCCTGGAGCCACCGCGGGTGTTACATTGGCCCAGCTAGGGTCCACCGCGGGTGCTGCTAAGCTCCAGCCTGACGCCGTCGTGGTCCCCTTCATTTCTTCTCCACCAGACGCCGTGGGGGTCCCCTACCCCCGGTCCGGCTTCCTGCTATTAAGCCTCCCGGTAGGAAAACCATCTCCTGGTTCACCCCTTCGGTCCTGGTGGCTTAAGAACACTGGCCGGCCACCCAAAAGACTTAGCTGCCGGGTCGGGTGGTCCATGTTCTCAGGCAGGCCACCGGACTCATTCCATCTGGCTGTCCGGCGGTCCTGGTATTTCGGTCGGCCCCCCCAAACACTTTTTTTCTGGTTGGGGTCTCTGGGGATCTGGTAGGGTGCCTGGCCTTTTCCACTTGATGGTTGGGTGGAGTCAGGACACTGGGACGCCACCTGAACTGTTTCTTGATTTATCATGTATGACCCAGTTCTCTTTATATTCTGTTTGTTGATTATGGTTATGAGTTTTCGAGTTTTGTTTTTTGTGCCTCTCCCTCCAGGCCTGGATTCCCCCTCCACCCTCTCGATGCTGGTTTTGGTAGTCTTTCTGGTTGGGGGGGGGGTGTCCTTTTCCTTCCTTGATGTTACGGTGGGATGCTTGGAATCCATCCCTTAAAGGGGGGGCACTGTAGTGATCTCGAGCACGGTTCTGTCCCGTGCTCGAGCCACTTATTATTTTCCCCATTTTCTATCTTCATATTCTGTCTTAGTTATTATGGGGATTATTGGTGCTTTTATTTTGACAGCGCCGCAGCAGGACTTCCTGCTGTCAAGCATGCTTGCGGCCTGTCACAGCTGAGTGTATTTATTGATTACGTTTACGCAACACCTGTTTGTAGTTTGTGTTCTCTGTGCACTATTTAAGATCGCTGGCGAGTTCACTCCTCGCTGCAACCTCGCCCAACCTAGGCTGGAGTCCCCAACCCTGACTCCAGTCCATTCTACAGTGTCAGGTTTCGCCCTCGCTATTTATATGTACAGTAAGTGTTTGTATTGAGTCTCTTTATTTCTCCTGTTATTCACCCTTCAAGGTCAGAGAATGCAGAGAGTGCAACCTCTGCACTGAAAGACTGTTTTCTGCACACAGACTGGGAGGTCTTCAAAATAGCAGCCTCCCAGGAAGACAAGACAGATGTGGAGGAGTATGCTGAAACGGTCACCAGCTACATCGCAAAGTGCACAGAGGATGTCACTACAGTGAAGACCATCACTATGCGGGGTAACCATAAGCCCTGGATGACTGCAGAGGTGCGCTCGCTGCTTACAACCAGGGATGCAGCCTTCAGAGTGAAGGACAGGATCGCCCTCCGCTCAGCAAGGTCTGCGCTCTCAAAGGGAATTAAGGCGGCGAAGCGCGCCTATGCTGAGAAAATCCGGGGACACCTCTGTGACACTAGGAACACCAAGCAGATGTGGCAGGGAGTTCGGACACTGATGGGCTATAAGTCTAGGCAGGGGGTCAATGATGACGACGCTTCGCTTCCAGACAGGCTCAACGACTTCTTTGCTCATTTTGAAGCATCAAACTTGACAATCAGAGGGAGGGCTGGCCCACCCCCACCATCGGTCGGACCAGCTTTTACCATCAACACAGCGGACACACGGAGGACCCTAACCAGAGTCAACCCACGTAAAGCTGCAGGTCCGGACAACATCCCGGGACGTGTGCTCCGAGACT
This sequence comes from Pholidichthys leucotaenia, assembly GCA_020510985.1. NCBI lineage: Eukaryota > Metazoa > Chordata > Actinopteri > Cichliformes > Pholidichthyidae > Pholidichthys > Pholidichthys leucotaenia. The sequence continues at coordinate 396,662,302 of CM035843.1, forward strand.
GCGTGAGCGAGTTGGTGGATGTCCTGACTGACATTTATAACATCTCCCTGAGTCAGGCCATCGTTCCCAGATGCTTCAAGACCTCTATCATAGTACCGGTGGCAAAGAAACCAGTTGTGTCCTGTTTGAATGACTATCGTCCTGTTGCACTGACACCAATTGTGATGAAGTGTTCTGAACGGCTTGTCAAACCACACATCACAGCCTGCCTCCCTGCATCACACGACCCGCTCCAGTTTGCATATCATTCAAACCGCTCCACGGAGGATGCTATAGTCACCACCCTACACTCTATAATCACCCACCTGGACCAGAAAGACACCTACGCCAGACTCCTGTACATTGATTTCAGTTCAGCATTCAACACCATTATTCCCCAGAGACTGATGGAGAAATTACTCCTTCTTGGTCTGAACACCGCCACATGTCTCTGGATCCCGGATTTCCTGACTGAGAGACCTCAGTCTGTCCGGGTTGGAAACAACATCTCCAACTCTGTCACGCTGAGCACCGGATCCCCTCAAAGCTGTGTACTCAGTCCACTGTTGTTTACACTTCTAACACATGACTGTGTATCCAGACACGAGGGGAACCAGATTATTAAGTTTGCAGACGACACCACGGTGGTGGGACTTATTCAGAGGGATGAGGAATCAATGTACAGGGAAGAAGTGAGAGACCTGGAGGGCTGGTGCAGGGAGAACAATCTGGTGCTCAACGTGGACAAAACGAAGGAGATGATTATTGACTTCCGGCGGTCACAGCCTGAGCACGTCCCCCTCAGCATCGGCGGCCGTTTAGTGGAGAGAGTGGAGAACATCAAGTTCCTCGGAGTGCAGGTCTCGCAGGACCTGACCTGGAGCAAGAATTCCTTGGGGATCAGAAAGCGGGCTCAGCAGAGACTGCACTTCTTGAGGAAACTCAAACAGGCCTCTCTCCCCATCTGCATCCTCAGGACCTTCTACAGAGGTGTGGTGGAGAGTGTTCTGACGTACTGCATTGCTACATGGTACTCCAGCTGCAGTATGTCAGACAAAAAAGCCCTGCAGAGGATAGTCAAGGGAGCTGAGAGGGTAATTGGAGTTTCCCTCCCCTCTGTCCAAGAACTTTTTCAGAACCGTTGTAGTTGCAGGGCACTGAACATTGTCAAGGACCGTTCTCACCCTCTGCATAAACACTTTGAACTTCTTCCATCTGGTAAACGATTCTGGACCATCAGAGGCAGAACCACCAGACTGATCAACAGCTTCCTTCCACAAGCTGTCAGGATGCTGAACAGTTGACCCGGAATCTCTCATACACACTACTGCACCTACAGACATTTTGTATATTATTTGTATATTATAGTTAGTTAGTTTTTTTTTCCCAAGTATGTCTCAGGGATGTGTGAATGGATGGGGGGATGGGGGTGGGGGGGGGGGTGAAGCTATGTGTGAGTGTGTCTTAAATCATGCTGCTTCTATTTATATGGATGCCGAGAGAAACGCAATTTCATCTTGCCTGCACTACAGTTGTATGTACAGCAATATGACAATAAAGTTTGATTTGATTTGATTTGATTTGAAGGTCGTGCGTATAGTTGTTTGTGTTTTGCCCCTTGTGGCACGTTCTTTTGTTCTTTTTTATTAATAAATAAGCAAACTCATTGCTGGCGTTTGGTGCCTCATTTATGCCCTGAAAGGGGCAAACATAACAGCTACACTGTGCCTTGCTTTTTGGTCTCTGAGTTGTGGGGAGAATTTCTGATCAGACTAAAATTTCAAGCTTCTACATATTACCATTTTTGCCCCCCCCCCTTGCACTAAATAACTATAAAAAGAATCGGAACATAAACAGTAGGTTTCCCAATGCACAGCTGTTGGGAACCCTAAAAATGGTCTTTTAGTATTGTCCTAACCAGATTGTTAATTAGATATTTATCTAAATAAATCAATATTCTGTCAACATCAATTAAAGGAGATTTTAGTCATGAATAAATATGTATGTAAAGTTAGTGGAGTATTGTCTTTAAAGTATTACAAGGGAGGAATTTTTTCTTCAGTCAACACTGAACAATGCACATTATCAAAGCCCCAAGTTTATGCACACAACTGGTTTGAAGAAGACATAAGCAATCGAAAAAAAAGAAAACCAGCTATTTTCATTATAACGTGCTGTCCTCAGCCTCATGATGTATGTGAGTTAAATTAAATCAAGAAATATGTCTGTTTACACCACAGGAATTTACACCAGTCACCAAGAAAACTGGAGCATTTTTTTAAAAATAAATGTTCTCAGATTTAAGAATTAATTTGTGCTGTAATTTCTTTTAAACTCTGTATGTTATACAGAAATCAGCCCAGCCACAGGGGGTGCACAAGTCAGTGTACTCCTAGTGCCGATCCTAAGCCTGGGTAAATGGGGAGGGTTGTTTCAGGAAGAATATCTGACATAAAACCTTTGCCAAATCAAACATAAGGATCATGACGAATGACACTTTCATACCGGATCGGTCGAGGCCCGGGTTAAGAACGACCACCACCGGTGCTGTTAACCAACAGGATGCCGGTGGAAACTGGACTACTGTTGTTTGAAGATCAAGGAGGAGGAGAGGGGGAAGGTGTGTTAGGAGGGAGAGAGAGAAAAGGAAAGGTAGAAATGTGGAGGTGAGAGTAAGGACATTAAATGTAGGGACCATGACTGGTAAAGGCAGATAGTTGGCTGAAAAGGCTAGGAGCATTGGAGGTGGATTTAAACTGTTCTACCATGGTGTAGATAGGACGCAAAATGGAGTAGGAGTAATCTTGAAGAAAGAGCATGTGAAGAGTGTTCAGGATGTAAAGAGGGAGTCAGACAGAATCATGACTTTGATGCTAGAAGTCAAAGGTGTGATGTTGAATGTTGTCAGTGCGTATGCCCCACAAGTTGGATGTCAGGTAGAAGAGAAAGAGGAATTCTGAAGTGAGTTGGATGAAGTGGTAGAGAGTCTTTCCAGGGGGGAGAGAGTGTTGATTGGAGCAGACTTTAATGGTCATGTAGGCGAAGGGAACAGAGGTGATGAGGTCCTGGGTAGGTATGGTCTTAACCCTTCTTGTGGCAAGATTTCATGGACAGATAGTGCCCCCACTGCCACATGCGCAGCGCTGCGCCTGTCATGTAACGTTACATGACATGGCCAAAAACTCCCCAGTTGATTTAAATTGTACAAAGGATTCCACTTCACAAGGTGACAGACACGTATAACTTACTGCTCTTGCTTTGGAGGACTTATGGCGGACATAGAACTATCCTGAAACCTCACCAGAGAAGAAGAGTTTGTAAACAAATCTAGATCTTACTCGATCGCAAGACTGAGGAAACAGACTGAGGAAGCTCAAGTATGTTCATTTTGTCTTCTTTTAATTATTTACCTTTTGCTCTTATTAAAGACAAAAATAGACAGATGTTTTTACCTTCTTTACATGTTTCAACTGTCACTGCAGTCTTCATCAGAAGTGTGGACACTTCTGAAGTGTGGACGACTGTCACTTCCGATGAAGACTGCGGTGACAGTCGAAACATCTAAAGAAGGTAAAAACATCTATTTTTGTCTTTAATAAAGATAAAAGGTAAATAGACTGAGGAAGGATTTGCTCCCGAATTTGCCAGCCCTTGGCCTGGGGATCCTGGGTTCGATCCCAGCCCCTGACCAACAGTGATCTGTGTGGAGTTTGCATGTTCTCCCCATGTCTGCATGGGTTTACTCTGGGATTTCTCCGGTTTCCTCTCACATGCCAAAAAACATGCAAGTTAGGTTAATTGGCATAAAAAAACTGGGGTTTCTAAATTGTCCTTAGGTATGACTGTGAGAGTGAATGGTTGTCTGTCTCTCTGTGTTGGCCCTGCGATGGACTGGCGATCTGTCCAGGGTGTACCCTGCCTCTTGCCCAAAGATGCTGGGATAGGCTCCAGCACCCCCACGACCCGAAAAGGATTAAGCGGAAGAAGATGAATGATTCTAAAAAGAGATTATTTAGCTTATGAAGGTAAATATCTACATATTGTTATAACAGAGGGTGGGCAAAGCTGGTTGATGTTAACCTGCTATCAATGCCATCGAAATGTCACTGGGTAGAACAATTGTGCCGGTTCCATGTCGTCATATACGATAAATAGTGGCGGAAGAAAAGTGAAATTGAGGTGGAAAAATCATAACAGTTTCTGGATGTGAGGGAGAAAAATAAAATGACTGACAGAAGAGAAAATAACGACCAGGATGCCGCAAAAGAACGAAGCGAGGGAGCCGCCCGGCCAGCGGTAAGTGACAAATTTGTTTGTTTGTTTACATTGTACTGATTTTCTGGTTCATATACTTTGAAGATAAGATAACAAATGTCCAAAACAAGAAATGGTGACAAAAAAGCAAAACCATTCTTTGTGTAAATATGTCCAAAGTTCACTTTTGACTGAAAGTTATGTTATTCAATATGGCTGCCGTGGCATTATGCAAATTAGGTGCATAAATTTACTCCTATCTCAAACTTTGGATCATATATATATTATGATTATTATATATATGTTATAGCTTTGGAAATCTCGGATATCTGAACTGAATATTTTCTTGAAAAAAACCCTTGACTACTAGGGGCTGATGATGCAACGGAGCACCTGTGGCAGTCATTGGGTTAAGGAAAGAAATGTGGAGGGACAGATGGTTGTGGATTTTGCTAAAAGGATGGAAATGGCTGTGGAGAACACATGCTTTAAGAAGAGAGAGGAACACAGGGTGACTTACAAGAGTGGAAGAAGGTGCACATAGGTGGACTACATCTTATGCAGAAGGAAAAATCTGAAAGAGAAGACTGCAAGGTGGTGGCAGGGGAGAATGTAGCTAGACAACATCGGGTGGCAATCTGTAGGATGACTTTGCAAAGCAAGAAGAAGAAAACGGTGAAGGCAGAGCCAAAGATTAAGTGGGAGAAGTTGCAGAAGGAAGAAGGTCGCACAGAGTTCAGGAAGAAGTTGATACAAGCTGTGGGTGGTAGGGAAGAATTACCAAATGACTGGAAAAGTACAGCAACAGTATTGTGGGAAATGGGTAAAAAGGTATGTGGTGCATCCAGTGAACAGAGGAAAGAAGACAGGGAGACTTGGTGGTGGAATGAAGAGGTACAGGAAAATATTCAATGGAAGACGTTAGCAAAGAAAAAGTGGGATAGTCAGAGCGATGAAGAAAGTAGACAGGAGTAATTGGAATCTAGGCACATGGCAAAGACAGAGGTGGCAAAGGAAAAGGCATGCAATGAGTTGTATGAGAGGCTGGACACTAAGGAAGGAGAAAAGGACTTGTATCGATTGGCTGGACAGAGAGATTGAGCTGGAAAGGATGTACAACAGGTTAGGTTGATTAAGGACAAATGTAGCATCATCTTGCTTCGGCTCATCATTAAAATAGACTTTGTCTCTTAAAGACATTGTTTCACCCAGGAAAAGGCCGGTCAAGAACTGCTTTTTCATCTCAGGACCACTGTGGAGAACACATTCCTTTGTAAAGAGGTACGAAAGATAAGGATTCCATCTCTGCCAGGGACGAACTAACTCACATCATAAATAAACTGGGAACTTCCTCAACTAAGACAGGTTTATATTCAACAGGCATACCATAAACTTTAAAGGCATTTCCTAAGGCCCTGGATTATCCACAGCTCGACACTACCCCTGGTGGATGTCTCTGGGATAGATATTTGTTGACTATTGACTTTATATGTTGAAACCAAGGTTTTGACTGAACATTAAACTCTTCAAGTTTCATTTCTCAGGACAATTCTAAGGACACTATTTGTTGAAGATCACTGCCTCTGTGGGACTCTGATATTGGGATATATGGGACTTCTGATATTGACTGGCGCCTAGCGGCTGCCCCGGCCTTGGATGCGGTCTGCAGAGCGTGCCCAAATGCCAAGTCACGTTTCGTTACCTTGTATTCATACATGTGTAATGACAATAAAGTTGAATCTCATCTCATATTCTGTGGACAATCAATAATGGGTTTGAAAGAATATAAATCCTTGATTTTAAATATGTGCATGTTAAAATGTTTAAATGAGTGTTTATTCTTGCATGTTAATTTAAAAGCACTAGTTATAAAGTTGAATGTTCACTAACGCTAGCTTAGACTTTATACATAAGTAGGTTAAGGAATCTCCAGTGTATTAAAATGTGTGTCATCCTGTGAAAAGTACCAAGTCATATACTTGTTCCACCAATCACAGGTCAGCTTCTGTGGGACAAAACTTTCAATATTATTGGTTGTTACAGACAAAAGACTGTTCATTGGACTAAAGTTCATAAAACCCGCCCACGAAGGAAGACTATTGGCTTGGGCTTCTGTCAGTCCCCGGAAGCCCGCAAAAGTTTTCCACAGTTAAAAAGAGGGGAGACGCCCTTCTTCAGAGTTTTTTCACTTCTCACTTCAGAGAACACTACAGGCTGCAGACCAGAGCACTTCAGAGCAGAGAACATGGAATTTTGTGTTTGTGTAAACTTCTGTGTATTTTAATGTTTTTCTTTAAACGTCTGGGAATTAATTCTTTCTTTCCTGAGCTCAAATCTTGATATGGAGTGAAACTCCATGCTTCACAGACGTTTCTGTTTTTCTAACTTTTTATATAGTTAAGCTTTCTTTAAATCCACCGTGTGTTTTTCAAGGACTGACCATCTCCATACTGGAAGCTATTTTCAACTTTTTTCAGAAAAATGTCTTTTAATTTTGCTATTGGGATCAGATTTTGTAATTATTCTCAAATTCCCTTGGGAGAAGCCACTGATCCATGAAAGCCTTGACGCAGCTCACCATTACGTGCCACTGAAGAAACCAACATCGCTATTACGCTTGACCTAAGCTCCAACTACTATCACAGTCAAAATTTCATCTTGTGACTGTAGACCTTGGAAGGTGCTGTACCTTGCCCGATTATCTGCTGGCAAGATATTCTGGTTTTGGTGCCATGTTCAAATAAAACTTCAGAAGGAGCCTCAACAGCTGGACCACCACGCAAGGAATCACGTGAGCTGTATTCTTCGTTCATCTGCTGAATAAAACGTCTGAGATTTGAGAATAATTCAGCATCTGATCAGATACAAAATTAAAAGAGAAATAATATACTTTTTATTAAAATTCTGTTTTTACTTTCTTAAGAGTAGCCCAGAATTTTTCACATAATTAGTAAATTTTCTCCATAAATTTGCATCCAATTTTATTCTCAGTCTCCTATTTCAACTCTCCTAAATTCATGCTAAAGTCCATGGTTTTATAGATGTGCTCACATTGTTACTTTATCCTCAGTTACAAAGTTAATGTGATGCTTAATGTCTTCATTTCACCTGCTTACAAATCATTTCAATGTCCTTTAATCATCATTTCATTTAAATAAATCTGTAAAATGAGAGAAGTTGTTGGGGATTTATTCCATTCTGAGTCTGGTTTCAAAGCCCCAGTATCAAATTCACTAATGTTTTGAGACTGACTATTAATTAATTTATTGAGAGATTAAACAGGTATAAAGTGAAATCAACTGATGAATTGCTCACTGAGAAAGAGGTGAGCTGGTGCCCCTACGAGTGTTTACTATCAACCTTTTCTGTGTGTGGACCCGGAGTAAATCTCAGGTCCCGATACATTAATACAAATTAAATAATCTTTATACCTGATCATAATTACAAATCAAACATCACCTACATATATTTTTGGTGCTCCTGTGTGAGACTGGGTTTGAACTTTGAACAGACTCAGAAAAAGAATATTAAGGCATAAGCTGTGTGTGGTTTGGTCAAACTTATATTTTTAAAACAACGGTGAAGCTTGTGTGTGTCTCTCTCCTGGGCTCCAGGAGCTGCAGCCATTGTCTCTGGGTGTCTCTGTGTATCATGAGGGGGAGGGGGGAATTCAGCCCACTCTCTACCCTGCTCACTGTGTGTGTGTGTTTATGTGCTGATCGCTAAATGGAGGGGGGAAGTGAACTGCTTGGTCTGCTGCCACCTCACTTTGCTCAGTCATTTCTGTTTGTTGTTTAATGCATGCTTAAGAAGCATGATTACATGCTGAATAATTAAAATAGGTCTGGGAAACACATAGCGAAGCAATCCTATTTGTTTTCCGTTGGTTCAAATCCACAGGCGAAGGAATCCCTGTGGAAATCAATTGAACTGACCATTGTGTAAACTAGTCTTGCACAAATAAAGTTTTAAGGAGATTTAAGCTCTCCCGCTTTTGGAAAAACAAAGCGTGCTTCATTGTCACGAGACCAGGTCCGCAAGAATGTATACGCTCACATTCGCGTCACTAAATGGCTTTGCACAGACTGCACATGTGTAGAATCAGCTGAGTGAAGCCATTTTAAGTCCACTTAAAGTGAAGTGCCCTTAGCCGCCATCTTAGAGTAGAGACCCTGGACCCTTAGTGACATCACTGGGTTTCCTCTTCCGGAAGTGCAGATGAAAACTGCCTCCATCTTGTGGTCAAACCTAGGGACTGCATCTTTTATTTAAACTTTTAATCTATAAAGCCGATTTATAACCAGATTAAGTCTTCAAAGTAACTTCAAAGCAGTCCATATTATTCAGAATAAACTAAATTTAACACCAATTTAAAGTTTCTATGCAAAAAGAAGCGAAAAAGAAACTTGTTCGCTGCTGAAAGTTTTTCCCAGTTGTGGAACTCCATTCACTGCATACAGTTAGGCCCAAAAATATTTGGACAGTGACACAAGTTTTGTTATTTTAGCTGTTTACGAAAACATATTCAGGATACAATTATATAATTAATGTGGGCTTAAAGTGCAGACTCTCAGCTGTAATTTGAGAGTATTCACATCCAAATTGGAGCAAGGGTTTAGGAATTACAGCTCTTTAATACGTAGCCGCCTCTTTTTCAAGGGACCAAAAGTAATTGGACAATTGACTCAGAAGGCTGCAAAAAAAACCAAAAACAAGGCTGCATGGGCTCTTCCCTCGTTAACCTGTCATCAATTAAGCAGTTAAAAGGTCTGGAGTTGATTCCAGGTGTGGCATTTGCATTTGGAAGCTGTTGCTGTGAACACACAACATGCGGTCAAAGGAGCTCTCAATGGAGGTGAAACAGACCATCCTGAGGCTGAAAAAAAAGAAGAAATCCATCAGAGAGATAGCAGAAATGTTAGGAGTGGCCAAATCAACAGTTTGGTACATTCTGAGAAAAAAAGAGTGCACTGGTGAGCTTGGGAACTCAAAAAGACCTGGACGTCCACGGAAGACAACAGTGGTGGATGATCACAGAATCCTTTCCACGGTGAAGAACAACCCCTTCACAACATCCACTCAAGTGAAGAACACTCTCCAGGAAGTAGGTGTATCAGTATCTAAGTCTACCATAAAGAGATGACTTCATGAGAGTAAATACAAAGGATTCACCACAAGGTGCAAACCATGAATCAGCCTCAAAAATAGAAAGGCCGGAATTGACTTTGCCAAAAAACACCTGAAGAAGCCAGCCCAGTTCTGGAACAGCATTCTTTGGACAGATGAGACTAAGATCAACCTGTACCAGAATGATGGGAAGAAGAAAGTTTGGAGAAGAATTGGAACAGCTCATGATCCAAAGCACTACATCTTCTGTAAAACATGGTGGAGGCAGTGTGATGGCATGGGCATGCATGGCTTCCAATGGCAATGGGTCACTTGTATTTATTGATGATGTGACAAAAGACAGAAGCAGCCGGATGAATTCTGAAGTGTATAGGGATATACTTTCTGCTCAGATTCAGCCAAATGCAGCAAAGTTGATTGGACGGCGCTTCACCAATGATCCAAAACATACTGCAAAAGCAACCCAGGAGTTTTTTAAAGCAACGAAGTGGAATATTCTGCAATACTCGAGTCAATCACCAGATCTCAACCCAATCGAGCATGCCTTTCACTTGCTCAAGACAAAACTTAAGGCAGAAAGACCCACAAACAAGCAACAACTGAAGACAGCTGCAGTAAAGGCCTGGCAAAGCATCACAAAGGAGGAAACCCAGCGTTTGGTGATGTCCATGGGTTCCAGACTTCAGGCAGTCATTGCCTGCAAAGGATTCTCAACAAAATATTGAAAAGTAACATTTTACTTAGGGTTATGTTTATTTGTCCAATTACTTTTGAGCCCCTGAAATGAGGAGCGTTTGTATAAAAATAGCTACAATTCCTACATGTTTAATCATATATTTTTGTTCAACCCCTTGAATTAAACCTTAAAGTCTGCACTTCAATTCTGTTGTAGTTGTTTCATTTCAAATCCAATGTGGTGGCATGCAGAGCCCAAATCATGAAGATTATGTCACTGTCCAAATATTTCTGGGCCTAACTGTATATATAAATAGAGTAGGAACACATAAAAGCATCCACATTGTATTTAATCGCTTATGTAACCACATATTGTAATCTTTTAAGTTAAAAGCAAACATATTTACACATTTTTATGAAAAAATTGCACACTTTGAAGCTATATGTGTTTATTTTGCTGGTTTTTTTTTTTTTAAATGTGACATTGGCCCTAGCAGCCCAAATTAGAAATAGGCAAAGGATAGAGAACTCAAAACTGATCAATAAATTATTTGCAGAAAACCCAAAACAAGTCTACAGGAGGCTTGCAGAAGAAACCATAGAAGTAGAGGCACCTCCTGAAAAAACCCAGCTGGAAACGTTCTGGAGAAACCTGTTTGAGGACCCAGTACAACATCAAAGTAATAATTGGATTCAAACCATTGCTGGTAAAAAAATAAAGGAAAACAACAGATGCCCTCATTAAAAATCACAGAAGAAACTGCTCAATAAAAGATCAGGAAATGTCTCAACTTCAAATCCCCTGGAATAGATAAAATACCAAACTTCTGGCTCAAAAAGATGACAGCACTGCAGAAACACTACGCAGAGGCATTTATCCGACTTGTTAGGGGAGAAGAAGAAGCACCAGAGTGGCTCATATGGAAACACCATACTCCTGCCCAAGAGCCCTGAAACCCAACAAGTCAATAAATACAGACCCATCTGTTGCCTCCCCACTACATACAAATGGCTGACAGGACTCATTACTGAGGCCATCTATGAACATCTGGATACAAAAAACTACTTGCAACCACAGCAAAAAGGTTGCATAAGAAATAAGCTGGGAGCCAAAGAACAACTGCTCATTAACAAAACCATCCTGGAAGATTGCAAGAGGCGTGAGAGAAACTTAAGCATGGTGTGGATAGACTACAAAAAGGCATTCGACAGCGTCCCCCATTCCTGGATAATACAATGTCTGGAGCTGTATAACATCAACCCAGAGGTTAAAACTTTTCTGGAGGTCCAGATGGCTAAGTGGAAAATCACAATTACACTTAACCATAAAGAAGGGCAAATAACAACCCGAGACATCAGGATCCAACGAGGAATATCCCAGGGGGACAGTCTCTCCCCATTGCTCTTCTGTCTGTGTATTGACCCCTTAAGCAAAATCTTATCAGATCTTGATATCAGGTATGATTTAAGCAAAGGCAGAACAAGAAAAGGGAACAAGAGAGTGAATCATCTGCTCTACATGGACGACCTCAAGCTCTATGCAGAATCTGAACAGAAACAATCAACTTGTCAGTACCGTTCACATGTTCTCAAAGGACATCTGCATGGAATTTGGACTCGAAAAATGCACAAAATGTACAATAAAAAAGAAAGAAAACAGCATCAGAGAACATCCAAATAGATGACAGTCAGCACATCAAAGACCTGGCAGATGAATCAGCATATAAATACCTGGGCATAGAAGAAAACACTACTATTGAACACAGGAAAATGAGGGAAATCATCAAAAAAGAATACGAACATTGCCTAAAGAAAATCTGTAAATCAAACTTAACACCTAAAAATAAGATCACTGCAATAAACCAGTTGGCAGTACCAGTTGTCACATTTGGATTTGGGGTGATAGACTGGCCACAGGGGGAACTAGATAAGTTGGATGTTTGGACCAGGAAGACCCTGACCCTTCACAAGGTAACCTATAGAAATCAATGTTTAGATAGGATACATATGCCCCGTAAAGGGGCGGGGGGGGCTAATGGAAATAAACCAGGCCTACGGGGCGACAATAATAAGCATTGGTCAATACCTATAAAGTGCCAACGACGAAACAGTTGAAAAAGTCACCCAACACCATTAGGCATTACACACATTTTTTTTTTTTTTTTTTTTTTTTTTTTCCCCCCCGGTTCCGCCGGACCGGCGGCGCCACACGAGTCGGCTGCCTGTTGCAACAGCCTTTTTTTTAAATCTTCCTTCTTCTTTCTACACCTTTCACTCTGTATATATATATCACGGACGCACGGATCGCCCCGGGGGTCTCCCGGGTCGGCGGACGGAGCCACGGTTTGCAGCGGGAGACGCTACAGCGGGGAGGAGCTAGTGCTAGCTAGCACTTGGCCGCCGCCCAGAGCTAATGGGAAACTCGACATACCGGGAGCTGTAGCGAAAACGACGCGGGTGCCGGGCTGGAGTTTAGGAGGCGTGCAAGAAATATAAGACAGAATAATAAAGAGCGATGGCAAGAACCAAGCAGACCGCCCGTAAAATCTACTGGAGGAAGAAGCCCCCCAGGAGACAGCTAGCCACCAGGGCTGCTCGGAGAGGCGCTCCGGCCACCGGCAGAGTGAAGAGGCCTCGCCGCCACAGGCCCGTGGCTCTGAGAGAGATCCGTCGCTGCCAGAAATCCACGGAGCTGCTCATCCGTAAGCTGCCCGTCCAGCGCCTGGTGAGGGAGATCGCTCAGGACTTCAAGACCGTCCCGCGTTTCCTGAGCTTCGCCGTCATGGCTCTGCAGGAGACCAGCGAGGCCCACCTGGTGGTCTCTTCTTTGCTAAGGGGGTCACCATCATGCCCAAAGACTTCCAGCTGGCCCGCTGCATCCGCGGAGAGAGAGCTTAGACTTTCTGCTGCACATTCACCAACCAACCATAATGCTCTGCACTGTGTGTCTATATATATATATTTATAGTAATATGGACATATGTTTAGTAGATGTTGTTTTTTCTTGCCTTCTGATTATTGCTCTGAGTGTTGCTATCCCTGTGCTGTTGCAATCCTGGAATTTCCCCATTGTGGGACTAATAAAGGCTTATCTTATCTTATCTTATCTTATTGTGATTCCCTCCACAGGAAGCCATTTTAGCTTAAGGATTCTAACAAATGCTGATGTTTATTCAAGAGTGATCTTAAGTAGGATTAAACCTGTGCATTTTACCAAAGCGATTTAGTGATTCACTGAATATTTATCAAAAAAAAATTTCAAATTTAGGAAACCACATTAAGCAATTAACACTTAAAAGAAGCTCTGGGTGGTATTTAAACTCATTGTGTTATTTCTTGGTTCATGTTTTCTCCACAGGAAAAGAAAACATTTAACCAACTCACATAAAACTTTTCTTTCCAGGATTTAAAAGAGAAAAAGTCAAAAGGTGCAAACTATGGGTAACCCCACAACAGCCACGGACAAGCAGAGTGCTCAGCGGGAGCAATTAACATAGCAGTGTGACCTATGGACTGATAACAATATGTAGATGTGCCTTGTAACCTCTTTTGTCCTACAGCTCCGGAGCAGAGGCGAATTCCGGCCAGTAATCTTCCTATTGTTATATGTGTCTCTCAAATGCAAATGTCCATACCTACTGCTGTGAATGCATTGTCTGTAGTGGGGTATAAAAACTGCATTGCTCTGTAACTCAGTCTCTCTCTCACTGCTCATCTGACTGCACTCATTGCCTATCTGCTGGAGAGCCTCCGGGCTCGCTCTGGCGCGCTGCACGGCACTGGAGTGAGTTCTCGTGATGGCGGTATGATTAATAAAATCCCTCAGAAACTCTCAGTTCGCCGCTTATTATTTCATACCGCCACACTGGTGACCCCGAAGAAAGCACACACTTTGTGCAACGCAACCGTCTGACCTGGACATCCACGCTGGAACCGGCCGAGGGACACAAAACGTCTCCTCCCTCTCACCGCTCCAACGCATATGCACGAGCCCGAGGAACAAAGATCGTCTCCTTCCTCTCACCGCTCCAACGCATCTGCACGAGCCCGAGGGACAAAGATCGCCTCCCCCCTCTCACCGCTCCAATGCATCTGCACAAGCCCGAGGAACAAAGATCGCCTCCTCCCTCTCACCGCTCCAACGCACCACGAGCGAACAGCGCAACAGCTACAACAGGGATGACCATCGGCGCCGACTACGCTGATCTCCAGCAAGCTCCCTGACCCTGACTCGCCTCTACAGCGGACCTGCCATGCACGGAACCCCGCACGCACACCGGGGGGTTATGAGGACAGCGCACCACGCACAGGACAATACCGGCTTCACACAGACCACCATTGTCCTTCGCCGCTGCACACAGAACCTTCAGGGCTGCTCACACACCTGAAGCACGCACGCAGCTCACTCACAGGATTTTGTAATGGTCTCAGCCACGGCGCACAAGGGAATTCAGCCGTCAGCTGTCCCCGAGGACTTTAGGACTGCGCGCGCACCTAAAGTCAATACGCCAAGTCCCTCACTGCTGCACTCCTTTTTTTCTTCATGGCCGCGAGAGGAGTCAGAGACTAATTTTTCTTCTTACAGCTGCTGTGGACCTCCGCACGTTCAACGGACAGCCCCTCAACATCTCGGATCCACAAGCAATTTTTGCGCGGCCCAGACAATTTCGCCGTCCCGGGCTGGCACTTGCTACCCCCACCCCCCTCCCTCCACCGCCACCTGCAGCGAGCTTCCCCCGCAGCTCGCTCCCAAAGCTGGACTATCGAGGCCTCAGCTTCCCGCTGAGCCCTCTGGGGGGGAGTGTATGGGTAACCCCCACAACAGCCATGGACAAGCAGAGCACTCAGCGGGAGCAATTAACATAGCAGTGTGATCTATGGACTGATAACAATATGTAGATGTGCCTTGTAACCTCTTTTGTCCTACAGCTCCGGAGCAGAGGCGAATTCCGGCCAGTAATCTTCCTATTGTTATGTGTGTCTCTCAAATGCAAATGTCCATACCTACTGCTGTGAATGCATTGTCTGTAGTGGGGTATAAAAACTGCATTGCTCTGTAACTCAGTCTCTCTCTCACTGCTTCTGACTACACGCATTCCGTGTCTCCTGATGAGAGCCTCCGGGCTCGCTCCGGCGCGCATGCACGGCGCTGGGGTGAGTTCTGTGATGGCGGTATGATTAATAAACTCCCTTAAAAACTCTCAGTTCGCTCCTTATTATTTCATGCCGCCACACAAACATTGATTATTCTGTAAATGATAAATTTTATAGATAACAATCCAACAAATCACTACTAGCTTTAATTCTAAGAAATCCTTGGTACAAATATATTCAAAACAATTCACTTGTTCTCTAATCTGTAAATATTTAAAACATTTAACGCTTCAAATGAAAATAGGCTTTAACAAATAAAAACAAAAGGAAAGCCTTAACTTTAAAAGAAAGTGAAAACTTGTAACCTTAAATCTCTAAAGCATTTAACCTCTTCCATTTTTGTATTTCTGTTTGTAAATAAAATTTTCACTTTCAAAGTGACATTCAGAAAAATTCCAAAGCTAGTTATTGATGACCATTCCAATACTAAGCTTTGAAAATCAAAGTAAAGGAGTCAATCCACACAATTTAAATTTTTGCTAGTTTTGTGAAACACAAATTCAATTCAATTTCGATTCAACTTTATCAAAATACAATTTAAACAAATTAATTGAAATATCTCCCCATTTCTAAGTAATTTCAAAATTCTACTACCCATCTTGCAAGCCTACAAGTTGGAACAAATTCTCAAAGAACTCTTAACTAACACTGTTGTAAAATAAAACCCTCAAGGTTAACCCTTGATTAACAAATTAATTATAATCAACAAGCTGATTTTCAAGCTAAATAACAACAAACGGTAAAACATGGTGGGTCAACAGATGACTGACCGATTTACCAAACTGGATGACCACCAAGCAACATTGGAAGGATGGACTTCTGATTTTATTTCTAGCTTCACAACACGGGTCAAGAAAACACAGCCCGAAGATCTGAAGAAACTCACTGAAGACCTTTTGGATTACCACACTGAAAGGCCACCAGA